>JALIRH010000056.1:3000000-3430521 GCA_023055505.1 Callipepla californica brunnescens | reverse complement strand
AGCTTTGATGTATCTATTAAAAAGGTCTATTCCAAACTCCTTCTCAAAAATCTGTGCATGTTCAAAGAGATGAATAATGCAGTTGCTTTATAAGAAGAATGAATTTAAAAAAAAAAAAAAAGAGTGAAAAATTAGATAAAAATAGATGGGAAGATGATGGCCCAAAGCCAGTTATGCAAAATTAAGGAGGAAACTCTGGAAGCATGAAGGAGAAGTAATTCTAGTATGAAAGCTAAGGCAGATCTTAGCTTTGCTAGTCCTATGGCCCTACATCAGCTTCTTGAAAACATCAGGAAAATGCATTGGGTTCTGAGATGCAGAAAGAGAGGGCACATTTTTTTGGTGATCGAACTTGCTTGGATTAGTAAAGGTAAAGTTGACTCCAAAGATCTGTAGAAAGACTGTATAAGATTAAGTGGGTAAGAGATAAAATGGCAAATGAAATTCAAAGTGTATAAATCTAAAATAATGCACACAGGTAAAAGTAATAAAGCTTTAGTTACAATATGGTTGACTCTGGGCTGACTATTATCACTACATAGATATTGGGAGTGTAATAAATAGTTCTATAAAAACATCAGCTCAGTATTTAGTAGCTGTCAAAAAGCAAATCAAATGTTAGAAATTATCAGGAAATGAATAGAGACCAAATAGAAAATGTTATTATGTTAAAGTATAAACTTATGGTGTACTTGCATCTTTAATGCTGTGTGAATTTCTCATCTTTTCAGATAGAGTAGACCTGGAAAAGATACAGACAAGGGCAGTGCTACTGATCAAAGGTTGCCATCTGAGCAAGAAGCAACGGAGAAGACCAGGACATTTCAGGCTGGGGAAGAGGTGGCCCAGAGAGAGTGTGACAAGGAGGAGGTAAACTGGAATTAGCTTATAGGAGGAATTTGAAGTCATGAGATGATACGGTCACACAGTAAGATCAAATTAGACCAATGAAGCCATTCCTCACATAGATATGAAACATTTCCAAAAGAATCTATTAATCTGGTTGTGTTTAAGATACTTGCACACTCCCAGGAGAAGCCTCTGATGTGACTAGATACTGAGCTGCCACCTGCATTATCAGGGAATCGCTGGCCTGAAAAACTTCAAAAGTGAAGGACAAACACTGCTTTTTGGACTTGCTTTTTCCCCAGCTATCTCTGCCTGGCCTGTGACAGAGACAGGATATTAGACTAGACTTTATACCTGACTGTGTTCAGGTAAAAGTAATTCCCGGAGGTTAGAGAGTTGTATTCATGCACCAAAAATAGCAATGTGGAGAGTTGCGACCTGCATTGCTGAGTGGGTGAAGATCCAAAAAAGAAGTATCCAGGAAATGTTAGGACATTACATGTTATGGTTTCATTCTCTTGAAGCTAAGGCTAAACAATCTTCAGTGTATCAGAAAGAGCTTTTTGAAACAAATGGAAGATGGGTTAGCCCCTCAGGGCAAAGCTTTTTTTCCATCTCCCATATATTCTCATTGTAGATAGAGTTTCTAGATAGAATTTATGCTTAAGAGAAACTGAAATAGCAAAATGTCACTCCATGGTGACTTAGGGTGCATCTATTTGTTATTCTGTTTGCATCTCTCACTCTCCTTTTCTTGTGTTTTCTCTGATAAGGGACCTTGGTGACTGAAATATAGATCAAAGCCCCAGCCTAAGGCTGGTCAAAAGAAAAGGGAAGTTAAAAAAAAAAATAAATGAAAAATGTATCCTTGAGCTCAAAGAATTATTTCTGTTCTTGTTTTCTGACATTTCTATTTGAAGATTTTCTGTCTCAACCTGTATTTAGCATACCTTACATTATGTTTAAAGAGAAGCGAAAAAAGAGACACTAAACAAAAGATTATTTTACTTTCTTATGTTACACTTATACCTATTTCTAAACCTGAACAGTTTCATTTTACATTGGAGGAGGTGATGACTTGATGAGCTTAGTCTACTTCGTGTTGCTCACTAATCTTTCTGAGACTTCTGTCAATAATCCTCATAAAGTCATAGTCAAGTGATCGTGATTATCTGTGTTTGATTTCTTCAATTCTAATCACGCTTGTGCTGTGTGCTAATTGTGAGGAAAAATATAATTTATCCTATAAGATGCCATAGTACCCATATTTTGGATGCACAGTCTCAACCAATTGAAATATCACTTCATATCACTAGTCTTGAATACATTAGATAAACAAGTGCTGTCTTGTCAAAAATACAGTAATAGAGGATCATATTGGATTTGAACTGTGTCCAAATAATCTTTCTCTTGTAAGATTTCAAAGATATCTTTACATAAAGAGCTTTATTTCATGTAGTAAATAAATACCTCGTTCAAAATGCGTGAAATGCGATGTTTTTATTCCATCAACTCCAGTGGCTCCTCAAAGCATGTAATATTGTCACAAAAATTGTGCACACCATTTTTTTCTGACCCAAGAAATCTATTGCTTCTGCTGTAACATTTGGGCATACTTAGTAATCACATTTTATTCACAGGTTTTATGAAAGTTTCACCATTTTTACTACCTACAATATGATTTAACTATACGCAGTTTCACTGCATTGCCCAGAAATGGTTGTTAGACTGTAGTAATAGATCAGTACAACATCACCAAGTTCAGTAAAACTTTACTCCCTTGGACCAGTTGATGCTTTTAGTGGGTATGTGCTGCTGAAAATAGCATCATTCTTTTATCCTTAACCAGAAGACATTTATGCAAAGTTAGAGCTATCACAAAATTAGAACCAATACTTTCAGTTATAGCAATCATTTGTGCTGTTAAGGATAAAGCAAACCCTAACTTCTTCATGATTTTGGTTTCATGAGGAAGTTTCTCTAAGTCTGCCATAGCAAAGCCACAAAGGATTATATATAAAAATGACATTTATCCAAAACAAGCTAATGTCTCTGAAAGTTCCTCATGCAAAAAAAAAAAAAAAAAAAAAAAAAAATAGCCTCAAAATATAAACCATTCACTGCCAGATGTTTTGCAAGCTGTTCTGCAATATCACATAAAAAGCAATGAAGGAGAGACATAGCAATGTATCTTATAAGAAGCTAAAATGGAAATGGAGATGGGTGTTAGCTTTGTAAGATTTACAGTCATGTGAAGAAATCAAGGTGTTCTTGGAAACCAAGTGGAGACAAGCCAAGTTTGAGAGAATTTTATTTTTAAGATCAGGCAGAACATTATGTTAAGACTTGACTGAATAAATTGATACATTTTGCAGCATGCCAAGAATACTAGAAAATAATGAGGAAATAAGTTGAGGGTTTGAAGATTCTATTTTGAGGCTAAGGCTTTCTCCTATCCAGTGAGTTTTTTGGTAAAACTACTGATCCCACAGATGGATCCATGGTAAGGTTTCTCACTATGAGATGTGCCAAACTAGTAAGTGCTGAGAGAATTACTCTCTGGATCTCTTGTCAACTTTTCTTTTGTTTTCTTTGAGAGTACCTCCTAAATTATGTTGAGCACTTTCTGATAAACTAATGATGAGAGAGGAGGCATGTTCATTAAGACTAAGACTATTATACTGGTCAGGAGGAAGTAACAGGCCTTGGTCATGAAGGAGATAAAGAACTAAAGTATGTGTAAGCAGCTCTTGAATTTCAGTTTCAGATCCCCTTTTTATTTTGGAACCTATTAATTCAGCTGCAACACACTTTGCCTGGACCTCATGCAGCTTCAAGATAGGGAGAATGTTTATTCATTGCTATTAAGCAGGGAGGATGACAGCAGAAGCACATGATGAAGCAGAGAGTGAAAAAAATATGATGATATTGGCAACCTAAACAGTTGGGGGAAAATAAATTTTACTTATCTGTTTGTTTGTTTGTTAGTTTATTGAGCAAAATTTAGCAGGATGTCACATGAAAATACTTCATGTCACTTTGCCAGCTTAACAATTTCAGGCATTACAGAACTATAAAAAAGGAAAATAAACATAGTAATATCTAAAAAACAATCAGTAAAATGATACATTTTATTAATAATGAGTATTCTTTGCATTATTTCATTCTTAGTTTTCAGAATAGTACCTGCACATTCATCATTACTACATGTTTTCCCCTTCCTTATTTTCTTGTTTCATAGAATGTTTTCTTTTCCGTTAAAATACACAGTGACAAGAAAAAAAAGACAATGTGAAAACATTCCTTGCTTTCCTGTGTTCTGTACTGTAGGAAAATAATGCATTTACCTCAGTTTGTACTGGCAGGAAAAATGAGCCTGGCACTTAATTCTTCATACCGTCTGAGCATGAAACCCTAGTTTAGGATCAGAGAAGGAGGAAATCAGATTATGTCATGTAATTGAAATGCAAAGCAGAATTAACTCTATTCAAGTGTTTATGGTGTTGTCCACTCTCCATTTACCCAGAGCTTGTTGACAGAACCAGAAGATGGACCTGCCTTAGCTACTGCCCAGTCACTTTTGTTTAGAAACTTTGCAGCATGCATCATGAAGATACCAACTGTGCCTTGCTGCTCTGCATGCTTATCAGCAGGGATTCCATCGATATTTGCTTTTTAAAGTGCCTCACACATCTGCGGAGCAGGGTTAGTCATAAATAACAATAATAACGTCACCTCTTCCCTCTCATTAATAACAAGTCACTAGAGATTCCCTCGTGGTGATGCATAGTGCATGACACTGCGCAGATTAGGACTTCCATCATGCAGGCTGTCAGCATGATTGCTTTTACTAAATACAGTCATTGCGTACAGTGAAATATGCTCAGCTGGGGCACTGCTAGTAAAGCACTGACAGCAGCTTCATAAACAAGAATGTATAGCTTTCATAATTCTGCTCTGGAGACTAAAATCTTGGAGAATTGTGAGGAAGAGATGAATATGTTAGTAGTCTGTCCATGAGAATCGGGTTACAGGGTAGTATTCCTAGAAAACTTCCTTTCTTCTCACTGGAAAAGCCATTAACTGACTTTCTTAAGTCTATAAACTCTTTGGGTCTGTGATCATCTTAATAAGTTTCACATGGCTTAGAGCAACTGAAGCTTGTGACTGCCTTGGTGAGTGGTAATTAAAATAATAATGAGATACCTGTTGATTGAAGTAGCAAAATAAACTTTTAAACAGGAGCTACAGATATTTTGTGTGAGAACCAATAGAACTAAAACCAACTTTTCTGACAAATTAGCTTCATCTCATCTACTAAGGCTTTTTGCAGCCAATAGACAAAAATGAACCTCTCTTAGAGAATATTCCAAGCACAAGCCCAGAAATTAGATGTGCCACAAAAATTGGATGTCCCACCACACTGTCATCATTTTTCTTCTTGTTCTGTCATTTAGCTGCATCCCAGTGATCATACATTTACGTAGAAACCTTAGAAAGAGCAGGGCTATAGCTGGAAATATATTGTTTGTTGTTTGAGGACTAGTTTTCTGAAAGACAGTTCTGACCTGGCTTATTGCTCGAACTTCAAGACATGTGACACCAGACTTGCATATATGTATCTGAAGCAGATCTGAATCTGGACCCATGGTTCTGTGAAGATTAGATCAATCTCTCTCAGAAACACAGAATACTATCCTCTTCATCAGATGCAGTGTGAAATAGCTACCAGTCTTCAAATTCATCCCCTCACTTATTTCCTAATAACTTCCATATGAAGGCAATCTCTAGAGACTACATATGTTATTCTTCCAGGAATTCACATAAGTTCATAGACTATAGGAAAGAGTAAATCAGAAAAATCACTCTGGAGATGAATGTCACTGGTGCAGATACTCAGAGCTGCCAAGTGAAGGAAAATAGTTGTGGCTGACATGATTACTTTTCATCAAACTGTTAAACGCATACCGAATGCAAGTGTGTTTCAGTACATTTTCACCATTCACACTGTCACCATGCCATGATCACACAAATTTCACAAAGGCCAACAGTATGTAGGTAAGAAACAGCCTTCACCATACTCAGATCAACTATGACATTGTCTTCTAGCTTATCTAGAAAAATACTCTGCCCGAGAATAGTAAAAAAAAAAAAATCTTTTTAGACAAATTATTGTACTGCAGAGCTATTTGTGTTCTCCCTGAAACACCTGCTGTTTTGTGAGAAGAAACAACAGTAGGTGGACAATTCTGGATTCAAAATGACAATACTCAGTGTATTTCTTCAAGCACTCCACATTCACCCGTGCAGAAACTGAGAAAGGTAAAATGTTAAAACAGGAAAAATTGAGCTTAGCAGAAATAGATTGTACCATTCCCAAAAAGAAAGTGATACAGAGGTTCAAAAAATCTGGAACTTCACAGGGTTTATCCAGCTAGAGAATCAATTCTGAACAGCAACGCTTTTGAAAAATGTCTTTTTTTTATTAAATTACATAACGAACGTTTTCTCATTTGCATATTGTAATTGGCTCTGTCTGTCACTTTTGCTTGGCAGTCTGCTCTTTAGCAAATGTTTGTCAATTCCCAGTCTCTATGACTATGGAGTAGCACTGTTTCATTTTTACAGATTTATAATGAAAGTAATCTGGCAGAAATAAGAAAAAAAAAAAAGAAAGCTGATGCCATTCCTGGACTGTGGACATCAGGCAATGTCTAGAAGAGTATATAAGAACTATAACATAGTTTCTATGCTAACAGAAATATTAGTCCACTATGAAACCATATAATCCTTTATTTGGACATTTTTATTCACTATTTAGTATCTTGGCACTATGTGTTGTCCTGACTGTATAGGAAACTTTAAAACTCCACAAATGTACAAGCCCATTAAAAATAAATGAGTTTTAACAATGTTTTAATGAAAACTGGGAAATGAATGGAGTAATTGAAAAAAAATTCACCGTTGTTCTGGAAAATTGAGCTCCTTATGTTGGATTTGCAAATGAAAAAGTTTTAACTATTTTTTGTATGTAAGAGACATTTTTTCTGCCTTCCTTTCTTCTGTACCCGAATCTCCCTTCAAATGAGAATGGAAACAATGACACATGCTGTGCTCTGCTGCACGGAAGAGTAGCGCAGTTAAAGGCATCTAACAGGTCTCCAAGTCTCAGAAGTAAATCCACTAGTCCTGTTGTGCTCTTCACTAGTCTAAAAGCCATTTTAGCACTGAAGGCCATTGAAACAGTCACTTCTACTAGTTCTATATAGAAGGGGACTTTGACATTCTTAGAGTGGAAACATCCAACAAACATCTCCTAGGATTAGGATTAAGTGTATTACCCATGATAGTCTTAGGGAGAAGTCATACCTAGTGAAATCACATCACATTAGTTTACTACAGCGTCACACTTGTGAAAGGAAGCAGTCTGTAAATGTGCACAATTATAAGTGTGAATTAGTGTAAAAATTACACTATTCACAATTAGTGCGAAAAGATGTAGTCATTTTACTACATTTCAGAGATCATTTAAGCCTGAGTTTAATGAAAGGATTAGGAATCAAATCAGAACTTAGAGAATTTTTCATTCTCACTCCAAAATACTCCTTTATGAGTCAAAATGTGTTGGCTGTTCAGACGAAGGCCCGTCAGCAGATGTATGTGTGCTCCCTGGTCATATCCTGTCCATACGGAGACTTACTGCTCAATTACAATGGTAGGACTCTCCTTCAGGTCTAACTAGATTAATACAGAACTACATTCCCAAATACAGGACCTCATCTAAAGCACTGGGGTCCACATCCTAGAACAAGAGTATAAATTCAGTTTCATCAGTTACCAGAGTTGATAAGCTGCACTGCTTGAGGCCCAGAAACATGTTCCTCCTGCTCCTAGTATGAAGTACTGGGGGCAGGAACAGGCATGACACTGAACAGCTGACAATGACAGAACAAATTAACCAAAGGTTGTCAGAACCCTCACACTACACACTATAGCTTCCAGAGACATCATAACCTCACTGCTTCCAATTTTTTGAACCAGTTTTCAAGAGTAAGCATTATAGGTTCTTAGCGAAAAAGTAATTATTTTCATAAAAGATAACAAATCTACCGTCTGTTCAAGACGAAGACAGGAAAAAAAATAATTAAAGAGAATATTTGTGTAGATCATAGAAAAGTAAACATCAGGAAGAGAAACATAAGATGAAAAGAACAACTGAGATTGCAAGTCTATCTAACTTGTTAAAATATACATTAAAGACACAGTTCTTAATTACAAGTGATATTTTTAACTCTTGCAAATCAATTTAGTTCAACAGCTGTCCTGCAGTCAATGGTATTTGATACATTTTTATCACCTGAATATCTGGATCTTGGTGTGCAAAATTATATCATTAAATATATCAGCACAGCCAACATAATGCATGACAGACTCATGTAATCAATGTAAAATTAATATATTTCAGATTTGCTTGCTCGCTTTATTTCTTTAGCTCTTGGAATTTATAGATTCAAGCTTTGCTCTGCCATCATGCAAACTGGAAAAAATATTTTTTTAATGTAGATTGTTCATAATTATGGGATTCCTGGAGTTTTAAGCATATGAGTGATCTGTATACTTTGATGAAATTATGAGCCTTGTCGAGCAGTAATTATGATTGCTCACATTTGTTTTATTGATCTGATTTATCACACTTGTCAATCTCTTTTCTCCTGCTGAAAATCCATGGCAATACCATTGGTAGAAACAATGATACTGTAGATCACACAATTCTTAATGTATTGTGAGAAATCATCTTCTAAACTCAAATTTCATCATTTTTATTTTTTTTTATTTTTTTCTGGGCTTTGTTCTTTTGATAGATGCTCTCAGCCTGTGAGGAAAAATCAATTTAAATGAATAAGCAAGTGAACTGCCTTTGCATCACCTTTATTTCACTTTGCTTCCTTACTTGATTCTAATGATGTTTTATTTCAGTACCAAGAAGCCTCACTACCTGGCCCAGCCTTCATAAATAAGAATCACGTAAGTAAATAAAATCACGTCTGACTTAATGTCAGCATTAACTCCCAGCCATTGTAAAGTTCTATTTAATAATAATAAATGCAAGTATGCAAGTTCAGGAAAGTCCAAACTGTTCACTGTTCAAGCAGGGCTCACAAATTATATGACAAGAGCAGTCTTTCAATACTAGAAAAAAAAGGTCCTTATCAGATGATCAGTCAGATGAGAAAATTTACCCTTTTTACTAAGCTTCTGGCTCTCCTTTGTTAAATTTATTTTCAAACCAGGGAAAAACCTAGGGATGAATTCAAACAGGGGCAATTAGAATAGCAATGTTCTGCAAGGGATAAGAGCTGGAACTCAACCAAGTGTTGGCCTCACCACACAGCTGAAATGAATGAGCTACTGTGAAGTGTCAGCACTGTCAGATGGGCCTCCAGAATCAGTGGGAAGTTAGGTCTGACGTTCTTCCATCCACTGGTACCACCTCCTGATATCAATCGAAGAGCAGACCCTTGCAACTCTTGGATGCTTGTGAGCAGCCTGATTTTGCTTCCATTTTCCCTGGTCACAGGCTTTAGCACCTTACTGGCAACCCTGTTCCCTAGCCTCATAAATATTCCACTTGCACTGTGAAAAGACAAAACATCCATAAGGGTCACCAAATGCATCCAGATTCAGAGGGATAAAAGTAAAATACTGTGTTGGGGTTTTCTATGGCTTGACTTAATTCAGCACCATTTCAGTCCTGTGTTTTGACCCTCCAAAACTTTATGAAAGTTTGAAAATGTCCCTGCAAAGAGTTATGAGGGGAATTTTGCATAGACATCCTGTCATGGTTTTATGATTTTTGTTATCAGGATTCCACATCATAGCATCGTGTAAGACACTGGGAGTTAAAGAGCTAATGCTCCAGTTACATGGACTGCAGAATTTACGTGTACCTGGTTCTCAGAAGAGAAGAGCTAAATACCCCAGAGGACTTTGCGTTCCTGTTTTCCAGCCAGAGAGAAAAATAAAACTGCATGCAAGACCTGAGCCTGCTTCTTTTTGCTGCTCGTGGGGAATGGGAGCTCCCTAT
Source organism: Callipepla californica brunnescens (assembly GCA_023055505.1). NCBI lineage: Eukaryota > Metazoa > Chordata > Aves > Galliformes > Odontophoridae > Callipepla > Callipepla californica. The sequence continues at coordinate 3,420,587 of JALIRH010000056.1, read as the reverse complement.
CTGTCTCTCCTTCAGCTTTAGAGTGAGGTTTTCAATTTCAGACACTCTCTCATTTTACTTTATTTATTAGCTTCAATTCCAATTATATTGTATTATATTTTGTTATTTTGTATTCTAATATATTATTTAGAAAATTAGCTCTCCTCCTCAGATCATTGCTGCTGTTTTGTTTTTAGGCTCATTTCCCTACCCTCTCCCTTCTCCCCCTTCTCCTTTCCCAGGGTGTGGATCCATGGGTCCCCTGCCCTATTTGTCACATAACCAGGCCAAACCAGCTCATAAACCATTTACACATGCTGACTGCTGCATTCATATGATACAGTAACTAAGTATTTGTACTAGTCTTCGGAAATCTATAATCTCTATTGCTCTGGCCAGACCTCAGGAGTACCAGACCCTGGAAACATGAGAGAAAGTCTGGAGAAAGAAGAAATCTCCTTCAGCCAAGGACAATTAGAGATAAGAGGTTGGAGAGATTAGAGGTTAGAGAACATTTTTGACATCCGCAAATCCATGATACCCAATGGGATGCACCCACTAGTGATGAGAGACATGACGCTTTTTCTGGCTAGACCTTTCCATCATCTCTGAGAGGTCATGGAGGATAGGAGAGGTATATGAGGTGTCATATAAAGACAAAAGGTGAGCACTCAGTCCTGTCAGCTATAACTTTTTTGTCTCATTACACTGACTGAATACAATTTTTTTTCTCAGGAAAAACAAGAACTGCTTGATCTCAGAAAAATTGGTACATAACTAAATCTTTAGTAGCTTAAGTACATTTGTTCTTAGAACCCCAGTTTCTCAGCTCTGATCTGCATTTCTTTTCTCAAGTGAAAATTAAATCTCATAAGAGAATTTTTCTGAACAGTTACTTTTTATTATTATTAATGGTATTTTTAAGTTCTAATTTTTATTCTTATAGTAAAAGTCAGGTTCCCTCTACCTAAATGTAGGAATTTTGAAAGTGTCTGAATTAGTCTTCATCATCTGAGAAGAGGGACAAAACAACCCCTGGGTCATCCTGTGCTTGTTATCTATCTAACTCCATTGATGGCAAAAAGAGTTTAGCTGACAAGTCCTGGTGAAACACTCAATTAGTTCTGATCTTCAAGGTCACGCTAGAGAAACACAGATTATCACTGCTGTTCTTTTGCTCCCCTGAGTATTTTCCAGGGTTGGGGTGGAATCGTCTAATGACAATGACTCCCAGGTTGTGCTGCACAGATTACCAATGGCTGCTCTGTGAAGTTCACCAGGGCTCAACTCTCACAGTAGTAATCATCTCTTGCATTCAAGGATTTAATAAAAAGGGATGTTAAATTTCATGTTATCGTAAAGTACTGAAGTAAGGTGTTAGGATATTGGTCATGTTAGTAATTACATGTCATGAAAAGTATAGCAAAGTACTAGACAGAACTCAAGAGCATAACAGACTAACACTCATGCCACTTCTCATACTGAATAAAGGAAAAAAAAAAAACAAACAGCTTGTAACTGGAGAAACATGGTAACTATTTAGAATAATTCTCAAGCCAATTGTGCTCATAAATTCTTTCTTTCCTGAAGCATACTTAAGAAGAAAACTCTTATTCTTCTTACTGAGCACTTCAGTTTTTGCTGGGAGTTCATTTATTTGAGCCAGTGACATGTAGAGCTGACTCTGCTAGAATGTCAGTTGCCTACAACTGTGACATCTCTGTAAAATTGTGGTGTGGCCATGGCGACACTGTAGCAGCAGCATTATAAACCGTCAGCATTACCTTTAAGTGAAAATTTCTTACATTTGATTGTAAGCTGTTTTCAAGGTAGGAACTGTAACAATTCTTATTCTCTTTGTCAACTAAAAAACAATATTGCAAATATTGTAATACTGCTAGTACCTTAAAGAAAGTGACAGAAAAGTAAAAAAAAAAAGAAAATTTTCTTCTCCAAAAGAGTGGGCAAGCACTAAAATGTGTTCAGGAATGTGTTATGTGTGGTACTACGGTTTAGCGGGGAAATATTGGTATTAGGTGGAGAGTTGTACTAGGTAATCTTGGCGATCTTTTCCAAACTTGGTGATTCTGTGATTCTATAAAAATTAATAGGAGAAAATAGAAAAAAAGAAAACAATTTGAGATGCAGGCATTGTCATTTTTCAGCCACTGCAAGAAACCGTGATCATGTGCTAGAGGCATGAGTCAGTGCCCATTACATGTAAATGGAAGGTTATCTCTTGTGAAGGACATCAACATTCTGATCAAGAGGAGGACACATTTCAAGTTAGTCTACTTTGGGATAAAGGGTAAGGAAGTCCTGGGAAAGCCAATAGTAGAGACTGGCTTATTAGAATAATTCTTCTATCTCACAGCTCATTCAGTGACAGCTTTTTCAAGTATGCTTCACATGATCCACACTGATAGCTTAACTAGCTATTTGAAGGGCTTGTTTATGACTGGTAAATCAAATGTTAATTTTACAAATTAGCAGATGATTTATTCTTGACCTCTGTCTTCAGCTGGAGATAAATAAATGAAAAAAAAAAAAAAAAAGAAATGAAGTAATAAAATCTAATGAGCACTGAAGTTAAAATTGACTGGTACTCCCTCTTCAGCAGATTTACCATCTTGGAACCTGAGCTTGTGACTGCAAATGTGGACATCAGTGTTAGGCAACTCAGGATCTGGGGTGGACAGCAGGAATAGAGAAGATGCTATGGCTCATAGAACTGCTGCTTTAACCTGCATGTAAAAAAATTGGTTGATGAGAAAGAACCTTAAATTGGAAAACTTTGGGTTTCAGATCTTGATTTAAGGATAGGGTAAGCAGTAGATGATTGAAGGTAGGCAGGACCCATTTGACTTCCTTGCTTACAGAGATGTAAAAAGAAAGTGATGTAGGAAGAGCAAGAAATGAGTAGGAGAGTAAGAAATGTGGAACTAGCTCTCCAGTATTTAAAGAAGTTGTTTTTTAACCTGCAGGGATGGGAAATTTCACCCTCATTCTCAGGAGGTGTGTTTTGGGAAGGAGGCAGGGACCTTGACAAAAGTTTTTATTAGAATGAGGATGAGTAAAATAATCCATGACTTCACATTTTGTGTTGAAACTGCCTTGTGAGTATATACTCTTGTCATGGAGAGTCAAAGAGAAAGGAGTAGAGGAATCCTAACATCTGGATTAGAACCTGATGTCTGAGGCTTATATAATTAGATGTCAGTCATGATAAATATGCCAGATGTACTCCAGGTTGCTACGAAGTATGGATAACTGTTGTTTTTAAGCACTAGCTAATCCTGAGACTGAACCTAGCCCCATCATAGGTCAACATCTCAGCCCTAGGCAGTGGAAAGTAATGTATTATTATTATTATTATTATTATTATTATTATTATTATTATTATTATTATTATTTTGTCTGACAGTAGGAATAGTTTCTTGATTTTCATAGCTAACTTTTATTCACAGTATATATATCTGAAGCAGCTCAAAGAATTGTGGGGTTGGATCCCTGGGGCTGGAAACCAAATCCAAAACTGCACACAAAAATAATGCAGCTTCTTTTTCTTCTTGGTGAAGCCACAGTTTCTACTGACTTCATCAGGAGTTGATTGGTATCCCTGAAAAACTGCTTTGTTAGGCACAAAACGATAAAGAACAGTGTCTAACGTACAGCACTGAAGATTAAGATATTATTGGCTTCATTGCATGATAGCAAGCTGACCTCTGCCAATGTCGTTTCTTCAGCTGGAGAAAGTGATTTTGTATGGCAGAGCCCTCTCAGCAGAATGCTCATGTCAAAGGCCTTTTGGAAGTCTAATGCTCTGCCCAAGAGCAAAATATTATTAACTTTTTTTTTGGCCTTTTTAACATCATTCCTTAATTAACAGTGAACTTAAATACTGTAAAACTCTACAAAACAGCACTAAATCCACCACTCAATCAAAAATTTAGCAAAAATTACCAAATGTGTTACAGGAAGCTCAATATTTTCTGCTTTCTCAGGCTGCTGAGGCAGCATCCTCTTAGTGTTGATAAAAATTGCTTTGCAAAGGTTGTGCCTCTTTGGATTTATCACTATCAGCATGTGGCAGTGTTCGAGCTTCCAGCTAAGAAAAAAAAAATTAAAATGGAATTTTACAGTACTTGCTTTGGGGCTGGTACGTAAAACTGCTCTCTTAGCAGCTTCCAAGTCCAAGGAAACTCACTCCCTGTGTCTCTCAGCTTCATCACACCCCCTTATGAACTGCTGCCAATCTTTCCTACTTGATGTTTACTTATTCTGTTGCATAGTTTGAAGGCACCTTCATCTTATTTTTACTTTAGTTTGATTTTGCTTTCTCTCGGTGACAGGGGTTTACATAAGTGCAAGGAATGATTAATGTACCATTCATGGTGGGCAAGATATTGCCAAGGAGGAGAGGAGAAAGTTGCTGAAGCGGAATTTTGAGGAAATTTTCATTTTAGAAAAAGGAAGTAGCAGGTCTATGTTAGCAAGCGGTGTGGCCCAATGTAAGAGCAAAACTTCCAGAGGCTCTGCTTCAGGCTAGCTCTGGGGCTGGGAGATGGATATCTGGGGGCAGTAAGAAAATATTAGACGATAGTATGCGTATTCAGGTATAGTGGTTGCAAAAAAGGGTACAGTTTGTGCGTCAGAACACCCATCCAGTGTGAATCTGAATGTGTTATGTAGTGATTCTGATGAGATATATGAGAGGAGTGCATTGCTGAGCTGAATCATAGCACCAATGAAAACATACCTGGGAAAAGAGCTAATAACCTTGGGCAGGATGTGGAGTGCCACTGGTTTTACATCTGGTACAGCAAAACACACAGATGGCTCTTCTTAAGCTACCAACTGCATCAGTGGATTAGTCTGAAACACACTGAGGACCTGGCACTATTTTCTGCTCTAAAGAAAAATACTTAGCTTAGCATATGAAGAACATGAGGTATACTAGCACTTATTTTTTTTCTGGATCTGGATGCCTATCTGGCTTGAATAAATCTTTTTGAGCTCGACAGCTCCCTGAGTGTGGACATTTTGTTTCCCATGGTAAAAGAAAAAAACTACAAACAACAACCCTTGTATCTGCTAACTGAACTCATGTTTCCTTCCAACATGCTTGCGCCTTTGAAAGAAGCTGAAAACAACTCTGAATCCCAGGGCAGAATCAGATCCATTTCATAAGGGTAAAGGCTTCATTCCCAAGCCTATTCTATGTGTTCGATCTTCCACAACATTCTTCATTCAATCCGTATTGTGCTATGAATAAGTTAATCCATTTTAGAGATGAATCAGGGTTGGCAACCATCCCCAACTTCAAGTCAGTCAGTGCACGATGAACAGGCATCCTGATGTTCTCGTCTGGAAACAATTCCTTGAAAAACAATATCTGATAAATGCTCGGTTTCAGTGCTCATTTGCTTTGGTAGTAGGTAACTGGCACAGGATAGAATTGCACCTCGCCTCTAGCCAAGGCAGTACTGCCAGGCAATGATAGTTTTTGGATGAGAAAACTTGGGGGAAAACATTTCCTCAGAGGAAAGATCCTTTCTGTGCCAAGCACTAATACCCAGTTGTCTCCTGCTGGCACTATAATGCCTCAGACTGAAAGCCTATTGTGCGAAAAGCAGAGAACATAAGCAATAAGCATGATAAAATGGCCTGTTTTGCTCAGCATAGGACACTAAACTCCTTCGATACTTGATTGATCCCACACAGTACTCCAAGTAGGAGCAATGGTCTCCTGAAATGGCCAATTAGAAAAGTTGCTCAGATTAGAGAAAGTATCTGTGGACTAAAGAATGTTGATCCCAGCTTGGAAAAATTCACATATAGAACGTTATACCTGCTCTACTTTCAGGCCTTTTTTTTCAGTTCTCCACTGCTGTGGTTGAGGCAGAGAAGCTAAAGTTTTGTGTAACTCTGTAAGTGTAACAAAATCATTTATTTCATCTTAAATCTCAGTTTCAATAGTAATGATGTTTTCACACTCCTTTTGCAAAATTGAAGACATTCCTGTCTAAAATCAAAAGCACTGAGTTAAATACCTGAAAATGGCACTATAGATACAAAACCAATGAGTATTTTTACTTTGTATCTATCAGCTGAGAAAATGTAAGGAACAATGTATGCTATAGCCCTTTTCTTTTGTGTGGTCCTCATCTTCAAACCTCAGTCTTTTCTGTAGAAGATTTAACCACTGGTACTACACAGAGGCATAGTGCACACTTAGCACACTGCAGATTTGTTCACATTCTCTGTTCATTCTCAGATACCCTTCTAAGTAAAATAATAGTGGTTAAGTGTTGGGAACCATAGTTGCTTCAAGTCATACTTGACACCAGCACTCTCCTTCCCTTTAAGGACTGTGAATACAGCATGCACTTGGATTGTTCTGATGTGTGCAGTAAGCTATTTTTCTTTGGTGAAAAATCATCCTCTCTTTTAGCCTAATAAATGAGAGTTTGGTAGCTCACTGTACTTCTCACTTGGGGTCATTTTGTTGTGCAGCTCATTTCTTTCTAAGCACAGCTACTGGATTTCAGCACAGCAGTCTCTAGCAAAGCTTTTTTTAGCTTGTGTTGTTTTTTAAGGAAAAAAAAACAGTATAGCTGCTAGAAGTCTTTGCACTTCGATTAATGCATACAATTTTATCTGGCTTTTCTAATGCATTTCAGAAACTCTTGGAAAGAGAAAATTGTAAGAGATTATCAGTCCTCCGTTTTACAAATGACATTTTTCCTTTCTTCAGTCTGGATTTTGAGCTTTCTGTGTCCTGCCATCTTCTGCCTCACTTCGTGACCCAATCTCAGCTGTCCAAGAAAATTAAGACTGAAAATAACAAATTAGTAATTTTGACATGGTAAATCCTACAGCGTGAAATTTGCTGTGCCAACACATGGAAACTCTCTTGCAGGAACAAAGATGAAAATAAAAACAAAACTGTTTTTCTAAGTAAAAACATTCTGTCAATAAATCTGCTTATCAATATCCTGTCTCTCAAAGAAAATAATGTCAAATAACATTAATTTTGGAAAATATACAGTGGTGCTTCTTTGTGTTACAGAGATATATGATTCCTGTTTTCTCTGCAGCCTCTTCATGGAATCATTAACACTGGAGAAGACCACTAAGATCAGCTAGTCATCAAGCCATGTCCAGCATGCCCACTAACCATGTCCCTCAGGGCCACATCTATACTTTCCTTGAACACCTCAAAGAACAGTGACTCCTCAACCTTGCTCAGAAGACTGTTCCAGTGCCTCATCACACTTCTTGAGAACAATTTTTTTCCTGATAACCAACCCTAAATATCCATAGATAATGGATATATAGATAATATCCATCACTGATGTAATTATAAGAAATTCAGAGTTACTGAATGGCTATTGCACTTGATGATGATTTTTTAACAGAGATTCTGGCTGTACATAATTATAAAACACAAGAAAACTTGCAAATAAATTAAATCTCATAAACCCATGTATAACTTCTGTGCAAGTCTGTGCAAAGCTATGTGCAGTTCATTTCAATGATATTCCAAGTTCAATCTAATACTCCGCTTTTATCAGCAGTATAAAAGCTGGCCAGTGTTAGTACTCTTTAGACCATGAATCTCATTTCCCCTATGAATTTATTTCATGTTCATGCTGCGTCTGCAACCTGAACATCACAGACCCTCCCAGAGTAAGCCTGGGCTTTATCAGCACAATGAGTCATGCAACCTCACTCCACAAAGGAACAGCCACACTTTGTAGAGCAGGTGAAATTCAGGCACTTAACTTTTTAAAGCTTAGGCATCATATCTGAATTAGTCACCTAAGCTAGTATTCACAAGACAAAATCTAGTGATACAAAATGTTCATTCCTAACACAAGCTAGTTGTCTAGATTCAGCACAGCTAGTGAAGGGAAATAGATAACCTCTCGTTTCAAGGTAGATGTCTAAAACAATTAGATGCCTCATTCTTTAGGAATAACTTTTTCTCTCCTCTGTCTATAAAAATATTATGAATAATTAACTCAGATACAGATGTTTGTAATAAAGATGTCTAAAATTAGATAAGCTGACTCATGCTTGGACTGTCAAGGCTCATGAACCAAGATGTCAAGAAAATGTTAGTGTCTTGCTAGCTTCTTAACTACTCTCAGCATGCTAGCACCATCATGAAGTCATCCTTGAGTGCCTTAGCAGAAACATCACTGGGAGGAATATCTCATTTAACCTAAAGTATAATCTTACAGCTGCTTGTATATTGTAGTATGTCAGAGCACTGTTCACCAGTGGCTAACCTCAAATACCCATTTCCCATATATGCCCTGTCTTTACCACCCATTTCCACAATGGGAAAGGGCATGTTCTTGTTCATCAGTTCTTGTAAAGTTTGTGATCATTTATTTACTTTGTTGCTGAACATCTCTTTGAACTCAGGCATGTCTGTCAAACACGTATTCCTAGATATTCAGGTTTTAGGGTCCTGCTGAAGTAAATCAGTTCAAGTAGAGAATCTTTGAGGATCACAGAGCCTCTCCAGTGCTTACAATGTTTAAAATTGTAAGAGAATAACATTCCTCTGAACTTGTGTCATTAGAAATAGCTCTTCACAATTCCGCAAGTTGTTCTTGCACAGATATTTTATGGAGCAAGAAAAACAAAGTAAAACAAAACAAAGCTTTCCATCTGAAGGAACTGTGGACTGGTTCAGATAAAGGAAAAAGAAAAGCAAAGCAAATGAAGTGTGATAGAAAAGTTCATGACATTCTTGAAATGGTTGGTCAACCAATTAACTGGGAAAATAAAAGCATCTTACTTTTATGTAATTTTGTGTCAAACAGTTCTCAGTTTAAGGGTTTCTGAGTAATAGGAACAAAAAGTAAATGGATGCTGCTACAAAAACAGGAATTAGACTGCTTCTGTTGTCTTAGTCTCTTTGAAATGGGATGTTTGCTTTAAGTACCTGCCTGATACACTTCCATATCTTCACTAGCTCACAAGTGAACAAAATGAACATTTTTTCTGTTAGATTTCAAAACTCACCATCTGAAGGTATCTTCAGACATAAAAGTACAACATGTAACAGCCTTTTTTTTTTTTTTTATAGAATACATCCATTCCTATCTCTCTAAGTACACAAAGGGCAGACTATAGAAATCTTTCTTTTCATCAAGGCTGTGCTACACTGAAATCATACTCTTTTGTATAGTATCATACTCTATTGTATAGTAAATGTTATGCTGAATAGAATGTTTGTTAGAAGTCTTCATTTTTTATTATCATTAACACATTTCTAGTTATCACAAAACCATTACTCACTGTTGCTCTGTGGACTGCAGGTACATATCATAAGACATATAATTATAGATTTTTTTAAGACAGCAATGAATATCCTTGACAGCTAAAAAGAAAACACATTTTTCTCTAGATGTTTCCAGTCATTAGGAAAAAGGCTTTAAGGTCTGTCATTTCAGACACTTCGTACTCAGTAGTCCCTCCTTTTGATCTCTTCCAGCTTTTAAGGAAGTAGCTTAGTTCCTTAACTATGAGCTTTCACTCCTTCACAGATTATAACTTTCTCTCAGATTGGCTCCTCTCCTTAATGAACAGAACATAAGGTTCTTGGAAAAGAAGGAAATGTGTTTCAGACATTTTCTTGATTTGTTTTGAATAACTCTTCTGGTACTACCCTGTTTATATTTCTGGTCATTATATAAAACATTCATTTTTTTCTTGCATGTGTCAGTCAAATGTGTTTTATAAATGATCTTCAGTACATAGGATGACTGAAAACAATTATATGTTGCTGGTTTTTTTTTTCTTGTTGGGTTTGGTTTTCTGCATGCTAAGGTACTTGTTATTGTATCTCCACACTTGCTAAATGATTACAACATTTTATAGATTAAAATAGTGATACAAAGAATGGTGCAGCAAAATGTAGTTTCGTAGGAAAACAGAGAAATCTGAAAGATTGCAATTGTTCCCTAGGGGCTTATTTGCAAATATGATGCCAACTCTGCTCAACCAAACCCTTGGGTGCTGTCCCTGCAGAAACATGGCTTTTTCTCTTCAGTCCAAATTTTTATATCCCAAGCCTATAAAATGTTCAGAATTTGCGAACACTTCCATGGTTAAGTAAATTATGCAAAAAATTGTAAAAAGCTCAACAGAGATTTTACTCTGCTATTGATCCATCTAAAAAAATACCTTTAATACTAAAATATTCAATAAACTAAGAAACATTCCTGCATTATATCATGATTTTATGATTTTTGGCATCGGTATTCCACATCATAACATCATGTAGTGTGTTAAGAGTTAAACAGTTAATACTCCAGCTCCATGGATCATTGATAATTCTGGGTATACCTGTCTCAGAAGAGAAGAAGGACTACATTCCCCAGAGGACTTTGCAATGCTTTGCATTTTTATGTGTTTCCGCTCCCAGGGAAAAGATAAAAACTCTCTGTGGTAACAGGACACTCTCTTTCCTTTGGGATCAACTCAGCAGTGGGTGCTCACTGCCATCTCTCCTTCAGCGTTAGCGTAAGGCCTTCGGTTTATCGGACACTCTCTCTTGCTCATTTTATTTGATTTATTAGCCTCAATTCCAATTATATTGTATTATATTGTGTTATTTTGCTTTCTGATATCTTATTTAGTAAATTAGCTTTCCTCCTCAGATTGTTACCACTGTTTTGTTTTGGGGCCCATCTCCCTTTTCGCTTTCCCACTTGCCCTTTCCTGGGGCATGGGTCTGTGGGTCCCCCGCACCAATTGTCACAGAACTGAACCAGCCCGGTAAACTGTTAACACATTATTACTAAGTATACTAAGTACTCATAATCATCATGTTCTAGTAAAGCATTATGGTTCCTAATTTTTGTGTTGATGCCAGTGCTTTCTTTCATTCTGGACATGCTAACAGAGTGTCACTTAAATGAGGAGTCTTACTTTCAAAGGTTGAAGAAACCAAGATAAAGGAATATTGTGCCTGTAATGCATGATGTTTCAAGTAGAAGAAGGAAATATCTGAGCTGGTACAATTCCCAAGAAATTTATATATTGATATTTTCTGAAATTTAATCTCTTCCAGGTCTTGAGTGGATCTTAGCTCTTTCCAGTGATCCAAAATAAATCAAAAATCTTCCTCTGACTTGAGTATTTATGTATGTGATGTTATTTCTGCATCAGGCTTTAATGCTCCTTTTCAGTGCTGCATGTTTTTCATAAAGGAGATTGGAATCTGGAATCTCCTTGGTCTTACATTATTATTCTAATCAAAGTTTATTTTCATTCCAACTGACAAAGATGATACTTTAATTCTCTGCTGTCACAAGAAGCACAAGGAAAAAGCAAGAGAAGTGATTTCTGTATTTTGAAGTCAGATCTTTTCCATGTCAACTCAATTACTTAGGCTAACAGGTAAGCAGTGATTTTTAACAGAAACGGAAGGGAGAGAATTTAATAAACAAAATATTTATGAAGAGTCTGAAAGGAAAGGGTAGTCCTACCTCTATGATGTGTAAATGTTAACCCATGCAAATATAAAATGACATTAAACCTACAGTTTGTGTAAATTTCTCATCCAATTTTATTTTAATTGTATTAAAAATCCACTGAATTTTCAAAAATGAGCAGTTAATTTTATAATTACTGATCTGTTTCACTTCATTTAGCTATCAGAAATTTCTTTTCAATTAGGAGATATATATTTATTTAATTTAGTTGGCAAAAACAGAAAAACACTACATCTCTCTGCATGTGACAGCATGCTTTCCCTCTGCATAGGTTGAAATAAGAGAACTGAAGGAAAATGTCAGCTGCTAGTGCAGACAGACAGCTTTTAGTAGAACAAAGAGATGTTACAGGTAAAATAAGAGAGAATCATATTTGAGCAGCAGTAGGCAGACATGCAGACCCCTATTGTCCAGAGGTCCTCTCTGACAGGTCTGGAGTAAGTAATTGTGCCGAGGTTTTGTTTATGAACCTCAGTGCCCTGACAAGAATATTCAGATCCTTTGTGTGGTGACAGTCTCAGCCACTGGGGAGCTGTGATTTAAGTCAGCAGAGGAAGAGGTGGGTGTATCATTCTCAAAGTGGATTAGTGGCAGATGCAGGATGGAAACTTGACTCCCTCAGTCTCAAGAGAGCACTTCAATTACTCTGAAGACTCTTCTCTTTTGGAGCAGAGAAGCAAAAGTGCTAAGATTTCTCTGTTTCATTGAGTTCTGGCATAAGATGAAGTGAGGTCTCGCACTATCACAGAATCACAGAATATCCCAAGTTGGAAGAGGCCCACAAAGACCCTCAAGTCCAGCTCCTAGCTCTCACTCCGTTCAGGACCAGTTCAGTGAGACTGAGATTTCTAACAAATCCTTTCTTTGGAGGACATATCTAATTTAGTAAAACTCCTTTAGCATATATTTCTCAGTTAAAAAGTATTTTTGATTTCTTTAACTTTTATTTGTAACCTGAGGGTTTTGCTGGAATTCTGTCTGCTTTTATTTCTAAACCATCAATATCTGAAAGAGATTTTATGAATTTGCTCTTGCTCAGGTAGCATTTTGATATGCTATTCTGTTGCAATTAGATATAAAAAATGTGTATGCATTAAGTATAGATTCTGAAATTACTTGATATGCCTAAATATGAAAGAATAACAACAGCAACTTCTAGATAATAGCTTGTAATAATAATATTTACCCTGTTTCCTTTCACTTTGAAAATAACATGTTGAGGTTCCTTCTCTCCTCTCACCTGAGGTTTCTCATCCTACCTTTCAGTGGGGTTGATAAATAAGTCAGTCAGTGTTGCAGTCCAGTATTTCATTCTCTGTTAACTACAAAGGACCTAACACTTACCTAGCACAGGACACAGCTTGGTGACTTCCGCTAAGCCTCACAGGGCTCAGAGCCTGTCACTCATATATATTGTGGCCTTTGCTTCAAAAACATCAGGATCAAGCAAGCTTAGGGAAGGCATTAATTTTCAGATGAGGTGAGATCACTAAGCTTGAGAATTTAAGTTTAATGCAGAAAATGAGATCCTTACTGCAGACTTTTTGCTGTGGTTAGACAAAATAGAAAATTTTCTTGATTGTTTTTTGAAATATCAATGGCCATTTCCATACTATTTTGGACTGAGAAATATAGTGCAAAAATAAGCCGTAGTTTTTGATGCCAACAATCTTAATACTTTGTTGCTCAAGTGATATTCTTCCTGGTAAGTATTACAATATATTCCCTGAGGTTACTGAACAAGGAAGGGGAGTGGGGAACTTTCTCTCTACCATGAAATCCTTCATGACCTTAATTTCAATAAGAAAGAAAGTACCTTCCATCCCCAAGCACCATCACAATGCAAACAGCCCAGATTCCAACTCATCAGTGTGTCTGCTATATTGTATGGTGAATATTTTTACCCTTTTTTTTTGGTGAAAGAATTAACTTTATTGTTACTAAGAAAGAAGAGAGGAGAGTCTAATCAAACTAGAGAAATACATGATCTATTTCCATTTTTTTCTACAAGTTTCTTGTGTATTATTAAGCAGACCAAAGATATTCATTGTGCCTTACAGTATGTCTGTCATGGCTGAATGAAAGATACCCAGGCTTGTTATGTCAAATGTCATCTCAACTGAACAAAAAGGAGAAAATTATACAAGAGAACCTGAGATGGTTAGTAATCATACAGCAGGATTTATTCTTTCAGCATTAGCGCTCTATTTATGCTATTGTTCAGCTTCTGAAGTTGAGATGAGTTCCCTCCCTCTAACAAGCTCAGCTGCTTTTGTACTATCCTGTGTTTCAGATCACAAGATTATCTGAGAGATGTAGAGTCTTTTAGCAGTGACTTGGACAGGTATTTTTTCACTTTCTTTCTCCAAAGAATAAGATCAACACTGTAGTCCACGTTGAAAGAGTTTCTGTTTGCTTCATGACAGAAATATGTTCAATTGAAGTTTTTTGAGAACTGAAGGGTTACCAGTTGAACTACAATGTATTAACAAATGGGGAAGTTATTTCAAAAACATCTAATTTATTATTATTATTATTACAGGCCACTTGTCTAGTCAAAAGAGCTTTTTAATCATGATGGAAACATATTTTCATCGAAGTGAGCTGCACAGTTTAATTAAATAGAGTAGAAAACAGAAGACAAGTTCTGAAATATTATCTTTTGCTGAGGCTCCAGGGGATGAAGGAAATCCTTTCAAAATCTGACCTTTCACAAGGAAAGCCCATCTTAGTATATATCTATGTCTTATCTCCACATGAGATATTTATGCAGGTAAGCGTCTGTTCTTGAGATGAGAAGATACTTTGACAAGCATTATTCTTACAGGCATTAAGCTGACCGACAGGTCTAGAGCCTTTTGCTGTAAAAAGAGACATTATTCCTTGGAAGGTTATAAAATATTAAAAAGTCTTTCCTACTTAAGATGCAGACTGTAGCTTAGGAAACTGTTAAATCAAAACTGATAACAGCGAATTTTGTGGCAAAAGGAATCGGGAGATATGTGAATTTACACTTGCTGATGGTCTAAACGATGCTGCATATTTTCCTTTTTCTATAAGATGCAGAAAGCCATGGACCTATATTCAGCTGCTTTTGTTAAGGTGTATTATAAGGGAGTGAACACTGCTCAAGAAATCTGTGGGAATTTGGGGCACGAATACAAAACTTCAACGTGGATTTAAGCTTGCTATAAGTGTCCTGGTGTAATGTTGGTTCCATTACGGTCTGTTTTGTTGTACACATCAGCTGTTATAAGAAAAGAGAGCAGGAAGGAAGACATTGTGAATGGGGAATGTCTCACTCTATCAGGTTCTTCTTTCTTATTGATACAGTGGGACAAAGGCCAGAGCAGCCTTGACTGGGCCTGTATTTCTGAGCTGCACTTGAAACAAGACCCAGCAGCTCAGCACACTGCCAAGGTTATCCTAGCAAAGAATTCACAAGCATTGGTGAATTTGCTGTGTTCAAATCCATTGTCTTATTTGTGTTGAGAAGCTTTAAAAAGATGTCTCTTTGATAATATTCTTGCAAGATTCTCCATAATGGCATATATCCATTATCCATTTCGTGATATAACTGCCTTCCAGCACACAATGTACTCGGCCAGAAAATTTCTTTCACAAACTGGGTTTTTGTTTAGGAATTTACTGTCAAATAAATCTCTGTTTTATTTTTAATAATGTTTTATTTAGTTTTTAAATGGTTTTAAGCTGTTCCTTAATAATGGATATATTATATATATATATATATAATATATATCCTTAATAATGGATATATATTCTTAGCAGTCCAGTATTTGCCTTAGCATCACGGGCTACTATTCCTCCCTCTTGGTCTTATTTTTGGAGAAAAATGTTAAGGGAAATGGATACTTGTTTAAGAAATTCTATCCTTCATTCTGTTGGGTAGGAATGCTAATTAAACAAAGCTGTTGATTTTGCTGTGTTTGCATTATTTCAAATAACATGCATTAAGACCACAGCTCAACAGATCTTTTGTTGTTGTTGTTGATCTGTACGATCAAAACAGAAAACTAAAATGCTTTTCCTTACCATAGTAATCATCTCCTGACAATCTCATTGTTCAGAGGCAGCTCATACTAACTGAGGGAATTAGCATTCAAAAGCTGGTAGAGAAGGAGGAGGGTGTATTATTGACTGTCATAAAAGAGAGAAACATAAAAGAGTCTAATCTCTCATTTATATTTCTTTAACTAGGGAGGCTGAGAGAGAGTAGGAGCAAGGGAGATAAAAGCAATTAAAAATGAAGGTTTACTAAGACACTGTAGTTAATAGCATTGCTGTGGATACAGTTTGTTGTTTGCATTTTTCATGTGATTTGTAAGGCAGAAATCATTTGTTCTAGTGAACAGCAATCATTTTTGAAATTGCTTTCAGACAGTCAAGACATGAGGTTAAACCACAGCCTCTGATATGGGTGCAGAGGCCTCACATTAAATATCTACACAATAGGGACTTCTATCCAAAGTAGTTGCTTAGAAGCCTTTTCACTAAAGACACTGATTATAGTAGAAAATCTGGCCATCTCTATGAAATAAATCATCTCATCCCAACTTAAGTGTTGAAAGTCCCTCTAAGTAATGTCCTATAAGTCTGAAAAGATGAGAAAACTCTGATGGATATACCATATGTGCTGAAAGGAATCTCATTGCGCTTGTTAGAAAAGAGCTTGATCTGATCCTAACAGGACAGTGTTCCAACCTTCACTCACCTCTATGACCTCAAACTGATACAGTGTTATTACCGCAGAAGGGAGTAGCAAAGACATCTCAACTTCTTCATTCCTATGAATTATCAATATTCATTCTGCAGCTATTAACATGTTATTTTCTAGCTGAACACAAGTTTAGGTTAGGAGGTATCAGGAAGATGACCATGAGCACCTCAAAATGATCTGTGGAGAAAAGCTGGATTTAGATTCAGATCATCTCAGTCCAAGAGATAGAAACACAATGCTCCGTTGAAGTTCATATCAAGATTAAAGTGAAATTTTCAGAGAAAATACTCAGGGTGAAAATCCACAGACAGTTACAACTATTAAGGTACATTACCAAGGAAACCAAACTAGGTAATCCATTCACAATGTGTCTTATTAATCAGAGCTTTGGGAAACCCTGGGTAATGAGCCATCCCAGGTTTTAAAAAAATCAATAATATAGATCTTAAGGCAAGAGAGAGGAGGAAGGGGAGACGCCTCACGTCATTGAAAATGGTTTATAAATTCAAAAATTTAAAAGATGAGAGTAATCTCTTCTATATGGATCCCAGTGATGTCATCTAGTAAAGATTTTGTTTAGGATTATCACATACCACCTATAAAAGCCCAAGAAGTGAATATCTTTCTTATCTCCCACAGCAAAGCAATCCTATACTTGTTTATATTTTTAGAGAAGAAAGTCCATAGTCATCCTTAATCATTATTCATCTACTCCTATTATAGCCTTAATATACATTGATGCAGCCTTTCCATGAATACATGAACACAAGTACGAACTCTCTGCCCACAGTAGTCTGGTACTCCTCAGAAAAATTATGGCTAAAAGTCACAAGTTTAAATGGTAGAGATGTAAATACTCTTTCCTAATATCTCAAAAATAACAGGTTGGTAAACAGAAGTATCAAAGAAAAAAAAAAGTCCCTCAGGTCACCCCCTGATTAGAAGTTCCAGAAGGATATCAAGGTACCACATGTTGTTACCCTATGATACATGAAACTAGTCTCACACACAGAATCATTGAATCACTGAATCATTTGAATAGGAAGGGACCTTTAAAGGCCACCTAGCCCAACTTCCCTGCAATGAACAGGGACATCTACAGCTCCATCAGGTACTCAGAGCTCTGCCTAGCCTGACCTTGATTGTCTCCAGGGAGAGGACATCCACCACCTCTCTGGGCAAGCTGTTCTAGTGAAAAAAATATCAGTTTGCTCAGCATGAAATGTTGGATGACAAAGCTGGAAAGATGGACTTCTATTTAGTTTTATAACAGTGTCACATCTTGTTATTATTATTGTGTGTTCTTAATCCTTTCATTTAATTAAAAACAAGTATTTTCTTTACAATTTTTTAAAACAAACATAAAATCTTTCACTTGGAGGGTGGTGATGCTCTGGAACAGGTTGCCCTGGGAGACTGTGAATGCCCCATCCTTGAAGGCATTCCAGGCAAGGCTGGATGTGGCTCTGGGCAGCCTGGCATAGTAGTCGGCGAATCTGCCCAAAGCAAGGGGGTTGAAACTAGATAATCTTTGAGGTCCTTTTCTACCCAGGCCACTCTATCATTCTACGATTATATGATGATTCTAAATATGTTGCTATTCACAGTTCAGACAACTGAAAAATCAACAACCTTGTCCTTGATAACCCAGAAGTTACGTAAGTAGAGAATTTGGTTGCCTGAAAATTGTCTTTACCACAATACTTGTAGGTGAAAATTGGTTTGCTCTTTTACGGAGACTAACAGAAGATAGTTTAATGAACTGCATAGTGATGATAAACCCTTAAGATTTTTTTTGTAGCTGTCCATCTAGATTCTTAACTAATTTATGAGTTATCCTGACAGACTTTAATATTATATTACATCTTAATATAATCATTTATAAATCTAAAAATAGTCTCCAATGTCTTGAATAGTCGAACTATTAAAATTTATTAAAATGAAACACAAATATAATCCAATTAAAAATCCATATTGCAAATTAGCACAACAGCACATTGCAACAATGTAGAAAACAATCAAATTAAAAACAAATTAAGAAATATCTACTCAATAAGGTGTCTTACTGTTTCAAAATAATTTACTGTAGACTATGAAGTCTTATAAATACAAATGATTCAGTGACATTTTCTACATAAGTAAGACTCAGCAGAACTGATTTCTTGAAAACAATAAAACAAACAAAAAAACAAACAACCCAAAAAGCAGAAGCCTAGTGACTGAAATATCCCTTCATTCTCTCTGTGGGTGTAGAATATCACCTGACTTTTCTATGTCCTATCTGCAGAACAGTTATTTATTGCTATAACCATACTCAGCCCCGTTCAAATCTCTTTCTTTAATTTTCCTTCTTATTCTGGTCTTCAATTCTGAACAATTTTTGATGACGCAATGACCAAAGGTTTTATCATTTAGATTTTTCAGCTTCTGTAGACATTTCAGCTAGAAAAGAATTAGCTACACTAAGAGCTACTAGTGCTAGGTACAGAGAGATTTAGCTCCTGCTGGTAGCACCTCAGGTATTGCCAAAGAAATTAATCTCTTCTTGTGTAGGTTGTCAAAGCAATGTCTGTTTCTTTCCAGTCATGTAGACAAGACCACTGGGAAAACATTCCTTTTCATGGTACATGTTGATGGATTTACAGCACTTTTGGAAACTCATTCCTTCCTTACATTCTCACACAGTCTTTTTCTGCCATTGCTGGTTTGAAGCAGTGTTATATCTTAAATAGTTTACCTTACAAGCAAATTGTTGTCCTTCAGACAAAAGGGAAAAAAAAGGTCTAAAATAGCAGTTCAGAATGTCCCTGACATTGACCTCTTGAAGAGGTGCAAATAAGGATGAAAGAGGCCTGCAACTTGTGGATAACTCAGTTGTCAGTGATGGAGCCATCCCATGACCTGGTAGACCTGAGACTAACAGAGAAGTGAGTAATGTCTTTGAAAATGCTGATTCTCAAATACTGTCTTTCAGAGAACAAGTCCTCCCTGGGATTTTGAATCCAGTTCTATCTAGGAATTTTAGGCATTCATTTGATTTTTAAAAGCCTGTCCCATAATCCTCTGGATTTACAAGGTGCCTTCATGTGCAGCTCTCACTTAGCTACTTGGTGTCTGTAAGAATAATTCCATGATCCTCCACTTCCTCAAGAACAAAACCATTTCATGACAGAAAAAAAAAGAAGTGTTCAGAAAAGAGTCTTCCTATCTGCTTATTCTCTTCAAAAAGCATTTGAATTATCATTTTAAGCATACATCAGAACACTTTGCAAGCCACAAGTTATACAAGTGTTTTGCTGCAAGCAGCAGCCTTGCCTATCTATTGATTTCTGCTTTTCTTAGACGGAGTGACTTATAACAGGAAACTTTTTATTGCTTTAATTTTAGTTGATAGACTCATATTATAAGAGTATTATTTATACAGTGGGTTTGACAATCCCACAGTGAGCGTTTTGTCAGATGTTTCCATAGAAACAGTGCATTACATATTAATAACTGAAATGGCTGACTTGGGATTTTTAACAGTGGATAGTATTGTTGATAAAATTGGATTGTGTTTTTGGTCTACAATAAAATTTTCAGAGACTCATATGACAAGAAGCCTTTAAATTTTTTCAGTGATCCTGTATATAATATGTTTATGACACAGCTTTCATAACTATAACACAACAAAGACATATGGCAAATAGTTATAACTGCATGGTAGGAAGAGATGCAAACACAGACTACGTAGCCACACATAACAATTCTTAAACTCAGAATGGCACTTAATTCATTCACAGCTATTTCACCAGAAACACAGATCCTTGGAATACCAGTATTGTGATCAAATCAGATGAGGACCATTCTAACATAATTTGGCTTAAAAAAAAAAAAAGCCAGGAAACTCCACCAGAAGAATATTCCTACCATTACTTTCTCTGATTAGGTGACAGAAATGTTACAACATTCCTGTCCTCCCCTTCAAACAACAACAGCAACAAAAACCTCCTTGCTTTTGATGTCTAATGAAGGGGAATTACAGATGTCTAAGCTGGTATGTGACTCTGCCAATTGTGCCTCTTTGGTCTGTCTGGATTTAGTGAAATAATCCCATTTAAACTAAGTTTTTAATCAAATTTCCATCCCAAATCATATTTCTTCTGATGACATTAATATGTATACACACATATGTTTATGCATGCAAGACTTCTGAATCAACTATATTTGCCTTAGGCCATCATTTCAAATGTTTTTCTGCAGCAGTGATGACTAGATGTTTGCATTTAAGATATTTTCCTTCAGAAGAAAAATTTATTGGGACTCATGCATCCAGCTGCTTTGACAAAGCACCAAATATCACTATTTTCTTAGCAAAGCAGTGAGAGCTGGCAATGCTTCTATACTTTAAGACCTAGTTTAATGGACCCCAATGGCACTGAATCTCCTGAATTCCACCAATAGACAGTCTTGTAAATAGAACATTCTTTCTCTGTAGCACAACCTATTTTTCCAGTGGTTTGCATGATCACATGCTAAATCTGTTATGGCAGGCTACGAGTCCAAAGCTCTAAGACTCTTGGATCTTTTCCCCACTTCTAGATATTACAGTGATAAATCCACTATACCTATCAAGCATTTTATAGCATACTGGAAAAAAAATAGAATAAAATAGGTTAATGTTACAAGTGCTGCTTTTACTTCAAACCTGCATCTCAGCATAACTGGCTAACTCAGACAGGTACTATGCACTCTGCAGAGTAGCACAAGGAAGCTTGGGCCAACATATTTAGATGCCTGAAATAAGTGTCCTAATTTTCAGAGATGCATAGCATCAACACCTCCTACCAATGGTAATGAAAGCTGTGGTTTCATCACCTTTTAAAATGAAAAATAGTTTTGAAATAAAAGCCTTCCTAACTATATGAGGAGCTTCTAAAGTAGGCAGCATGATCTTAGGTGCAAATAGACTCATGTGACAGATAATTTTGTAAGGCTGCTTTCCATCTATTAGCCATATGCTCTTGAATGCTTGTGGGACCCTATCCACACTGTCTTTTTATAGCAGTACTTTGTTTCATCTTCTCTTCCAGTTGAGTCTGCAACTTTCAGATTATTGGCTGGCTAGTAAAGATTTGTATTTATCACACCAATAAATCTCATAGGTAACTTGAGCTTTGAAACTAGAGGTGCTATGAAACTACTCAAACTCATATTTTTTTAGCTGATTTGATTTCTTTGAGCAAAGTTATTTCTTACCCAGTGTGAGTCAGCCATTTTTCTGTATGTAGAATGTGTTCTGCCTCCAAACTTCATATTGTGCCTTAAGATTCTGGGAGAGAGAGCTGTGTCAAAATATATATTTGAATTACTTGCAAGTAGTTTATTTCATCATGCCAGGTTAGAACCTTATCACAATGTGGGCCTAAAATGAAGCCAATCAAAGGCATCCCTTTCTACTTCCATAACCCTGCTTCACAGAATGCATAATTTGAAGAAAGTATTGTTGTACTCTACAGCATAGAACATTTTGTTCCAAATTACTTCTCTTGCCTTTATGTTCCCTGTGAGGAAGCAGTCCCTTTCCAGCTTTCAAACATGGAGGATTACAGCACTAGAAGTGAAGATATGAGTTTATGTAGAGAGCAAATATAAACTGTACAACTGTATATTTGGTTTTATGTATAACATAAGGATTTGGGGGTACTGGTGGGTGGCAATAGAGCATGAGCCAGCTGTGTGCCCTCACAGCCCAGAAAGACAACCATATACTAGGCTGTATTAAAAGAAGCATGATCAGCAGGGCTATGGCGATGGTCCTGACCCTCTGCATTGTGTTGCTGAGGCCTAACCTGGGGAACTGCATTCAGATGTGAATCCCTCAGTATAGGAGAGACATGGACCTGCTGGACAGTGTCCAGAGAAGGGCTACAAAAATCATCCAAGGGATAGAAGACGTGTCCAACAAAGACAGGCAGAAAGATGGGGCTGTTCAGTCTGAAGAAGAGAAGGCTGCAAGGTGACCTGAGAGTAGCCTTTCAGTAGCTAAAGGTGAGCTATAAGAGGGAATAGAACAGACTCTTAAGCGTGGTCTGTTGTGACAGGACAGACTCCAAGCAAGATCCATTTCAGTTTTGTTTGTGCTTTTGTAGTGAGGATAAAAGCTGTCCTAAAAGACCTTATAGGCACCATAAAATACTCCGCTAATTTCTAGGAGAAATGCAATTGTGAGCTTGTTTCTGTTCCAGATGAAATGCATAATGCTAGGTGACCTAGTAATGCACATGTATAAATTTAATGAACATGTTAAAGCCTGTTTTCCTCTTGTACATGTTTTATAAATAAGCAAAGACAATCTTGGTTATCCCCATGCCAAACTTTACTTCCAAATCATGTCTCTGTTACCATGGATTTATCTGAACTTTATACATATAAGCCCTGACATTATCTATAAATATCACATATCTTTAATCCCCACAAACTCAATCCTAATAACATCGTGCTGTTTCTCTAAAGATAACTGTGAGTGATAAACTCAGCATTGTCTCGGAGGCAGTGGAGCCTTCCCATTATAAAGGAAGCAGTATTGGAGTGAACTAGATAACTCTAAAACATCAAGTGAGTATGAATAGGTACAATAAAAGGTCCACAATAAAACACGTATTAATAAAACTGGTAAGATCAGAAAGAAAGGGTAATTGCAGATATATAAAGTGGGGTGAGAGGTACTCAGGAGACTATTCTGAAGAATTATATTTATTAGGAAACTGACATGGAATTGTTGAAAATTATTGGATAAGTGAAAAGGCAAAGAGAGAACAGTTCATTAAAGAACTTCTGGCAGTAAAAAGAGTCATTTCTTTTTAATCTTTAAGTGGCCAAAGAGCATTGTGAATCCTGAATGAAAATAATATGATTTCCTTTTTTTCCACAGAAAAGATTTTTTGCTTTGATATTTTTTGATAATCTGAAATACAATATAATCATTGAGAAATTTCAGCCAGAAAAATCCTTCCCCTTATAAACTACACTATGCCCATGTACACTGATTTAATTAAACTAATTTTGGGCTACAGAAAGTATCTTTTCTTTTGTGACTTGGAAGATAATTTAATTTTGTCTTACGTCATATACCTGAAATGCACACATCTAAGACAAATTTAAGGTTACTTACAGGACAATGGAAGATGTACATAGGTTCTTACTGTAGAATGAAATACCCTCTTAAGGTGAATGTTAAAGATTCCTGTCCAAAACAAAAGATCAGACAGCTACTTAAGGTTAAATTCCAGGTATTTGCTTTGTTAAATTAGGTATCTGCATCCAACTCTGTATGTTTAATAGAAGGTACATTGGATATCTGTCAGGTATCCTGCCATACATGGGGAGAGCATTAATGAACACAAAACTCTTGAAGCCTAAAGAATCAATGGAAGTGACCTAAGGAGGCAGTAAAAAAAAGTGATGAGTTCAACCTCAAATGTGTGATATTAGCGAATAAACCACAAAAAAGAATTGCCCTTCCTAGTAAAAATACTACTCGAAATGAGGTTCATTTTAAGCATGTAATTCTCCTGCTTGCTAACTGACTGCTGAATTTC
Organism: Callipepla californica brunnescens; assembly: GCA_023055505.1. Taxonomy (NCBI): domain Eukaryota; kingdom Metazoa; phylum Chordata; class Aves; order Galliformes; family Odontophoridae; genus Callipepla; species Callipepla californica. The sequence goes on along the minus strand of JALIRH010000056.1, from coordinate 3,396,771 downwards.
AGAAAAGTAGGAGGAATAACTCATGAACAGGTATTGGACTATTTATAACTTAAATAGAGTTGATCATTGACCTCTTCTGTCTTTTACCTACCCCTAGTGTCAGTTTTCTTTAGTTTCTTAATCTATTCCAGGAGAAATTGCAAGATGCTATTTTAAATACTTATCCAAAAACTTTATCCAGTCTGAATATTAAAAGACACCCTTATGAAGACATTGATTTACTTAGAATAAGAATAATTTCATCTGATTATAACTGTCAATCTTTTGACATATGGTGAAAGTTAAAGGTTAGGCTCTCTCTAAGAACTCTTCTGCCTCAGTAGAGAAATGTTTCACCTCACACTAACCTAAGTGTGAGAGAAATGTAAAATATGTCATAACTTTGAATCTCCATTGACTGCTGAGGGTTTCCAGATTAGTTTAAGCTTGATGTCTAAACAGAAAAATAATTAAACTAAAATGAACTTTGGAGCCGCTATAACACCCAGAGAGTACAGTATGGATTTTTGTTTGATAGCAAGAGAAGGAATTCAAGTTAAAATCTCATGATTCCTTCATATTCCTTAACCCTAGATCAGCTGATTTTACCTGTGCAAAGTTCAAATTTTACACAGTAAAGCGTATGCTGTACAATACAAACAGATTTTCATAAGACCAGTGACTAAAACTGGAAAGCAGTACATGTTTGTGATTGCCCTGTCACAGACAATGGTCTCTGATATACCACCATCCAATTCAGAAAGTGAATCTGGAAACTCTGTGTAGTATAGCAGGTATATCTGAAGCATTTATATATATATACTAGAAAGCAATGGGAAGTGTAAAGGAATGAACTTTCCATGTTAAAATTCAGTGTGTCATATTTCACATCAAAAGCTAGTCAGGTTCCGTACAAATAACCACAGATTTTATTTTCGACGCTAAATTGCATATAGAACTTTAATTCTGGATCCTCTCAAAGTCTAGAAATGCATATATATGATTTTCTACATCTGTGCATCTGTACTAGAACTGCATAAGTATGCATACTCAGACTGAGTTCCAGGATTTGGCAACAGTTTCTGGGTTTGGTACGACAACTCCTTTCCCCAAATAGAGCAGAGCAACTAATCACACAAGTCAAGATCTCGTAGGATCTGGGATATCTGTATTGAGCTCTCATTCTCCTTTGACAACTCTACTTAATTAGTTTTTCTTTTATGATTCAATTAGTTGACTTAGTCTGTGCAAATATTCATTATAAATTTACAGCTTAAATAGAGGAACCTAGATTGTTCCTTTCAAATTTACTTGTAAGGTCGATTTTGAATAGGATTGCATTCATGACTTTTTGTAGCTTTAATGCAGGGAAGCTAGACATAAAACAAAAAAAATCAAATTTAATGTTGTAGTTGGGATGACAGTTGTAAAATATGAAGAAGGAGGACTTAGAAATGGAACAAGTCACTAAATGGAAGGATTATAACCAATAATAATTTCAAGCAGCTGAAAGCTGTATTCTTCAAAGTTGTACATCCAAGTGTATGAAGGTAGATAGCATTTTACCCTCTTAAATGTACCTCTAGAGTCTTTATAAATTATGATGAAAAGCCTATTGTGTTTTCTGGTTTCTTATTTTTCCCTCCAGGGAGTCTATAACTATCATCATGTGGAAGAGAGCTCTCCTTTATTATGCAAAGCTTGTAAGCTTGTCTTAAGTATAACATGGGCACAGTGTGCTCTAGAAAGTTAATCTATTGTTGATGGCAAACTAATTCCACTTCAAACCTCAACTCCCTAGTAAATCATTTCTTGCTTTTCTTGATTACTTATTTCAGACAAACCAATTTAGAAACCTACATAGAGTTGTTGTGCCTCTGGGGTTAAGACTTTGGCTTTCTTTGGCTCTTATGATCTAATGGCCCTTAATCATTTCTGTTCATAAGACTGGGTTGCCTAATTGATGTAGGCCCATATTGAGATTTCCAGTAACAACTGCCAAATTTCCATCCATTGACTGTGCAGGAATAATCTCACAGTTCCCCTGGATTGTGGGTGTTTGAGTGACTCATCAGTCTCTCTACCTCCCATGCCATGGCACTCACTAAGGCTGAGCTCAGGACCAACAGCAGAAAGTGTGAACGTTTTCTCTAGACTAGATCTTTGCTGCAAGTGGGAGTGTGAATGTCTCAGAAACATAGGGGCACCCATGCACTTCTGAGTTATGCCATCATGTGCTGCAAACCTTGGGGAGCTTTGCTTAACTAGGATAAGAAGAGACAAATATTGAAAGAGACTGTCTGGGAAGTTGTGCTATCTCCATTCCTAAAGATCTGTAAACCTTCCACAGTACCAAGCTATACAATGCTCTTGGTTAGAGTTGTTTGACCTCCTTTATAAAGAATCATTTCCAACACCTTCCTTCATGTATTTCTCTACTTCTAGCTGTATAAGACAAGTTCTGTACTCTTTCCAATGCTGTTCCATCAAAGTTGACATCAATGAAACAATTTAAAAATATGGGCCTGTCTACTTTGTATATAAAAACATTTTAATCTATTTCATTAAACTTTATTAATACTTCCTTATAAGATTATCAGTGAAGGTTTCTACAGTCTACTTAGAATTTTCCCACCAAAGCTGGCTAAATATGATAGCTCATAATTTCCCAGGATTAAGATTTCTATTTAATTGTTTCACTGAACCTTGCTAATAAATCATCATAACAAATTCCATAATACAAACTTAATAAAATATGTGTTAAGTTAGTTTTATTATCAATGAAATCTATTTTGTACTAATTCCCAGAATAAGATTAAAGAGTCACAGATTTCTTCTTCATTTCTTGATTTCTTCCTCTCAATATATTATTCCTGTCTATTATCTGCTATAGAGGCATAATATTATAGAGGTGTAACTCCTTATGATTTGTAACATTTTCAGAGTTTTTAGGGGTAGATTCTGGAAAACTTAGGAACAAATCCTACCCTCCTTGAAGAAATCTCTATTTAAATATGATTCACACTGTGGAAAGAGTTTGGTTACCACTGAATTTGATTATAGCTGAAGGAAAACATCTATGCCTATTTCAACTTCAAATACTTCTGTACCTTTTAGGCTACAACATGTTCATAAGACTGAAGATAACCCCCCACAAACAGGCAGCTGGCCATCACTGAATTTTCATCCCAAATTCCTGGGTAAGCTGACAATATATTAGATTATCAGTCAACTCAATCTGTGTTTTTTCTTATTCATATACAACCTAATTTCATATACATTGTTAGACTTCCTGTATATATGGTACAGCTTTGTCACTGAAGGAAAGGATACGGTATAAATACCACGTAGTTTAAGATTTTTCCAAAATAATGTTCTTTCCCCCAAGATGGGTCATGTTAGTAAATATTAAAAAATAGCATCCCTATTTTTGTGTAGATCTAGAACTCAAACTGAATTCCTTTAGTAAAGCACCAACTATTGCTTGAGTTAATATAATAGTTAGATGTTTGGGGGTTCAGGAGAGACTTAGTAGGTCATTATCTCCACTTTAATTTGCCTAATCTTTCATGTTTTAAATTTTATAATTCTATATTCTGAAAGGATTAAGATTCATTTTCTCAGTCTTTACTCAATATTGGAGTAGCGGATGTTTTTTGTTGCTTGGTTGTTTGGTTTGTTGTTATTTGTTTTATTGTTTTCAAATTATTAGACTGGGATCATTAAGCATCATCTCGTTAATGTTAGAAACATGGACTACCTCAAAGATACAAATCCCTTTACTTTTATTCAGATACTGTGCAACAGTATTAGCACACTATTTTTATCCTCAATGTTCTCTCAGCTACTGTGCTCCTATACTAAACTTGATTTATCTCCATCAGGCCCAGAGCATGACTGAGCTATGCCCATCATGAAAATATATGATGAAACAGCGAACTTTCCCTGTTCTCCTGGATAGAACAAACTAAAAATATCTGAGGAGGAGTAGTGCATGTTCTAAACAATAAGAAAAACTGGTTTTAAATAATATCTCAGCCAGACAAAACCTATTCTAATGTGTAGTCTATAGTTCTAAGTTTAGATGATTATATCTGTTAGCAGACTGGTTCCCCCATGTTGGCTTATGGTTCATTCAAAATCCATAGGCTATTAGTATTAGCACAATGGATCCTAAAGGTCTGTCAGCTGTTATTGCAAACTAATCCTCATTTACCACCTCTATTCCATTGTAAGAATAACAAAAACAAACAAGCAAACAAATAATTAAATTAGTACAAGCAGTAAATGGAAAAACAAGTACACTTTAATTAAAATGTAATAGCATTTGTGAAGTTGGGTGGGAATTCAATAGAAATTTATTTTGTTTGGAAACCTCAGAACAGTGATTAAATGCACTAACTTCTTTTGAGTCCTCCCTGGTGATCTTTTAAAGTTGGGTCTCTGTCTCTACTAGTGCTATAAACAAATGTATTTAACAATATTGATATAAAATGTATTTTTAGAATTCTGCAAGTGGTAGCTTTTGGAAATATGTTCAGTCTATATGACTGTGCATGATCTTGAGCTGGGATTTACTTCTGGTAGTGTGAATGTTTGGATTTGTGCTTCCAAATATGCCTTATTCAGGCTATACTTCAGTGTCTGCCATTTTACATGGCCCTACATAATTTGCAGAAACTACATGTATGTATGTATGTCCATGTCCATATCCACATATCTGTGTGTATATATATACATATATATGCATGCACGTAAAAAAAAATGCTACTTGGCTCTTCATTATGTTACCTGAGATCAAGCTCAAGCATTGGATATGAAATCTGAGAGTAATTAACAAAGTTCTCAGATAACAGTAGTGTACAGGGGCTTGGGGCTCGCATCTGATGCAATACTGTCCCTTTGATAAGCTCAGCATATATTCATGTTATTTGTTTGGAACACAGCTAGAATTCATCTCACTGCATTTAAATCCAGTACTGTAGTAGTTAGTCATTACAAGCTCTCTTCATACTCAAAAAAAAAAAAAAAAAAGACAAAAACATTCAGGTTGGATATTACCAGACACTAGAATGGTCTGCCCAGGTAGGTGGTGGAGTCACTGTCCCTAAAAGTATTGAAGAAATGTGTAAAAGTTGTACTAAGGGGCATGGTCTAGTGGGGGTATGTTGGTGGTAGGTGGATGACTGAACTAGATGACTGTCTAGTCACGGTTCGTGGATCACTTCAGCCCAGTTCCATGACTAATGGGGCAGGGGATCCACTGGCCCACACCCAGGGAAAAAGGGAAGGGGGAAAAAGAGAGAGGGTAGGGAAATGGGCCTAAAAAGTGAAACAGTGATAATGATCTGAGGAGGAGAACTAATTTACTAAATAAGATATCGGAATGCAAAATAACACAATATAATACAATATAATTGGAATTGAAGCTAATAAATCAAATAAAATGAGTGTCTGAAACTGAAGGCCTCACTCTAAAGCTGAAGGTGAGATAGCTAGGAAGCTCTCACTGCAGACAAGCAGCAGAAAGAGGAAGTTTCGGGACTTGTGTGCAGATTTATTTTTCCATTTGAGTGGATCACAAAGTCCTCTAGGGTACATAGTTCTTCTCTTCTGAGAACCAGGTACCCGGAAATTCAGCAGTACACAGAACTGAAGCATTAAACCTTTAACTCCCAGATCCTCACATGATGCTATGATGTGGAATACCAATAACAAAAATCATAAAGCCATGACAATGATATTGAAGTTCTTCTCCAATCTTGGTGATTCTATAATTCTGTAATTTATCATGAAGATGATCTGTGTTCTTTTTTTTTGTTTGTTTGTTTGTTTGTTTTGTTTTTGCTTTGTTTTTTTTGTTTGTTTGTTTGTTTGTTTTGTTCATGCAATACCTCATCAATAGCTTTTCTGAAAAGTACTGGAATATTGTTAATTTTCATCAGAGCAATTGTGCCCAAACAACAAGCTACAATTAGTAACCTGTCCTTTCACAGGCCAGTACTTAGTAAAGACTTAGAAATCTATGTTTACATAGGAAAAGGATCTTCTGTGAGTCAAATTCCCTTAATCAACATTTCCTGGAACCATTCTCGCCTCTGGTATGGTGTCACAGATTAGTGGTGCAGGCTGCCTCTTGTTGATCTGTTTGGTAATTAGTTTTTGAAGGTTAATCCCACTAGGCATTCCCTGCATTGGCTTGGAGTTTAATGACTTTCTCAGCTCTAAATCACATAGTGCTGGTAATCAAATATTGCACTAAGTTTAGCTCTGTCTGATCCTCCAATATGCTGACACAATCAAATTCACAAAGCTAACCCATCAGGTTAATATAGTTAAGGCTTTCCTATTTGCATGTCATAGGCTCATTTCTGATATAGAGAGAGGCATACACTAACCTGTGTATCTGGGCATTTTCTACTGAACATATTTACATCTTGGTTGGATGGAATTTGCTTTTAATGGAGATCCAGAACAAAGTTAAAGTCCTGAAAATTATTTAGGAATAAAAGTTAACTCTAAAAATGCCTAAGATAAAACATATTAGCTTCAGGAACTATACTTGCTCTTACTCTTCAGGAGTAAGGAGGTACATTTTCCTTGCCATTGTTTGAGACAGGACTCACAATATGGTTGTACTTTCTGTCATCTCAATAGTTCATTCTCATATTTCATCACCCTTTGTAACCATTTGTATGCAGATTATAACCAGTAAAAGAGTAAGGCCCTGATGTGCTATGCAATGTGGAAACATAAACCAATATTGTACAAAGAAGACTGAGTCCTTGTAACAGTGGGTACACAGTGATCTCAAAAGGATTAATTTTACTTAATTTTGGTATTACAGAAGTTGGACAAATTAGAGTTTGTTTCATTAAGCCAGATATGAATACTGATTTATGAGTACATCACCCTTATCTTTTTTTTGTAGATATCACTGGAGAAACAGGCATTCTTAAATGGAGCGTTCCTCTCACCTTGAAGTTACTATCTAACAGTAGTTAGAGATTAGATTAATCATGTCCTTAGTTGTCCTGTCCCCACTGGAGAGAGGAAAGCACCTTAGGGAATAGGTCTTTTTACCTGTGCTAAGCACCTGTCTAAGAATAGAATAAGTTTTATCCTACAGATATCTTTGTATCTTTGCTGAATATAAACATATCCCAGATAACTAGCTTGTAGTAGAGGTCAAATATCAATAAACACATTTTTCAAGGCTGTGCGCATTATGCATTTATTTTTTAGAGGGAATGAGACAATCCTCGTGCAGTGACAAGTTTACCTTTGGGAATGAATTCTAGGCTTAACTTATGATATCACTGACTCAACAACACCAAAGATGGTTACAAAGAAGGGATATTTGCAAAGCCATTCTCTTTCATGCATGAGTACTTGCTCAGTGAAAACTGATGTGGCTGTGCTGCTTGTTAGTTGCTTGCCATTAGGGCTAACAACAGAGCTTGCTTTAAGGGAGATGCTAAGATTTTCTGTTTATTTGTTCCATTTCATTTATTGTAGCTCAGAAGGACAATGTTTGGGTCATTAGTTTTTTTGGAAGGGCTGAAGCGGGAACTAATATAAATTAATTTAAGGGGGGAAAAAAAGAGAGAGAGAAATATTAAAGTGATCTCATAAGTGATTTCATGAAAGCTCCAGTGAAAATATGCACGTCTTGGTTCAGTATGTTTTTACTAGTTGAAATATGCTCCTTGCATACCTCACCACTTGAAATTTTACTCTGACATCACAAGAACAATGTGGATTTACACTGAAGAATGGTCTGTCCCAAGATTTCCTTCCTTCCCTGACCTCATCTAGAGTAGCAGCCCCTATCCTCTCATTTAGTCAGGTAAGCATCTTGTTCACTGAGTATCTTGGGTAACTCCAAGAGGGATCTTCTGGAGAGAAAAAAGTTAATCAAGTGTCTTTAACCTGGAGAAACAGATGCACAGTGGGTGTTGGTTTTAAAGCCCTGAATGAAGGGAAATTTAAGCTACATTTAGTGTACTAACCTTTACTATAGGTGTATGAAATTGAAAGAACGTCTGGAAGGAACAATAAAAATCTTCATCTCTAATTTGTGACCTGTGATAAGAACATACAACGAATATTGCAGTTTCTACTCTGCTTGCTCTTTCAAGGCATCAGTTCTGCTATACAGCTTGCTGAGCAGCTTCAACTTCCACTGAAATGAGTGAAAGAAATGAGTGAAAGTCAAGGGTGCACATGACCTTACCAAAGCATGCCCAATGCATAATGAGGTATAAAAATTATATTAATATGAGCTTATAGAGGTTGCATATTCAGAGAAATGAAGATTTTCAGGGTGATTGAAAGAGAGATCTATCCAAGATGTGTGCAGTGATTTATACACTTCAGCAAAAGTCTCCCAATACAACGAGTACTGAATGAATTGGACTCAATGATCCTTCCAACTTCTGTTGTTCTGTGATTCTATGAGTGGGTATACTAAACCTAAATACATGACCTGTAGGTAGGTTACAGATATGCATAACCCAAAATGAATCCTTAAAGAAAATTCTATCATTACATCATTTCCTTTATTGTCTTTATTATCTTACTTCACCACTTTTTTTTTTTATATGCAGTTCCCCAGCGATTTGAAAATGCACAAAATTGAACTTTTTGCTATAGGTGGGAACAACAATCAAGAAGTTTTCCAGACAAATATCTCAAAAGGCTTTGAACTTTCATTATTAAATTAATGAGTGTAAGCTTTCAAGGTGTTATTCATTTTCTGAGCTTTTTTTCAATATCATTTGTTTTTATCTTGAATACCTACTAAGAGGATATTTAAAGTTATTTAAAGAAAAGCTCTGTCATCTAATGACAATTTGTTAAGTAATTATCATATATTTACCAAAATTTATTGTTAGTGAATTAATGGTCATAAGCAAAAATGACTAATAAAAATCTCAGACTTTATGATGCAGCATCTATCAACTTCAGCAAGCTTTGAATCAAATCCAAAGCATTTGAAGGACGGAATATAGTAGTTCAAAATACTTATGACTAAAAAATTCTATTTCTGTTAGTGATATTGGAAACACAAGAACCTGATTCCCAGTCTGTGATTTACATGTGAGGACAATTATGGCTTGTTAATTTTAATGTTCTTTCCATGTATATGGTAGAGTCAAATTGAAGTAAGAAGTAGTCATTTAAACTATTTATGCCATTTTCTCAAATGTGTATTCAGGAGAAAATATTTGTTTCTTGCTATTATATTTTAAAGAAAAAAGAAGAAAAATTTCTTTTTCTTTTTTTTTCTTTTTTTTTTCCAAAGGAGATTGTGCCATTAGTAGAGAAAAGTAGAGAAAAAGGAAGAAAATCATTAAAAAGACATTTTTCAAGTTTATTCAATGGAAAATTCGGAGGTCAGATTCACAGGAAATTAAACAAAGGAGCCATCTTCAAGATATATGTATTTTCAGCTTCATTATACATATTCTCATCAGTTTATCTTCACTAGAGAAATATTTTCTTGATGTCACAGTAGCCAATAATAAGATTCAGAATAATGTATTTAACTCAGATATACAGAGATATGACTTTTCTGTCAAAATGGCACATAACTGTAATTCAAATGGTTCAAAATCATGTTGGTAGTTGTTATTAATGTCTGACTTTCTGCAGAAAAAACTTTCAGTACTGACTTTGTTTTATCTTGGCTTCTATTCTTTCCATCACATTAAAATACTATGTGTTTTTAGGATTATTACTACCTTGTATTTAACTAAAAAACATTAAGAAATTGAGCCATGCCTCAACCCTACTTGGGAGTTATAAGTAAATGACATCTGATTTCACTGCCAAACAACCCTAGGTGTAGGTTGATATGTTCTAAAGCACTCTACAGAGTATACATAATTTCAAACGAGTTGCCACATCTAATATATTTTATTTTCTCTGTGACTGAAAAAATCAGTCCTGCAGGCTAAAAGGTAACATGAGATGTTTACAGGTATTTGTAAATATTGATCCCATGAAATTGAAGTAGATAAAACATTTTATACAGCCTTGTCTACAACTTGCCTTTTCATAGGATGGAGCTATACTCTCATTGCTAAGTCATTTTTAACTCTGTTGCAAGTTCATTCTTGCTTTAAACAGGCCTTCATATTTCTATCTGTGATAAGGTAATACCAACTATGCAGCTATGCAGCTGAATTCTGCACAGAAACAAGTTGTCCCTAATATTAGCTGAATCTTATTAAAAAGAGTCCAGTTCTAGACAAATGATTTATTCTCATGTCAACAGAGATTCAGTTTCAAATGAACTGTTAACACTTTCATTTCCACATCAAATTTCAATTTCTGTCCACCTTTTCATGCCTAGTAACTTCTTTTGTTTTCATTACCAATGATAACTCTCTGCTCCTTTTTCAGGACACTAGATAACAGTGAAAAATTTGCCTGCACTCCTTTAAGAAAAATAGCACAGTAAATCATTACTTTCCAAAAAAAGAAAAACAAAAGAAAAAAGAAGAAGAGATAGGAATTGGGAAGGGGGACACTCTTACCTTTCCCAATAATCTCCTGTTTAGGTTGTGCTGCATTTCAGCCCAGCAGGCAGTTCAGGACCACCCAGCCACTCACTCATTCTCCCCAGGTAGGACTGGGGAAAGAACAAAAAAGTTAAAAAAAATCATGGTTTGGGATAAAGTCAGTTTACTAGATAAAGCAAAAGCTTTATCTAGTAAATATTTCCCATTGGCAGGCAGATGCTCCACTGCTTTCAGAGAAGCAGGGCCTACCATCCATGGCAGTTTCTTGGGAAGACAAATATCGTCTTTACAAATGTTCACTTTTCCTCCTTCTTTCCTCTGGTTTTAGTGTTGAGCATGATGCCATATGGTGCAGAATATCCTTTTGGCCAGTTTGGACCACCTGCCCTGGTTCTGTCTCCTTTCATCCCTCAGCTCCTATTTGGCTGGGTAAAACAACTAGCTGAAAAGTCCTTGATTGTGTAAGCACAAAGTTACTAAACCACCACCAACAGTGTGTTATCAACATAATTTTCATCCAAAATACAGAAAATAATCTTCCACAAATAAAATTAACTTTATCCCAGCCAAAATCAGGATAGGTAGCAGGAGAGCACCTTCCCTTTCAAGACTCTTTTCTTCTAAGACTTTTCAGCAAAAATCTGCTCATCACTCTCATTCTGCTGATTTTTATTTTGGATGGGATAGCGTTGATTTTATTCACTAGCACAGACAACTTTTGCTTTACCTAGTAAACCGCCTTTATCTCAGCCCGCAAATTCTCATACTTTTACCTTTCCTTGTCCCCTTCTCAACCCAACTGGGGCGGATAAAAGAACAGCTGGGTTTTGCTGAGTGTCTTCACAGGGTTAAATCACAACACCTGTTTATTAATTCTCATGCACATATAAACAAGACTCATTTGAACACTGGGGTCAAAATATGAATTTTGTTTTATTATGTACATTTCCATTTTATTTTTTTGTTGTTGTTGTGATTTTTTTTTAATTGTGATGTTACATGAATCTTTAGATATCATAATTACCACATGCACCTATATATTTATTTTCTTCACAGTAAGGGTGATGGAGCACTTGCACAGGTTGCCCAGAGAGGTAGTGGAGTCTCCTTCTCTGGAGACATTCAAGACATGCCCAGACACCTACCTGTGCAACCTGGTCTAGGGAGCTGCTTTGACAGGGGGTTTGGACTAGATAATCTCTAGAGGTCCCTTCCAACACCTACAATTCTGTGATTCTGTGAAATGTCACTGCTCAATTCCCTCAAAATATTCTGCTGGTAAAATGTAAAGATCTAACTCAAATCTGACTTACAGTGTAGCACATTATATTAGATGTCACTCCAAAAAAAAGTAATGAAAGAAACAAATTGAAAACTTCTTCTTGGAAGAGATGGTTATCAGGAGTAGCCAACATGGATTCACCAAAAGGAAATCATGCTTGACCAATCTGATAGCCTGCTATGATGTCATCAGTGGCTAAGTAGATATGGGGAGGGCAGTGGATGTTGTATACCTTGACTTCAGCAAGGCATTTGACACTATCTCCCACAACATCTTTGTTATGAAAATTAGAAAATGTGGGATACATGAATGGACACTCAAGCAGATTGATAATTTTTTGACTGGCAGAGCTCAGAGGGTTGTAATCAGTGGTGCAGAGTCTGGTTGTAAGCCTGTAATTAACAGTGTTTAACATCTTCATCAACAACCTGGATGAAGGGAGGAAGTCCAAACTCAGCAAGTTTGCAGATTATACAAAGCTGGGAGGATTGTCAAACACACATGAATGCTGTGCCACCATTCAGCAAGACCTGGACAGAATGGAGGGCTGAGAGTGAGGAACCCAATGAAGTTTAACAAGAGCAAGTGTAGAGTCTTGCAGGTGGGTAGGCATAACTGCATGCACCAGTACAGGTTAGGGGTAACGTGTTGGAGATGAGTTCTGCAGAGAGGGACCTTGGGGTCCTGGTGGACAATAGGTTGGTCATGAGCCAGCAGCACGTCCTTGTGGACAGTGGTATGGAGTGCATTCAAAAATGGCCAGCAGGTTGAGGGAGGCGATCCTCCACCTCTACTCTCCCCTAAGGAGGACAACTTTAGAATACTGTGTCCAATTCTGGGCTCCCCAGTTCAGAAAAGACACAGATCTCCAAGAAGGAGTCCAATAGAGGACCATAAAGATGATTAAAGGCCTGAAGCGTTTCCCATATGAAGAAAGGCTGAGTAACCTGGGTCTCTTCAGCCTAAAGAGGATGAGAACGAGAGTGAATCTGATAAGTGTTTATAAATATCTAAAGGGAGTGGAAAGCATCTGGATGAGACCAGGCTCTTCTCAGTGGCATGTAGCAATAGGACAAGGAGTAGTGGCCTAAAACTTGAGCACAGGAAGTTCTGTACTAAGATGTGGAAGAACTCTGCACACTCTGGTAAGAGTGACAGAGCACTTGAACAGGTTGCCTAGATACCCATTTGAATGTTTACCCATGTGATCTATTATAGGATATATCCAGCTTTAGCTGGAGTGTTGGGCTCAATGACCATTTGAGGTCCCTTCCAATCTATGCTATTCTGTGATTCTGTTTATTTCTTATGATATTGAGAGTAATCTAAAATAAGTGAATACCCTTTATTTTAAAAATCTCTTCCTCATGGATTATTTCAGCAGAAATACAATGAAATTGTTACAATGGGAAAGCAAAACCTCATTACAAAGATTTCATTCTGCAAACTGTGATAACAGTATTCACAAAAGTAAATCCTGGCTCTTTGTTCGCAGTTATGTGTGCAAATGAGATAAATTGTGAAGTTTGCCTTCCCCTGTAAGTAAAAGTTAAGCGCCTGTTCTAACTCTAATTTTAGAGAGCACACTCTGTTAGTTTCCAGCCTTAGGATCTCCTTTGTCTCACCTAACTGCAGCCACTTAAAAGCTGATAAGCCTAAACTAATTGTCTATGCTCCCATTTTAATCATTTGACAAAGGCAGGCATCTCCAAAACATGATTTGTCCTGCTTATCTGAGAAACATAGGTACAGAATCTCATTACCGTGGGATGAGTTTGCCTTTTCATAAGTACTTCTCTTTCTCCTTTAACAACAGAGGATCTTAAATAGCTTGGTTAAATTAAACATGCAACTTTCAGGTAACCCCAGTAAGATAAGGTGAATGAATCCCTTCACCCTTTTCATGTGAGACTAAATAGTCTTAAATGCACTGTTCTAGCCCTAAAATTCTGAATTCTACGGATGAAATTCAAACTTTCAGTTGGACCAAGTTACAACCGTGGCTGTGACCTTGGGTTTTGCCTGGAGATTTGTGCTTCTGAGGAACCTGAGATGACCCTGGTTTGGCATCAAGCAGAAGAAAACTATTAGATGAGCCTCTGTGTAGTCTTGGTACAATCTTTGTATAGCCCCAGTTCTGATACATCATTAGAATTCAGCACAGTTAGAAAATCCTTATGCTTCATGTAGTTCTTGAAGGCATAAAAAGTACGTGGCAATTACAGCCAGTAAATCTTATTATAAATTATATAATATGCATGCATTTCAGCTACATCATGAATCAATGCTGTATTTTTAATGGCATCTTTTTGCACAATTTTATTTGGGCATCAAGTACAAGACTAAAAATATTAATCTGTATATCCTTGCTATTTTAAACTATGAGGTCTGAGTTACGGGGTTCTGGGAGTGGATTTGTTTTTTGTTTATTTAGTTGGGATTTTTTGTCCTTCTTCTTCTGTATATATCAGAAATGCATTTTAAGCATTTCTATTCTTAAAGCAATTACAATTTGCAAATCAGAATTCATGAAAGTTTTGTTCTTCAGTTATTTCTTAGCCAAAGGAAGAAAATCAGCCTTTGAATGGTTTAAATGACATGATGTGAATATACCTCAAGGCCCTAGTCTTTTATCATTGTCTTTTGCCTTTATAGCCTAAAGAAAAATGGTCTAGATAAAATTATTTAATATAAAATAGATGAAGGATTCTAAATCTCTGGGAGCCATAACCTCACATTGCTAAATCACTTCAGGTGAGGTTAACATCAAGCTTTACATATCTACAAATGTAGAAATCTCCTATTCTATCTTAAGCCTACCTGAAAGCAGGCATCTAATCAAAATCAGATGAAATGTGATTTAGGACTGCTTGTTTCTCTACTGATTAAAAAGAGACTTCAAGTGACCACTTTAGATGGAGAGTCTCCATACGTTTGCATTAAACCCATCCTATGAGAGTAGCACAGATGTAGCTCAGATGTCAGGAAAGAGAATCTCTGCCTTCATTGTAATTTCTAGCTCAGACTTATAAATTATATTAGTATATTTTAAATACATTATAGAGAAGATAAGCACTATCCATTTTAGAGATAGAAACACTGAATCGTAGGTAAGCTCAGTGAAAGTTACAGCACAGTCAGATCAGACATAAGCAGAGCTAGAATGACAACCACTGTCTTCTGGAGCTCTGCCCAGTTGTGTTATTGCAGAATCTAACAGAGTAAAAACAAAAACATCTGAAAATAGTATCTGATTCCTTTACAGACAATTGTTTTAAGGACATTTTACCCCAAGGCAGCCTCCTAAAGGGACTTTTAAATAGAAGTCATATATTCGTATGCATGCAGTGATTTCTTCTTTTTAACACCCTTTACAGTCACCAGTGTAAAGTAGCCAGAAGCACTTATATGCTAATTAGAAATTAATTTGAAGAGTAAAATTATTCATTTATTTGGCATTCTTTGGTGCTGGCTCACAAAAAGCTGAATATAATAAATTAAATATTTTAATTTATGCATTCTTACAGATAGAGTTTATTAGTAGATGCTGAAGCAATTTTCTTCTGCATTTGAAGAAAATCACTTTACTGTCAAAGGAAATTCATCCCTACTGGAACAGGACTCTAGCTCCCAGGCACAGAGCTGGATTTAGCTCAAGTGGTTCCTCCCTGAGAAAAAGCAAACTTGTGTTTCAACTCCAAGTTTGCCTGAAAATGTGATAAGTACTCAGATCTGGTACTTATAGCTAGCAGAACAGCAAAACCAAAAGTGAACACATGGAAAACTGGTGGGAGGCAGTGGAGTGACACAGGCCTGCCTGCCTGCTCATAGCACTACCTAGACACTTCTGGGGAAGCATGCTCTAAATCAGAAGACTTCATATGACTTGCATAAAAAGCTGTTTTGGAACATTTTGGAAGTATTGGTTGTCCGTGGAAGATTACTACATTATGTGGAAAAATTATGAGCAAGAAGAGACTGGAGTCTGACTAAATGGGAGAGGTCAGCAGGGTGACATATATGGATTGACCAGGCAGGTTGGAAGTCCCCAACAATTGGTCTTCACTTGATTTTTACTATCGTCATTATTTATTCTGAAAAAAAAAAAAAAAAAAAAAAAAGCAACATAGGGATGGTATATCAATTTTGCAGACTGCCTGAATTTCGTATACATGATCACAACCAAAAATAGTAGATGACAGGCAAGGGTCCCTGTTATTCCAGAAACACAAGGAGAAAAAAATGTATATCCAAAATTAAATGTTTGTAAAAAGCTGATCAAAAACGACAACTTTTTTCATCAAATGAAGTAAAATCCTAACAAATGTTTCAACTGTGTCTTCCTGCAGCAGTCATGCTTTGACCAGCTCCCTCTCCCAATCTTGTATATCTATTTCTTACTATTAATGCATAAAGAGGGAAATAAATGTGTACAGTTAATCACTGGCAAAGTGAAATTTGTTCTGTGAATTTCTGGCAGGACTTACTAACAGACCATGAATTTCATTAAGTTTATTCATTTTTGCACTACCATAGTTTTAATGAAGATTAGTTTTTAAAATGAAGAATATCCTTACGTAAAATATAGAACAAGTGTCGTTTAAGCATTTGAGAAATAAACCTTTGCTGATGTTAAAAGCAAATACCTTGCTTTCCATCTGCAAATACATGTATTTAATCACCAGCCAACAATTCTCTTTATGCATATAACAAAATCAGCCTGCAACCTTCTCCCTGTTGAGTGGATTGAACTGTAGCACATACAGTCCTGTCCTTTACTAACTCTCAGTGCTTGAACTGGTTTGATAATGGTACCTGTTTTGCTATACTTTCAGATTCAACATCTCCATTCTCATTCTGATCAGTGAGGGGAAATACTCACCATCATGCTCTTGGGATGACACAGACACCTCTTTGGATGTATGCACAGCTCTCTATTGGTGTGGACCTGGGGCTCGGATTTTTCTTTCTAATACCCTGCAGGGACGCAGAAGGACAGATTAATCTTATTTGTACAGATCCTGTTTACCAGGGTATCTGAATAACTATGGCAGTTCTCCATCCTCTTACTTCTTTCTGCCTTTTTGACCTTGAAGGCAGCAGGCAAACTTATCAGCTGTGACTCTGAATCTAGTTCACAAGTATAATAAATTAATATTACATATTACTGAGATACAATAGCTCATGTTTGTGCAGTCATACAAAAACAAAACTGCTCAGTATTAATTTGCCATTCATACATTTAGAGTACTATCATCTGTCCTATGTTTAATCTCCTTCACATATAGTATATTAATGTTATGCCATCCTATTTTGTTAAGCAAAATGGTGTGCAATAAAACACAGAAATCAACATCTGTTTCAACAATGCTATCTCAATAAATACAGAAAAGTCATTTTGGCAGCAATTATTTTCTGTACTAGTTTATATTACTCTTATTTTAGCTGATCCCAGCTCATTGTTCCCCAGCTCCCACCTGGGAACTCCTGCTGCCTTACTGGGTCGTGGTCCAGTGATAAGTAGAATCACTGAATCATAGATTTGAGTTGGAAGGGACCATAAAGATGACCTTGTTCCAACTCCACTGCCATGGGCAAAGACACCTCCCACTAAATTAGACTGTTCAAAACTAGGCCTTGAACTCTTCCAGAGATGGAGCATCCACTTCTCTGGGCAATGTGTTCCAATATCTCATCATAAGATTCAATGCCTCATCCCCCTCAGGTAGTTCTTTCTATATCTTCCCACTGCTGCAGAACTGCTTCCTCCCAGCATCAGGATTTTACCTCTACAAGAAGCAATATGTTGGACAGATATTCTCAGCTATAAAGAAAGCAGAAACCACAGTTTTGCCCAGTATCACAGTGCTCCTGGATGGCTGTGGCACTGCATAATGGGTAAGAGGAGAGGGGAAGGTTATCATATCATGCTCAACGTGTAAAAAATGGCAGTGTGACATGATAATCCACTCTGACACGGAGATTTGAGAGAGTATGGAATGGACAGATGTGCCAATGTTTATAAATCATCACCTGCCTTGGTTCAGACATTAGAATTACAGTTTCCATGAAATTCCTATGGGGTTACAATCGCTAATGCTTTGTTGACCTAATCATACTAGTTCAAAGAGTAATATAGAATTTCAGGCTTAGGAGTGGTGGATTTTTTGTTTGTTTTGCTTTTTATTTTATTTTGCTTTGTTGTTGTTTTTTTCCATCTAACCTCACAATGAGAAGTAGTACCCTCACTTGACTAGATAGGCAGGAAATGAAGCAATGGTTTTTGATCTGCCTTTTTTTCAAGAGTTTTTCAAACAGGTGAGTCAATTTTCACAGACAAATAGGAAAGGAAATGGCTTGAAAGGCATTCTGTCTTACAGATGAGATTATGTGCATCTGGAAGAGCAATTTCTTTCTCCCAAATTCTCCCCACAATTTTCAAATACCTCAAATGTGTTGTATTTGGTATATATAAGACATATTCCCTTCTAATTGCTCAGAAAATTGGTGGACCAGCCAAAAGCATGCTGAGGACTGCTCATCAACATTTTATGTCTGTCATTCTTGTGTCCTCTAAAAGGCAATCTCCAGAGGCACTCAGAGCGTTGAATATGGGCTCACCACTTACATAGCTGGCAATTTAGGTTGTAAATATACAAATCCCAGACACTTTCATCCTTTGAGCATGCTTGGAAGTTGAATAAATCCTGACCTAAGTCTTTTATCTCATGCCAAGTTGTTTCTTGCCTGTTAACCCTGTGCTATTTTCTGCCATTTGCACTCAAGTCTTGAAACAATATTTAAAGTCTATTCTCTGTTTCCATCCCTTAGCACCATTTTATTTATGGTTTTAACTCAGATACATATCAATCCTATTAGTCGCTCTGTTTTGTATGTTAATTAAATATGGCATCCAGAAATGGTTTTGCTGAAGTTAGTGGCAAATCTTTAATTGCCTGTAGGAGGAAAGGATCCAAAGCACTTACAGTATGCTGTTATGCTGTGAATTGAAAAAGGCCAAAACTAGCTCTATTCAGGTATGACAAGCACAGATGTTGAAACGCGTATTTGCCAATAAAGCGCTAGAAGAGACAGATTTGATAACTAAGCCTTTTTTGGATTCAAGGTGCTGAGAAGACTATGGCACCTGTTTGTATCTGAGGAATCTCTCATCTTGAAGAAGGACAATCTGATTCAGGATTTAGTTGCCCAGACTTAAATATTAAGCTCCATTTTAGTCACTTCACAGTATCCCACCTGGCCTCTGACTGTTACTGCAGGGAGAAGATGTCCTCATAGCATCTTCAGTATAAAAGCAGGTTTATTGAAAACTGAATATTGATCTTCTTCTGCCACAGAAACACTACCTTTGCTGGCATGCGTGAAAACAGAGATAAAAGACTATGACCACAGAGCTTTGTCTCTATCATTCATGAGGCTGAGAACAGGAAAAAGAAATAGGTGGAAAAAAAAGAGAAAGCAAATATAAACTCATAGCTGATGTAAGAATTAAATTTTGTCAAGTGTAAACCTGTTTAAATGATTAAATTTCTATCCTACAGGGAATTCTAAATAGCAAAAATGTTCTATTTCTGGGGGAGAAAAAGGGAACAAACCAAAAAAAGAAAAAGATATTTGTAATCTTTTTTCACAGAGAAAAATACATTTTTTAAAAAAGCTATGTAAAGAATTATTAATAATTTCTTTAAATCTAGGTAGTCAAACAGAAAAATTTCAAGAAGTGGTTAAAAGGCACACCTGAAGTAAAAGCCTGCAAGTCCCACAACTCAAAAGCTGAGCTTGAGCTGATTCCACATTATTTCTCCAGGTATCCAAATTCCCCTCTGTTGGGCTGGAAATTGTGACCCATGTGATCCTTACATTTTTCAAGTTTCTTAAGAGCAAGCCTTCACCTCTGTAGACTACAGGCTGAGGATTCTGGACTAGATGTAACTATATACTTTAAATGTCCATTTTTTCCAAACTTCGAAGACTGTGCCTGTGAGAGAAAGCACATACTGCTGAACTTGGATTCATTTGCAGTCTACTGGGTAAATTGTGACGATCTTTGTTTCACCAGAAACTCATTAAATTAAAGTTGTTCCTAAAACAAATAAACAAACAAATAAAAATTGTTTTGACTACTCAGCTTTTGTGTCCGTGGTTGACTTTCCTGCCCTGAAGCAAGAAGCCTATAGATGTATGACTGACATTCTCTATGAAGTATCTGAGTCTTTTTGTAGGAAACCTGTTAATGTCCAAAATTTTTTGCTAGTGAGATTTAGAGGCCATTATTTCAGTAACAAATTAAAAGGCTTTCCAATTTTTTTTCAGTTTAATTTTTAAAAGTGAATAATTTCACTTTAAAAACTTCATGCATAGTTTGTTTTCACCTTCTATGGACTGCTAAAAGTCATTAAATCGTAGAACCCTTAGGGTTGGAAAAGATACTTCGAGGCCATCTAGTCCAACTCCCATGCAATGAACAAGGACACCTAATGCTAGATCAGGTTGCTCAGAGCTCCAACTATCCTGAGCTTGAGTGTCTCCAGGGATGCAGAATCCTCCACCCCACTAGGCAACCTGTGCCAGTGCTTTAGAACTCTTAATTGTAAAAAATTTCTTCTTTATGTCTAGACTAAATCACCTGTTTTAGTTTTAAATCATTTACCCTTGTCCTATCACAACAGACCCTCATAGAGAGTCTGTCCTCTTCTTTCTTATAGCCCACATCACTCAGGTCTCCCTGAAGTGTTCTCTTCTCAAGGTTGAACAGCCCCATCTCTCAGCCTGTCCTCATGGGAGAGGTGTTCGTTCCCTCGTATAACTTTGTGGCCCTCTTTTGCACATGCTCCAGCAGGTTGATGTCTCCTGTACTGAGGACTCCACATTTAGACACCATACTCCAGGTGAGGTCTTACCATTGCAGGGTAGAGGAGCAGGATCACCTCCCTCACCCTGCTGCCACACTTCTCTTGATGGAGCCCAAGATATGGTTGGCTTTCTGGACTTTGAGAGCACATTGCTGCCTCATGCCCAGCTTGCCATCCACCAGTACCCCCAGGTCTTTTTTTGCAGGACTGTGTTCAGTCCTTTCATTCCCCAACTTGTATTGGTAGAGATAGTTGCCTTGACCCAGGCATAAGACCTTACACTTAGCTTTTCTGAACCTCATGAGATTCTCCTGGACCCACTGCTCCAGCCTAAGACTCTCTGGATTGATGATTCAATATTAATGTGTTGCCAAAAACACCAATGTCATGTATGTAGAATTAGGACTTCATTGGACAAATAGTCTCTTTCACGTGTGAATTCACAACCTGTTTCCATTTCCAGTTCTTTGAGATGCTAATTTACAGTCTTAGCTATTTCATGTATAGGATGTGCATTGATGCCTATGGCCTGATGCATGATTAGTTAGTATTTAGAACATTTTAGAACATTTTCATTATTTTAATCAAGAGAGAGTTGAAGTAAAGCTCAAATTACTATGGAAGATTTCAAACTGAATTGAGCATAATAACAACAACATAATTAACAAAGAACTAATAGAAAAAATCCATTTCAAAGATAAAAGCACAGATAAACTGAAAGGAGTAGATTATTTCACAGTAAGAAATGGAATACTGAAATCATAGAGTTTTAATCCAATTTGAACTCAAGATCACAAGAAAAAATAGCCACATCTATGTGTAATTCCAGGAACTACTGGTACATTATACCAAATAGAGATATTGCTGGCTTTATGATTCCTGCAATAGACTTGATTTTCCTTCTGTGTTTCATCATAACATTTTTCCATAATATAAATTTAAGAGGCAAAAAAAATGGGAAATCAGTCAGATGGCTGAGAAGTTTTGATTTTTATTTTAATTCTCAGAAAATGCTGACTCAAAACAACAAACACTTTCACTGAGTTATCTTTCAAAAATCTTATTTCCGATTAGAAGTAGCAAACTAACAAATATCTTATGTCCGTTAATGGAGATTTCACTCTAGAACAAAGACTAAGTCAAAAAATATTATTAATTGGTGTGCTGTACTGAGTGTAATTTCATTTCCTGAATGGGGAGTACTTCATAAAAACTCAAATTAATTTCAACTCAAAGTTGAAACTAAATATTTTGTTTGAATTCAAGAATTATCTGGTATAAGAAGAATGACAAACATAGTTCAAAGTATAAAGGTATGTTCAGATTGGTATATCAAATCAATGACAGTAAGTTAAATTATTAAATGTCTGTGTTTAATACAGATGCAATATTTTCAAAGTTCAAATAGCACACCTTCATTTAAATTTTAAATACAACAGGTACACAGGGGTTAACACTGCCAATGTTGTTTGGGAGTTATGTGCTTAAATTATATCAGTCTATAAAAGGATTTGTGTCAGAAACACCCACACATCCATTCTGATGTTTAACACAAACATTCTAACTAGTCTTCCCTTCCCAAGCAGCTCTCGAGGTCTGATTTACACTCCCCTGAACTGTCATGGGAACTGGCTGGCTTCTGGGGCTGTAATGCAGTACAGTGCTTTCTTTGCTCTATTGATGTTAGTATTTCTCACCCAGAGAAGGATAATAATGACAGAGAAACAGTTTATCCTAATTACACCAGCATGGCTGTACACACTAGAATAATTTTTGAGACCACAGCTGCAACAGGAGTTGCAATAAAGGTAAATTATGTACCCTTTAATCTGTGCAATTACAACCTTTTCCAGTGGAATATCTTACCACTTAACGGATATACAAGTTACTATGTAAAATGAGTAAGAAAGAAAATTGCTGTATAAAGTAAACACTGTTCATTTCCAAAAAAATACCATATATGTGTCAAAAGCGTGAGTTCAAGCAGAAAGGCAATCCATCCTCTTAAGAATTAATGTTGAATGCAAGAGTATTACTACTGAGGTTTAGTAAGGAATATATACTGGACCTAGAAAGAGTCCCTTTTTAAATCATTTAAATGATTCATATAAATGAGCATCTGGCCCAAACTGCCTGGATGACTGTCTGCTGTTTCCCAGCAGACAGATTTTTCATGGGGCTCAGTGCTTCTTTGAATATGTTCAGTTTACTGCCTACATCCTCTTGTTTCACTCTCCCTCCTGCTTTCTTTCAAAGAACTGGAATGGAAATTAGCCACCCACTCTTCTCATTGCCATTTCTATATTTTCTTGCTTTTGATTTCTCTGTACTTGAGGGAGTAAAAGCAAATATAGCACTGCAGTTGGCTGACAAACTTTGTTTTTTCTTCCTAGTAGTTGGAAACATGATGCTGATTATCAAGATTGTCACTAGCTAAAAGACAAAATTACCTTCCAGAGCCTCTATATTTTCTTGTTGCAGATGCAGAGAAGCTAGATGTTTCAGATCCATGAATGTAGCTCAATTAGACGTAAGACATAAGGTACTCACTAGTTTTGTCAGTCACTAACATTACCTGAAATGTAATTACTTGAAATGCTTTACTGCAGTGAGGATTAAACGGTGACATTTTTTTCTATGTCTAGATCTTGCATAGTTTAATCTAAATTAATTTCAAATTAACAGATTTGGAGAGTCTAAATAAAGAGCTGAGCACTCCTTACAAACGTATCTGATGAGCTGAGTAATTTGGAGATTGGCTGCCCTTCATTGGCCCTTCACTGAGTTGTTGGCTGATCTCAGCACTGGAGCGATGAAAAGCTACTTCAAATATGTCACTCTGGTCAACAATGAGCAGCAGACACAAAAATAGGTGGACTGAATAAATGTCTATAGCATCAATGCCATTACTACCTTGTAACATAATTCTGTGGAAGGCCTATAATGACCAAAGATAGCTGACAACTATACTCACTCTGTAGTACACGGAAACATTATTTTTAAGCAACTTACACAGAGGATGTATTTATGGTAATTTATTTTAGCCTACAGTTGTATTGTTCACTTCTTATTTACATTTTTTTTCCTAATGTTTTAATATTGTCTGACTATAGACTTTACAATGATAGCCTCTAGTAATTCTAGTACTAGTGGCTCCAGTAACTCTAGTGCTAGACTCTTTATGTCTTCCTTCAGAACAGGTTATTTGTACCCTTACTAAAAAATTCAGATATGTTTGGAAAACTCAGTGGTCAATTACACATTTGAAAAGGATATATTTGCTGAGTAAAACAAAAAATTCCATTGATACCCTTCTTGAAACAACTAACGTGGCATCTGATCCTTGTCTTGTCAGATAAGCACATTTTTTGACAAGTACAGTTACCCCTTCTGCCTGCTTTTGTACCCAAGGTTGCACAAAACAAGT
This sequence comes from Callipepla californica brunnescens, assembly GCA_023055505.1. Taxonomy (NCBI): domain Eukaryota; kingdom Metazoa; phylum Chordata; class Aves; order Galliformes; family Odontophoridae; genus Callipepla; species Callipepla californica. Next base: position 3,372,681 of record JALIRH010000056.1, on the reverse strand, counting down.
GTTCTCATTTGTACTACTTATCTATTTTATTCCCCATTTTAGCTTTTAAAGGAATCATTCAGACTTTTGCCAGGATGTTTTGGTGAATAGTGCTTTTAAACAACAGCTTTCATCATTTGGGAAAACACCTACGTTCATCTTCTTTAAATTTATCACGCTCTTATACAAAAGACATTTCCTGTGATAACTTTACAAAGTGTTCACTGAATTGAATCATATTTCTACTCAGCCTTTACATTGGGCTTATCCTGTACAGTAATTAGACTTTGAGTATGTTTTTCAAACACACACACATCTAAATATAAAAGTAATATACTTTGTAGAAATCTCAATCCTGAAGCATATGACTTTTCTTACATCTCTTATCATAAATGCATGACAAATAGCATGTGCTGTGATCCTCTTTATATCACCATTCAAACATTAAATGATGAGTTACCAGAGCAACCAACTTGTCATTCAGTGGGTACTGCAATAATACCTCAATCATTTCTTTATTGAAACTGTTGAGTTGGACACTGACCTGGGATGAAAAGCATGCTCCAATATAATCAATGGAAAGTCAGTTCTGCCTGTTCTACACAGCCTGGATTTTGCCTTTCCTTTAGGTCAAATGAATAAACCATCTTGTCTCACAGAAATGAGATATATTTTTCAGATGTACACTTTCCACTGACATTCAAGAGAACTGTATATGCTCTATTTGGCAAGTACGTTGTAAACAGCCATCCTGTTCATCGACATATTTCTTTTAAACATTCATTTTTAGACAGCCTAATTAAAGGAGCAGAAGATCATCCAGTAGTGATAATGACTCTCTCTTGAGCCCAGGGAGATTTTTGTTTAGAACACTTTGCATAGTCAAGTGCTTATCATACAGTTTCTGCAAGGTACAAATCTTATATAAATGTTGAGTGGGGCTGCTGCAGTCTCCATCAGCACCTTTTGTTATGCATCCTAACCAAATACATTTGGATTGTATCTAGTATTTTTTTTTTTTTTTTGTTATAGATGGCTTTAGGGCAGATTCCATATTCAGTAGCTATTACATTGTTTCTTTATTCAGCATACAAAGCACAGCTACAAACAATATGCAAGCACAAAGGCTGTGATAACTAACAGAGGAATCATCAGTTACTACTGATTTGTCTTTACATGAGTAAAACTAAATAAAGCTGTATGACAAAAATGCCTTCAAATTAAGAAGATCAAGGTGTTTGGAGCTCATCTACATAAAATTTGAACTTATAGACAGAAATACTATAACATCTGGTTCAGAATGTCATTTGTAAGTTAGAATACTATCAAATATGGCAAAGTACAGAGACAGTGTATGTGTGTGCCCAAAAGTACACTTTCTAGATGTTTAACAAACAAGTAATGCAGTCCCTTTGAATGTAATTATGCTTATAGAAGTCAACTGTAAAAGTCTGAATATCATGAGGTCTTAGGAAATATCACCTCTTTAGAACATATTATCTATCTCTTTCAATTGAAGTCTGTAGGGACAAGAGAACAGAAATGAGAAGATCACAGGCCAAGTGGACAAGCTTTTCAGTAACGAGATCAAAAATAAACATCCTAGAGTTATGGAGCTCTGACATGAACAAAACTGCTGAGATTGATCCTCTGACTTCAGACAGTTTGAGGCTCTAAGTTTCATAATGGGGCATCTCATGCTAAGAGGTATCCTATTCACTTTCTCTTATTCTTTCTTAATTGTAATGGGTGAACATTATATCTCTTCTCTTCAGTTTGTCTCTAAGCAATTTGTTGGCTAAAATAACCTGTATCTCTTTTGTTTGCTTGTCCTCATCAAAATATTGTGTAGTACAAGCATAGGTAAGAACAGTATTTGAGTATGGGAATTTAATTGTACCACTTTAGGACACAAAGCAGGTACATTTCTTTTTTATGCTAGATGGTCTTTTATCTTATCTGACAACCTGCTTTTTATCCTTGTAGTAATTACATTTGATGAGCCCCATTCTAACCTTGATACTTGAGTGATACCCTACATATCAAGAAGTCTTGATAAAGTGATTTATTAAAAGATAGAGTAACTTACAAATCAATTACATACTGAAGTTTGAAATTGTTTATCAGAGGGATATGGAGCTTGCAACCAAAAAAGTTCTTATGAAAACAACAACCATAAAAAAGCATTAAGATGAATAGAGGACAAATAAACTAAAAAAAATGCCAATCAAAATTACACTGCAAATCTCAGTCAGTAGACATAAAAGGGAAGAGAAAGAATAAGAATGTCCAGGTCTCTATGAGAGTTCAAAGGTTGGAAGATTATTTTTAGGTAATATCAAGCAAGCAATGGGAAGACTTCATTCCAGGAAATTTATGTTCTTACTCATACTACTAAGGGGGCTAGTGGTGCTGGAAGAACTGGGAACAGTCTGAATAGCTGTAACTTTGTCCAGTTGGATACAATAGAGAGGAAACTACTGGATGGATGTCAGAGATCACATTTTACATCTGTGAAGTAAGTTTCAAAAGAAGAGAAAAGCGCTCCTCTGCCTTTTTTTGTCTGGCATAAGAGCCTTAAGAATTTGTGTACTTAAGACCCAATATCTCTGAATTCTAATGAGAAAATACTGTCATGAAAACTGCAATATCACGAAACTTTTTCTAGCATGTTGTATTTAGCATTTTCTGATAAGGAAAAATGTTAAAATTATTAACAAATGTGATCTAAATCCAGCAACTGGTTCTCAATGGAAGGTGGCTGGAGTGAGAAGATGCTACATCCTCCTTTCCTATCAGAGAAGAGTGGAAAAACACCAGTCCTAAAAGGAACCAGGTGTTAGTTTAAAGCAATAAAAATACAGAAGACTTACTGTGGATGGAGGAGGGAATCTTGCCTAGAAGGGAGGAAGAGATAAAACATCAGGAGGAAGAAAATATCTTGTACCCGTCACAAAGATCTTTATTCCAGTAAAACAAGCACCATCAATAACAATGAGGCAAGAAAACACATGGAACATCTATCATTTCTGTATGACCAGTCTTTCTCTTGCTCTATGCATTATATGACAGGGGCGCTTTAGAAGTTAATAGTGAAAAAATATTCCTAATCTAATCTCTAACATGCTCTTGACAGATTAGAAAATAAATCAGACACCTTACATCTTTGATGAAACACTATGAGGTGTTCAAAAGCCATTGAGAATGAGGAAAACATCACTAAATTTTGGGCCTGAGTAATAAGAAAAAATAATTTCAGCTGCAGAGGGAGAGTAAATTTTTGCCAGGTTATGACTTTTTGCAGTTTAATATTGCTTCATATGCCAGACACAGGTGGAAATAAGAAATTAAGATTCTTGAGAATTTAATTGAAAATACATATTTATTTTAAGCCTGGAAATAGGTACAGAAGAAGAAGGTGATTTACCAAAATTCAACTTATCCTATCATCAGTATTGTTATTCTTAATCCAGTTCATTAGCAAAATCTCCTTTCTTCTTACCACTGTTAGTTCTGTTCTCTCTCTCCATTGTAAAACTCACTTGTGTAGAAGTCTTGTTGGTGGAGTCTGGGTCCTAGCAGCAAAATGGGTAACTCTGCCTAACCCCTGGGAGCTAGCATCTCGTGGGATTCAGCAAGTAAATCTCTTCTACGTCCCATGAGAAATAACAGACAGAAAATATGCAGCAGCCTCATTTGTAAAAACAAAAGCTTGTGGAAATCATAAATTAAAAAGTATGTTACCTTTGGATTAAGAATTAAGTATTCAATCTAAAAGTTCACTTCTGCATGAAGAGCACACATCTTCATGACAACACATATAAGAAGCAGCATGACCTCCATTTTATTTCCTACTCTTTGATATTGAGGGCTTGGGGTCATTGAGAAAATAATGACAAGCACCACAGTAGACTACTGCTTCACAGCATAGAACAAAATAGCAATTTAAATAAAGTCTTTGATTTTTCCATCTACCTTTTATAAGGAGCAATAACAAAATTTGATCTACAGAAGAACTTCTTTGAGAACAGAGTAAGTAGCAGTTTAAATATTAGCTCATCAGCAAAGAGCATTTATTTTGCTGTCTTTTAATAAGAGGGATGCACACAGGGTATCCCAGTAGTCACTTAAACTTTGTCTTTCATGTATTTTTAGCATTTCTATCTTGATTAATTCCATTTTTAAATGGCATGAAACTCCCTTGAAAGTGCAGTCTGCCGTTGTGCAAGATCTGTGTCAGCTCAGTCTGAAGTAAGATGGGCTGCAATCCTAACTTACAGCTTTAAACAACAGACTTGTGTTAGGGCTTTTCTGGAAAGTTGTAACCTAGCTGTTACTCTAGGGAGCATTATTTCTAACGTAGACACGATACTCAAAGAAACGCAAGACAAGCTTAGATATTTTCACACATAGGTGACAGTTAAGCTCACTAAGCATAATCCCTTCCTAAAACACAAAGCTGAAATTAAAATTGGGCTTTCAGTTCAAAAGACATAAAAAAGATATAAATTGTCAGCTTGAGGTAAAGGCAAGTGCACTCATCTGCAGTATACTCCTAAACTTCTGCTTCTGATTACCCATGAAGTTTGCAGTAACCATGGGTGTATACAATGGCTGTTTAAAAGGGTGGTTCATCTCCTCTGTGTTGAGTGAGGTCATTAAGATTCTGAATGTATAGAATCCTTTTTATATTTGCTAAAATTTTAATTTTGTGTCCAAATGAAAGTGTTGAGGGAAAAGTATTGTGATGTTGGGTTACTTGCTTCAGTATCCAGAAAATAGGTAATTTACAATATGTAATTGGAGTCTCTATATTTCAATTACATATATATCAATATATCTGTTTTTAAATTATCATTTAAACAAAAGTGGATACATTATTAAAAAAAAAAAAGAGAAGTTGAAGACACTTGCCAACTTACCCATTCAAATGAATGATCTTATCAACCTAAAAGGTTTACACACCCACAGTCCTCCCAGAGAATAAAGAGTGCTGAATTTTGAGTGAATATTTTAAAATATGAGCTACTAAGTAACTTGCTTTTGTCTAATGCACATAATGTTCTGCCGACAAAATCCTCCACCCTCCACCTCCATTTTATATTCATCCAGTGGAGATATGAAGAATATGACACATTTCAATTATTCTGAGGGAAAAAAAAAGTAATAAGACACTTGTTTTATATGTAGGCCTTGTATCAGCATACATACTACAGTAATAAAAATTGCCCTGGGATTTACGTTCAAATGAATGATTAAGACATGGGTTAGAAAGAAAGCACAGCAATATTGTCATTTACTTCTCTTTCCCTCCCTTCCTCCCATCTTGTATCCTGTATTGTCGAAGAGAACAGATGGTTAAGTAATTAGCTAGGTGTGAAAACGTACAGTAATGTTGCTTCACACATCTGATAACAGGAAAGGGCCATTTAAGGCTGTCTCTTGGAAAAAAAAATAAAGTGGCATGATTTTTTAATTGGATTTATCTTGTTAAAAGTAAACAACTTTCTGTATGTGAGCATTTAATTTAAATTGACCTAATTAATGATTTCTACTATTTTTATTGTACCAACTGAATTTACATGTCTCCATGTATGAAAAGTTGGACACATAATCTGGACCTTCCCTGGCACACAGATCCTGCAAACAGATGAAGAGCTGCTGACAAGCAACTGGAGTACAGAGACACAAATGCCTAGGAGGAGGCTACTATAACTACCTGTCACTTTCTCTGCAAAATAACAAAATTTAGATCCTCAAAATCACCACTGCCAAACCCCAAATTACCCTCTGCTGATGGGTACACAATAATCCTCAAACTGTGGTACTTCTAAGCTGCCAAGTGCCTGGGGGCTGGCAGGATTAGTCTGCCCTCTGCCCAGGGAGTGTGCAAGTGAGATGACAGGGGATATTCGGAGATGAATGCCAATGCTGTCTTTTTTCTTTCTTTCTTTCTCTCTCATACAGTCATAAAATTCAAGGGACTGCAGAGTAAAGCAAGAACCACCAGCTCTTCCATCAGTTGAGTTTTAAGAGGAAATCAAGGGCAGATTATTTCTCCCAATCTTCTCCTTTCTTCTCTGCTTTTCTACCTCTCTTTTTCCACTGCTCAAAGTTTAGTTCTAAATTCCCCATTAATGGTTAAAGTACTGACTGTGATTTTCAGCTGCAAGGCCAATGTCTACCTTTTAGATCACAGAAACTTAAATATCTATGAAAGTCTGACTCCAGGGGGCAAATCTGCAGATGCACACTTCTCAGACACCAAAATGAAGGTTGGATGGGAAGGGAGGCAACATCAGCTTGACCAGGGTGCTGAAAGTTCCTGCGTCTGAGCTCCAGAAAAATGATAAAAAGATAGTGCTCTTCTGTTGTTCAGCATGTTCTTTCTGACAGCTCCTGACTATTCCCTGGAAAGTAGTTGCTTTACTATTACTTGGTACGTACTTTCTCTGTAGTCTGGAACAGAGGTTAAAAATGGAGCCAAATAATCATCACTCCAACCCAAAAGCATCAGGATCTGTGAATTTGCCAAGGAACTTCATTCCTACCTTTTGACATTTTTTTTCGTTACACCTCCATGTACGTCAGATTATAATATGCAATATACTATCACTTCCAGTGATAATCAAAGATTTTCACATGTTTAGGAAGCTTTCATTTCTCTCATTCAACTAATGTTTCTCAAAAGTGATTTACTAAAAATATCATATAACACAAGTGCCTATGACAGAACAATTTTTCATCTGTGTTTCACTCAGGTAAAACCAGGGTGGCCATGTTTAAATGCCAATAATTCTGGATCAGTTTGCATATTGCAATTCTATGAAAGAAACTGAAGGAATAAGAACAGTAGGCTATGACATGCTGCAAAACTTGGTCGTGTAATGACTGCTCAGTAGGGTCTCTGACTCATGCAGCCTGAAGCATACATCTACAGGGCTGTGGACCTTACTACTGCTGATTATCCAGTTATCCTGTAACTGAAGATAACTGCTTCAAGGGCTGAAACTACATGCTGGGATGTATTCATGTCTCACCCCAATGATGTTAGCAGAAACATTTCTTAATCAGCTGTTTAAGTTCTTACAGCAGACTGTGTACTGTTGTACAGAAGAAGTAACCTCTGGCTGAAAGGGCCATAAAATTTTAATCACTGTTAATGTTATAACATTAACCACATAACATAACCATATAACATAAGCCACGGTTATAGTGGCTGGTGACTATCTGCTAGTATCCAGAGAATAATGTCCTGATGGTTCTTATCTCCAGGGAAAAGCCAACGCCACCAGCATGAGTGGGTCTCCTGATAGCCTCTCTGGAAGAAACATATAGCACCTGTGCTGTCCATGGCATACTTTGTTCTTTTCTGCTACATGATATAATTTAGATGTTTAGATCATAAAATCATAGGATCATTAAGGGTGAAAAAGACGTGTAAGATCATCTTGTCTAATCATTAATTCATCCCCACCATACCCACTAAATCATGTCCTTGAGCACCACATTTACATCTTTCTTGACCACCTCTGTGGACAGTGACTGCACCACTTCCCTGGGCAGCCCATTCCAATAACTCACCACTCTTTCTGAGAATAAATTTTTTCTAATATCCAACCTGACAATACTTTCCATCTCACCTTTGAACACAGAATTGAGCTAGGCTGGCTCTTGGTGCAAGTAAACTAGAAATTTACCAAGGATAGTAAAGTAGTCATTGTCCCAGCGTCTATCCAAACCTCTGGATATCTAGACATGTTCAACTGCTAGTGACAAAAACAGATTGGCTAATTTTAATAATTTTCTTCAATGTTCATTACCATTGCAATTATTAAGCCCAGGAACAGCAAGCCGAACTATCCAGGCTTCTCATCTCCTCTGACTCAGTTTCCCCACCCTGTGGCTGGAGCAGCCTCTGTGCTTGCCCACGTTTAAGAGGCATTTGGATAACACTCTCAGTGATATCTTTTGCCTCTAGTTCAGCACATAGGTAACCTGAAATTTGGACTCAACATCCTTTATATGTTTCTTCCTGAAACCAAGCCTATGCTACTGTATTGTAACCATGGTATTATGGTGCGTTTCACTGCTGCCCATTCATTTTCTTCACATACAAACAAATTGTTTTCATACAGCCAATGGCAATAAAGTTCTTCCCTATAATAAGGGAAAAATGTGAGACCAATGCCTCTTGCACACATACATGCAATGGTCTCTATGTTTAATTTGACAGCCAAGTCGTGGGACATCAATATCCTGACTACTTCAGGTACAACTTGAATCCTATTTTGTCCACTGTCCAGTCTTGACAGCTTTTCAGTGGATCATGGTGTCAAGAAAGATTTTGCTTTAAAGCATTTTTTGTTTGTTTGAGGGGAAAATAATGTTGATTTGATCAAGGATAAAACAATAGGCAGAGGAGCTGCCAAGAAAGCTCGTCATGCTCGTGCATATATGCACTTTGTCTTTCAGACTCTATTTTGTTAGAGGACAACAGTACTATTGTTTTTTGTTGATATTATTTTGTTATTTTACAATAGAACATTAAAACAATATTGCTCCAGGCAATGAACAGGCACAGCAGTAATAAAAGTTAGCAACTGATTATGTCAAAAGGCAGCACATTGTATTTCAATATGAGAATATTTTTTACCTTGTAATTTAAAGTGGGAGGGCATAAGCAGGACAATGCAGAGGCACATATATCTGTGAGGAAACATTTTCTAACAGCCATAGGAGAGAGTGAGGAATCAGATTTTCCTGAAGAGAAGAAAGAGTCATACACAAAGACCAGCATTGATTTGATGTGTGGTTTTAGGCTGGCCATTAATCTTTTTTTGTTCTTTTGGTTTCAGTGAAAAACTTCTTAAGGTAACATATGCAAACCCTGAAAATTTCAAAACAGACGACACATACACATATCCAGAAAACAAAATGCAACCAAAAGGCACCCTTCATCTAAATCCAAAGTAACACAATCATTTTAAGGCAATCTTGTGATTCAAGGTAACTCAAATCATGATTGTAATGCTCCTATGATGCCCTGAGGTATGTGCTTTTACCCCTTGCTACTTATTCTAAATTTGTTTTCAGTAAAGGAGAGAGAAGTCTGAGCTGAGCTTGTTGTCAGACTGCGATAGAACATGGAAAAATATAATGAAGAATTTTGTGACTGCCTGTTTCTTTCTTTTTTACTGTTTTTTGACAAGGAAAAAGGAGTCTACTTCCAACTTTTTTAATTAAAACCAGAAAGGAGACAAACAAACTGGTCTGCAAAATCTTTAATATATGGAAAGATTCTCAGTATTTCTGGGTACAAATATTCCACTTTTTAGAAATAAGGAAGTTCAGGAAGAGACAAAAATTTTGGAAGATAAAACCTATGAATATTTTTACACATTAAAATAATATTCCCTTAAAATTCATTGAGTTTTATGCACCTGGCATTTTCTGATACAAGGGCTATGAAAAACTGTTCAGAGAAACAACTTTTGCCAAGCATGTAAACTAATATTCATTTTATTTGGGCCCAAATTATGTGTTGTCTTTTAAGAGAAATAAAAGGCAAGAGACATGGAAAACACATTCAATTTAAGCAGCAATATTAACCAAAATTGTGGGATTTTTCTCTCCTCCATTGCAGAATCAAGCTGTACATGTTCATCACCTCTTGAATCACAGAATCATAGAATCATTAAGATTGGAAAAAAAAACTACAGTCATCTAGTTCAAACATCCACCCATTCCCACTGTGTCTACTATCCATGTTCGTCAGTGCTTCACCTACCCTATTCCTGAACACCTGCAGGGATGGTGACTCCACCACCTCCCTGAGCAGCCAATTCCTCACCACTCTTTCTGAGAATAATTTTTTTCCTATTATCCAACATTCTGACAGTGTTATCTGACATTGCATGCAACTTCAGAAGCAGCAGTTTTTATACACTGAGCTTGGCTATCTGGGATCTATCTACTTTTGCTCAGTAAAACTTAAAATATTATTGTGCAAAAACATTTGGAGGCAAAATTCTTTCTCAGCACTACTTTCCATGGGTGTATTCCTAGTCTTAGTGATGACCTTGGAAGACAAGATATGCAATAAACTTTGTTTTTCTCCCACTGTGATGTCAGGAAAATGGAAATAGGGTCTCTGCTCCCTCTGTGGCCTCAGATGAAGTACAGAAGAGGAGAAGGTGGAGAGGAGGTACTGGTGTGGATGGTAAGATGTAGTAAATACGCACTGTGACAAAGTATCTGTGACACTCTAAGAACAACATAAATGTCAGCAAGCTCATAAAAGATAAAGAACGATTCTGAGACTACTACCATGTCACTTCTGCATCATAACACACAAGTATTATCACTTTGGTTTTTCTGCTCCTCCTTATTTATTTATTTCACAAAACATCACTTTGAAGATACTGCTGGTTAATTATTGAAGGATTTATGTAGGAGGGAGGGCTCTGTGAAAAACAACAGGTTGTTCCCTGTTTCCTACAAGGATTTTATATAGCATGATCAGGGTAAAAGATGTCCTCCCTCAGGCTCTACAGTTGCAGAGAAAATTAGTCAGGGGAACAAAAGCCTCGGCTTCTTCTCCATGGTGGGTCAGAGGTGGGCAAGGAAGTATTCCCAGGGAGGGTAACAAAGTGTCACTCTCCATCAAAATATCATCAAACCTGCATGAATAAAACACTGCTATTTTGAAATGCCAGATTTTTATTAGTGCCTGCATCTTAGTCTCTCAGTCCTTTCTGCTTAGCTGTCCTACAAGACTGTCACGCTCCAATATAAAGGAGGGAGACGAGGTTCTTTGATTATGTGTATACCCGATGGCGAGATTAAGACACAACGGGTCAAATGTTAGCCCAACCAGTTTATTACAATTACTAGTTGCTTAGGGATATGGGGAAGGGAAGGTGAGCGATAGAAAAGGGATAAAAAGCAAGGAGTCTTGATAGAAAGCAAGAGAGATATAATCACCACCGTGGATCCAGCGAAGTTCGTAGTCTCGAGAACTCGTCTGGTCACCGCGGGGGATGGGAGATGACAGCAAGCAGGCCTCAGGGTCCGTCTGCAGAGTTTCCCCCCCTCAGGGAATTCTTCGTTTCCTCTTCGGGAGTTCTCCGTCAAAGATTTTTTCTTTGGGAGTTCTTCTCCGAAGTCGCTAGTTTAGTGAAGGCCTTTTATCCTCCATTTCTCAGGTTTTTTCTTTTTTTCTCTGCCAGTGTGACATACCTGGCCCAACAGATAAGCCAGCAGGGAGTGGTACCTTCATTGCCATGCACAAGCATTATCGCCTTTTGCAGTGATCAGCTTCTCCAAGCCGAACCCTGAAAAAGACAGGCTTGGCCCCACTTCTGCTTATCTTTACAACAATAAGCAGAGGCACTGTGGCACGGTGACACCCACCCAGATAACCTGCAGTTCTCACTTAGAGTCTTATCACCAAGAAGGCCTCACGAAGCAAGCTTTGAGACAATTAATAAAAGAAAACAGTTTCTGTCTTTCACACCACCCGGTGGCTCAAAGATTGCTTGAAACTGATGCGCAAACATCCGTCCACGGTGGTGAGGGGAAGGAAAGAAAAAAAAAGAAGCAGTAGGGAAAAAGGGGGTGGGGGAGTAAGGGGGAGTTAAACGTTATACAATTGCTATAAAGGATTTTTTGGGCTTAGTTACAATTGTTGCTCTGATCTGTTGGACTTGTCCATGATCAGTTGAAGTGGTTACAATGTGCATAGAAGATACAACACGTTGTATAAGTTGAATAAAACATGGAATCATGCAAGGAATAAACAAAAGAGCTGCAACAACACACAACAGATAAAACAGAATACGTTTCACCCATGGGCCACCCGGAAGCCAGGAGAAAAGATCAGAGTCTAGGCCTTTCCAAGTCTGAACAGGAACATGGGCAATTTTCCGTATACCCTGGGCAATTTGTTTAACAACTTTACCATTATCATCGCTCTTTAGACAACAATTAGAGTCATTCAATTTGCCACAAACAACCTATTCCTTAACAACAAACCAAGCACTAGCTGGTTTTGCAATGCCATTATCAGTACTTGTTGTATTTGTGATTTTAATTCTCAGAAAGCATGTAATCTAGTACAATTCAACAATACGTGGATTTGCCATGACTATAGATGAAACAAACATGTTTTCTAATAGGCTGAGTGAAGGCATAACTTCACCACGCTGCAACACTGTGTGTTGCTTCGTAGTTAAGTATGAACAGAATTGTCATTTAAGCATCTCAAAAGCAATTGAAATGCTGAGAGAGAGATATACTAGTTTGGCAAGTTCAAGTATTGTTATAGTCTATAGAACTTTCATGGGATAGTGTGTTTAGGATATCCCATAATATAAAACATTAGAGAAACATACACAGAAACATACACTTAACAAAACATAGACACTTTCCAACAACCATGTTTTGGATGGAACTCCTGGACTGGTGTTAAAATAAACATCTCTCTGACACTAAAAAGCATCAACAACATAATGGGTTTCTTTTGTGACCACATCTGAAAAATGTAAGATGGGTCCCTTGGTTAATTTCCAGACCTTTTTTTTTTAGTAAGGTGGAAACACCATAGCGGAGTTACAAGCAAAACATAATCAATGTGATAAAAAGGGGTAGAAGAAGGGATCAAAAGGAATGGCGTTACTGTGCAGGGAGTAGCCAGTAAGCCAGCAAAACTGTGAAAACTCAAACCCAAGTGTGAAGTTTAACAGACCTAAAGACAACACCCACACCCACAACAACCTGAAACATGATACTATGCAACCAAAATACAGTGCATTCAGCGTTCTAGTATGATCAATTCTTTAACATTTGTGCCAAAACACAAATGATTAAAGTCAGCTGTATTCAGTCGAGGTCCAACGGGGGTCTTCTGTAAGACAAAACGAGACACCGGCTTGCCCTTTTGGGGCTTGTTAATATGGTTAAAATGAGGGAATAATCCAGTGAGTGGTACTTTGGTATTCTTTTTCTGAGGCATGCTTAGCCTTCTAAGGGTATTTAACAGGTCGTTTCCTTTTGTTGTAAGTTTTCTAATGTACATCCACCCTCCTCCCCCCCACTCACTTGAGAGGGGCGAGGGAATCAGTTTTCCTGCAGTCCTAGTGCCTGTGCTGATTCCAAAGTTGGGGACACTCGGAGGTGGAGTGTCACTTCTTTCAGGCTTTTGTTTTGGCCATCCATTAACTAACTCCTCTAACTTGTCTGTAGATAATCCATCCATTAATTCTCGTGGAATACCCTTCTGTCGGCCCAGTATCCAAAAACTATTACGTTTATGATTTATATTTCTCCCACTTGGTTTCACTGAAAATGAGACCCTTTTAGATCCGTTTTTCTCCCGGTTAGATAGGGGAGGGGTCAAATTGGCCACTGCATGCCTTACTCCCTTTGTCTCAATTTTACTGGAGGGAGAAATCACCGGTCCATATTTTCTCCCATAGTTAATTAATTCTTGGGCAACCTCCCCCCACGTCCATGCTTTGTACCCTGACTGCAAGTGGTTAGGGGTTGCAGCTCCTACTAACGCTGCCTGAATTCTTTCTCCCTGAGGCATAGCCTGTATTTTTCCTTGCAGTTGTATGCCTATAGATTTTAGTGATTCAGGAAGCCCCCTAATTAAAGGAGTCATCCTCTCAGGATCAACAGGAATCATCATAGGTGATTCATGATGTGTCTGCAGCTTTCTATCATACATCATTTGCAGACAAGCAGCCTTTTGAACGCTTTCTACTAATTGATCAACTGTCCCAGTAATAGCAAGGGGGTCTCCCCTTTCTAGAGGGTTAAGACCACCTGCCCAATAGGCAGCTCTCTGTGTGAGGGACCAAGGAGCACGATTATTACCAGTAGTTAAAAATACTCCTGGTCCCCAATAACCTTCAGCTTCCTTTTCAGTTAAGAAAATTTGGTCTCCACCACTGAGACTAACTCTCCATACATACTCCGTTTCTGATTCTTTTGGAGAACGGCTAAAATCTCTTTTCAGTTTTGCTAGTTCAGTGGCTGAAAAGGGAATTTCCTTAACATTCATTTGAGGGTCTAGATCCTCACCTTTATCAAAAGTATATTCAGTTTTTATCAAAGGACGTATTGGAGCTGGAGAGGCCTCTAATTTGTCTAGCCTTGCCTTTATTCCTTCCAGTCCTTCTAGAGGATAGATTTTTTCTTGAGGCAAACTATTGGTAACAGTGTCACTGGTATCCTTACAGTTACCCTTCAGAGCCTCTAGTAAGAGGGCTGAATTATGTTTCTCATTTTCTAATTGCCTTTTGAGTTCCTCTGTCTGATTCTGTAGAGTTTTAACCAACTCCTGCAGTGACTCTATAGTTTGGTTCTCTGCTTTAAGCTGCTGGTCACGGAATTCAATGGCTGCAACCAGAGCCGAACCCAGTACAGCACAAATAAATGCCTTTCCTTTTCCAGCTCGGGTACGAGCGTTTTTTTTGCAGAACACTAATACGGTCTGAAACACTCTGCAGGTTATGCCAGTTCTGCCGTGCCCAGTCCACCCCTGTTAACGAGGGTCTGGCACCGTGCTTTTCTAAAAGTTCAAATAACACATCTTCACCTTTCATTGTGACTACACTGTCGCTCATTTCTCAATACGCAGAAAAATCTACACGGAGAAAGAGAGAGGGTAAAGTATCCAAAAAGTTCGAGCCAAACAAATGCAAATACTCAGACCACTCCTCTGTTTACTGAGAGGAGCGTGCAAAAGACAAAGAGGATCAAAGGAAATGCTAATACGTAAATCACTTCTCACTTCTCTGTGAAGCCACACAGAGAAAAAAACTTCAAACCTCACGACTAAGCTAGGAGGTACCCTTACGTTTCGAAAATGCACAATAATCTTAACGGGTCCCAAAATCACTTAATAGGTTCCCGTGAGGCACACACATAAACAGTTTCAAAGACACAGTTAAGTTTCAATATGTGGAGTGATCTTCCTGGAGAGGTGCTCGCGTTAGAATTATCAAATTATCACTCCTTGCATCTCCAGGAGGTGCACACAGGAAAAGGATCAACTTTACTTAAAGTTCCCACAAACACAGCTAAGGTGCAATATACGGAGTGATTCTTCCTGGAGAGGTACACACGCTTAAATGACCAAATTATCACAGTTATCACTCCTCACAACTCCAGGAGGTACACACAAGGAAAGAGATTCAAATTTCACAAAGTTGAGGTTCAATATGCGGAGTGATCTTTCTGGAGAGGCACTCACATATAAATTATCAAAAATAAATATCACTCCGGACAACTCCAGAAGGTACGCACATCAACATTACCTGGAAGGGCAACACTCTCACTGTCAGGTATCCTGCCGACTACGCCATTAAGAAATGTCACGCTCCAATATAAAGGAGGGAGACGAGGTTCTTTGATTATGTGTATACCCGATGGCGAGATTAAGACACAACGGGTCAAATGTTAGCCCAACCAGTTTATTACAATTACTAGTTGCTTAGGGATATGGGGAAGGGAAGGTGAGCGATAGAAAAGGGATAAAAAGCAAGGAGTCTTGATAGAAAGCAATTGAGATATAATCACCACCGTGGATCCAGCGAAGTTCGTAGTCTCGAGAACTCGTCTGGTCACCGCGGGGGATGGGAGATGACAGCAAGCAGGCCTCAGGGTCCGTCTGCAGAGTTTCCCCCCCTCAGGGAATTCTTCGTTTCCTCTTCGGGAGTTCTCCGTCAAAGATTTTTTCTTTGGGAGTTCTTCTCCGAAGTCGCTAGTTTAGTGAAGGCCTTTTATCCTCCATTTCTCAGGTTTTTTCTTTTTTTCTCTGCCAGTGTGACATACCTGGCCCAACAGATAAGCCAGCAGGGAGTGGTACCTTCATTGCCATGCACAAGCATTATCGCCTTTTGCAGTGATCAGCTTCTCCAAGCCGAACCCCGAAAAAGACAGGCTTGGCCCCACTTCTGCTTATCTTTACAACAATAAGCAGAGGCACTGTGGCACGGTGACACCCACCCAGATAACCTGCAGTTCTCACTTAGAGTCTTATCACCAAAAAGGCCTCACGAAGCAAGCTTTGAGACAATTAATAAAAGAAAACAGTTTCTGTCTTTCACATAGACCCCATCAAGCATTATTTGCTCCAAGATTAGATCCCACTTCACTCTTCATGACATAGGGATATCATAAACTGTCAATTGTTCATAAGTGTGACCCTTAAAAGGAAGTAATCTGAATTTAAAGTGTAGTGCATACATATTTGTAACCCATGGCTTTACCTTCTTTTTTTCCCAGCTCTCTATCCCACTGGGTGGTGGGGGAGTGAGCTGAGTAGTGCTGAGCTGCCTGCTGGGTTAAACCACAGCAGCACATCACGACGTTTAGATGAAGAGCACAAAGCACAGTCACCATTGTTCACATCTCCTAATAAACCAATCAGATTTTCTGTAGCAAGTAAATCCGCATTTTTGCTTCTTCTGCAACACACAGGAACAAAAGAGAAAAAAGAAGTTGCTGCCTCCTATAGGCCACCCATGAATAACTGACTCTGCAAGCCATAAAATTAAAACCTGCTGCACACAGCCATTCCCTTGCTTTGCTGGCAGCTCTCAGTGCCATGAGTGGTTTGTGCTGCTTTGAACCTCAGTGGCTGGTGTTCACTGTGGCCCTTACAGCAAAAGGTAACCGTATGTCCCAGTTCACATTTTGTGTAATCCTTCATATCCAAAAGTGCTGTGCTGCGTAGCAGCCAGGAGCACACGACTCCAGTTTTATCTGCGAAGTGCAAACAGAAAATAAATCTAGCAGATAGTGGATGAATTAAGAATAATTGCACTTTGGAGCATGTGATTTCCACACTATCAATCAGAGGCCAATTAAAGCAGCAACAGTACAGGGCATCACTGACACCAGAGAAACTCACAGAAACACAGTATAACAGCTCTCTACAACCAGTTTTATTTATCTTGGGAAGATTAAGGATGTGTTTCCAAGGTGTATCCATCTAACCTGCTTTAGATGTCTCCTTTAGGAATAGAGAGTCCTTGCTATGAAGTAATTACAGAATTCACTGAGGGCAAAGAGAAGCTTTGTATCTGTCCCAGCTAAGCAGATATATTCCACCATAGTTCAGTAGATGAAAGAAGCCCAGGTAGAAGCTGACCTTGACAACCAGAAGGAACCAGTGGAGTACTTCATGGAGCTATGACTCAGGCACTGAGCCATCTCTTCTCTGTCTTTCCCTTTCCATCTCTTTTTGTATTTCAGAACCACAGAATAAATCTGGTTGGTAGTTTAACTTCCTAGTCAAAGCAGGGCTAATTTCCAGAAGCAAGTTTCTCAGCATCTCTAGGAGATCTGTTTCAGCACCAGTAACACAAAGATTCTTCTGTGAAATCTGGTTGAATAAATGTCACTACCAAAGACCTATTATTTTTAAATATAACTAGGATTCTGTTTGCTGCAACTTTTGATAACTGCCTTTCAAACCTCTCCTCATGCATCCTCAGTGCACATATTTATCTTCTTCTTGTCCTTGTTTAAGCTGTGGAAAACTGAAATTAGATGCACAGCTTTCTGTTTTCTACTTTGTCTAGCTTCAGCAGACAGAACAGCCCAATAAAGACACCCTGGTAGGGATTCACCTGGCTACATATAAATGTAAAACAAGTGCCTGTTTATCTCCATAGGTTATGGCTATAGTCTTTTGATCCACTTAAATACAGATGTCTATATCAGCCTTGCTTAAAGTTAGGTGAAATGTGTTTCAAGAATTATAGACAGTGAATACCCAAGGTAACATATAGGGCAAGTACAAAAATTTAGATGTCAGTCTTGTTGTGGCTTCCAAAAGCAGTTAAAGAGGGGTTCATCCCTGTCAACGGTTTACCGGGCTGGATCGGCCCGGTTCCGCGACGATTGGTGCGGGGGACCCACGGACCCACGCCCCAGGAAAGGGCAAGGAAAAAGGGAAAAGGGAAAAGGGAGATGGGCCTAGAAACAAAACAGCGGCAACGATCTGAGGAGGAAAGCTAATTTACTAAATAAGATATCAGAAAGCAAAATAACAGAATATAATACAATATAATTGGAATTGAGGCTAATGAATCTAATAAAATGAGCAAGAGAGAGAGTGTCCGATAAACCGAAGGCCTTACGCTAACGCTGAAGGCGATACGGCAGCGAGCACCCACTGCTGAGTTGATCCCGAAGGAAAAAGAGTGTCCCGTGACCGCTGAGGGTTTTTATCTGTTCCCTCTGAGCGGAAAACACGTAAAAATACAAAGCATCGCAAAGTCCTCTGGGGAATGTAGTTCTTCTTCTCTTCTGAGGCAGGTATACCTGGAATTATCAATGATCTATGGAGCTGGAGTATTAGCTCTTTAACTCTTAATGCAATACATGATGTTATGATGTGGAATACCAGTACCAAAAATCATAAAACCATGACAATCCCACATCACTCTAAATGTTTAAATATGTTTGTCTAAGTCAGAGCTGGTTTTCTGTATTTTTTACAATCAGTGGACTAAGCCAGACACTTTCAAAGTGTAATTCATTGGAACTCTTTTAGCTGTCAAAAGACGAGAAGAATGATATGTATCTCATTCACAAAACAGACATCCAGACAACTTTCTCAGGTGTGCTTGTGGACAACCTATGTATCTAAAGTTTGCAGAGATGAATCCCAACAGTATATTTCTTAATATCATGACAATTCCTGCCACTAGTAATTTTATTGGTATGAATCTCAATTCACTGAATGAACATAATTAAAAAATTCCAAGATAAAGTGTCATGTATTTGTTCGTTGCAAACCTCAGTGAAGATATGGAGAGTCTCTGAAGGGACACATGGAGTTTTGTCTTCTACAAAGTGTATTTGTACTATGCACAAGTTGCAATTCATTACAGCCATGTTAACATTCTTCAAAGACTCAGAGAAAATGACCTGGAGGGTTCTTTGCCATCAGGCCTTATTACAATGCAAATAAGCAGGCACATCACTCAGACAGTTTTACAAGAAGTCCTCTTCATTCAATATGCTGATAATGATGTATTAGCCTTCATTTATGCCTGCAATAGACGATACCACAGGCAACATGCATCAATAACGACAGTAAAAAGTAAAATAAAATAAAATCACAAGCAGAAACCTGCAAAATCTTCCAAACAAACTGTCTTTAATTCAGACAACTATGGGAGATCGGGGGAAGAGAGCACAAAAAAAAGAAACTTAAAGCCAACAGAAGATAATCTTTACTAAAAAAATTGACACATGGAAGAAATCTAGAAATATAATTGTCTGTATACGAGTTATTTGAATCCTTGGTACACTTTGACATAGTCATTTCAGTCTTTTGCTACAGGTAGAAACTAAGCTTTCCATATGACAAGAACATGATAATGCAGTTAAATGGTTTACAGACAAGAATAAATTCAACTTCAGTCAGCCCAGAGCACGATCAAAAAAACTCCAGGATACATAGAAAACAGCAGTGCAGACTCATCTAGGAATTGATAGAAGATATGGCTAAAAGGTACTTTAAGATGTTTTGGTATCTTTAACTAAATGTACTAAGTTCCTCTGTGTCATTCATGCAAGCATGCACTGCGGCTGTCCAGGCTGGAGAAGAGAAAGCTCCAGGTATCTAGAGGGAGGCTTTAAAAAAGAAGGGCACAGACTCTTTAACAGGGTGTGTAGTGACAGGACAAGGGGAAATGGATTAAAACTAAAAAGGAAGATTTATGTGGGCTGTTCCAAAAGTGATGCCTCATCCCTTCCACAGAACAAGAAAAAGTAGCTCTAGTTTCCAACTGAACAAGCATCTTAAGAACACTATCTTAAATTCTGGTTCTCAGTCTAAGCAGTTTGAATAACTTTATGACATTATACAGTGGAGAAAAATAGGCACTCCTTGCATGTGATTTATTATTTCTTAAATGTCTCTTTTACGTAACATGATTCACTATAAGAGATACTACTTTTCTTTGTTGGCTACAGAGTAGCCCGTATACCTAGTTTATGCAAGAGGATTTCCTTTAAATCAAGTTACCCAAAATGTGACTGTATTACACAGTAATTTTGTAGCTCACAGACAGCTACGAACAAATATACTCCATCTTCCTGGAATTCCCTGCTTCATTCATGCACATACTCTAACTTCCATGTGCTCTGGTTAAATATATCTAACGAGAGCTAAACTAATATGAATTTATTAAGCTTCTCTAATAGTTTCTACCAGTACTGTTCAACAGCACAATTGGATTCCCAGAGAGAGAGATCTGAGACAGAAAGAGTACTCCGTGATGTTCTGTTCTCAGTTCTGATCCCAGTACTGTTCCTTAATCTGTAAAATGGACTTGAGTCTTCCAGTTTGAATTTAGGAAAGAAACTCCCACTGAAAAGATAAGCACAGCTGTGGCCTAAACTGGTTATACAGGATAATTTGGTATTTCTTGAACTTTCTCTTGTCTCTATGAGAAGAAAAAAACAACAGTGAATGTCAAAGCTAGGTAATATGCCATTGTTGCTGCTTGTTGGCTCTTCCATAGCTGGCCTTTGTTTGGAATGTCAAGTGGGCAAGGATTCACTTCCAGTAGATTAGTCTCAGTCACAGACATTCAACATATAATAATAGTGAAAAATATTTTATTGTAAGTTGTTGAATAGGGGCACATTCATACCTGTTCACAGCAGCTAGAGGTTCAAGGGAGGAAAACTGCTAGGCATATTAAGTAAAAAACAGTAGTTTTAAGATCATCCAGTCAGTTTTTACTTTGCTACTTTCCGTTTTTTTACCACGTAAACTGCAGTACAACTTAAGCAAAGAATAATGTTTAACTACCTACTCAGCCAAATTTACTTCTTTTCATCAGGACATTTGGATTCTACCCTTAATGCTTCAGCTTTGCTCAGCTTATTTTCCTTGAGTATGATAAAGAATAGTTGTGACAACCACTATATTTGCTGTACTGATGCAGCTCCATTATCATTCTGATGAAGAGCAAACGGTTCAACTTCTGCAAATGCACTCAAAATACTTTAATCACCCTTAAACACTCTTATGTCTCTTCTCTTCACTCAGAGATGGCAGCTTTACAACTCAACATATTTCTCTGGCCAGTGTGTCTAGAAATTATTATGATAATGTACAAGATATGCTGCCGTCACACTTCATCACTTCTTATTATGTACAGCATCAGCTACTGACTTAATGTTCTTATAATCAAACCTCTTGTATGCATCATGTCTGTGGTGAGATAGAAGAAATCTACAGCACGAATTTTACAACTGAGCCACATGTGTATATAAGAATAATCTGTGTCAGTGATCTTCTTAAGTTATTGACTACTCCTACTAACCCACATTAAGCAAAGGAATGTGGGTGGCCTGAAAACTGAATGACTTCAATAATGCAGGAACAAAAGATTGGTGTGGCTCACAAATCATTATGATTACAATCTTTATTCCAATGGATCTGTCACACACCTACTCCAAGTTCTCACTTTTCTTACCTTCAGAGCCACCAGACTTTTATACAGAGGTCAATCAAATGATGAAAACAATGTACAACATCACTGGAAAATAGCCTGAGAAATCTGGGACATTTCTGATTTAAAAGTATATATTTATATTTACAGCTATTAAAGAATACAAATTCATCTCCTAAAAGATCCCAAACAATGCGAGGAAACATTTCATGCCTTGTTCCATAAGTGTCCATTATTACTATATGTAAGAGACAAAATATTGTAAGGCATTTGGTTTGGTTACTCCTTGTCACCTCTTACATTTTAGATTCTTGTAATGGTAGGTGATTTGTGGAGTCAACTTAGAGGCAAAGAACCACACTGAAATAAATGCAAGGATAAAAAAATGGAGACAATCTGATCATGGAAAAATTCACTGAGTAACAGGGTAATCTCTGAGCAAATCACTTCAACTACAGTCATGAGACACTTCTTATTAGCACTAGGAATAGAAAGCCTCTTCACTCAGCATCCTCTTTTCACCTATGTCCTGTCCTCTTTATTTCTACTGAGGAATAAACATAATACAGGGAGTCAAGCTATTTAGGAAGATGGAAAAAATGGCCTGGGAGGTAAACAGAAGTAGCTTGGAAATTATCACATATCAGTACACCACAATAGATAGCATTTATCATAAAATCATAAAAAGGCTTGTTTGGTAGGGACCTTAAAGATCATCTATTTCCAACTCTCTGCCATGGGCTGATTGCTCCTCACCAGCTCAGGCTGCCCAGGGGCCCATCCTATCTGGCCTTGAGTACCCTCAGGAATGGTGCATCGACAGTTTCTCTGGACAGTATTGCCAGTGCCTTACCACTTCCCCAGTGAAAAATTTCTCCAACATCTAATCTGAATCTCCCCTCCTTTAGGTTAAAACTGTTTCCCCTTGTCTTATCACTACCTAAGTGAAATTTCCTTCTGTTTTTAAGCCCCATTTAAGTACTGGAAGACTGCAATGAGGTCTCCCAAGAGACTTCTTCAAGCTAAACCCCAGCTTCCTCAACCTCTCTTCATAGAAGAATGCTCCAGTCCTCTTAATCCTCTTTGTGGCCATCCTCTGGACCCACTCCAAAAGCTCCAGATCTGTATCTACTTTCAAATCCTTCTGCCTTCATTTTGGGAATTCTAGTAGATTAACAATCTATAACATTATTTCACAGATTTAGTACTTTCAGTTTAGATTCATTCAACTACTATCATTTATTCTCCAAATACTTATTAAGCTTCACATTGGAACAATGTAATATTCTCACCCTGTCTTATTTGGGAAGCTATTTCAACACACTCATTGCCAATTAATTTTCAGTCTAAATTTATCCATAATGAAATTACACGTATATGACTTTATGCCAGAATTATTTTCTTCCATCAGTATTTCTACTCCATTGCTGTTGCTAAACATTTTCTCCTCACCCAAAAATGTACTAATATAGAGTATTTCGGTTCACTCTCACCAGAATAAACAAGCCAAGTTCTGCTAATTAATCTCTTAAGGTATGTTTGCTATTTCTCTCACTGTCCAAAGAGACTTCTAGCATAATTTTGATGACTGATCTACATACGTGATTCTACATGAAGTCTTTCTCAGTTTCACACTGTGCTCTTAGAATCTTACTTGCTGTAGTTAAAAACCACCTAATTCAACACGTCCAGTGATTCCATATCCCTTTTCGTGGCTTCACTTCCTTAATATTTAATTAATTGCTGTCTCAAGAGCAACAGAGTATGCCATTTCTTTTGTTGCCACCAAGCACTACAAACAACTTATTTGAATCTCTAAATTAACGACTTTGCACTGTATGCAGTTTGTATTTTTTTGGTCCAGAAACTTCCCTTACATGATGATCTAGTCCATTGTCAATAGCTTCCAATTTACAATCATATATAGATTTCATACCTAATTCTAATATTGAACATTTCTGAGGCCAAACCTGGAGGAGTATAATTAATACCAGCCCTCTACTCACATCTTATTCACACATCCACTTGGAGTATTTGTTCAGTTTCAACTATTTTCACATCATGTCTCATCTGTGTCTAGAAGCTATAATTCAGAAAAAACAGAGTTCTTGCCACTGCACTTCTATGTTATCAGCTTTATTTTTCAAACCCTTTCAGTATGTTAACGGATGAAAGAATGGACTAATTTATGTCTTTATTCCTGAATGGTATTTCAGTACTCAGAAGTGAAGGTATAAAGACTGGAATACCATCAGACCATGTGTTATTTTTGCATAAGAGGTGCTTGAAAGTTCCAGACACAAGCAGAAGTACCAAGACAGAAATGCTGGCATATTTCCACTTGCCTGGTCTGTTATATTGCTGCTGGTTTAAAGGTCAGTCTGACAAGTTTAAGGAACATATAACTACAGGATATGCTTATAGTAGCTTCTAGAAGGAACACAAGGAGAAACAATATCTTCGCATTAACAATAATTGTGTGCCCCATGTTCCATAGGTTAGAAATGTCTTAATCTCTGTCTTGAATTTGTTTGTATAAGCTATAAATAACTAAACCAGTGCATTTTTTAATCTGTCTTACTGATATATTAAAGCCAATTTACTTTACTAAAATGTATTTACCTATACAGATCTTGTAAAAAAGATAAATGGTATAATAAACTTGAGTAAGAGATTCAAGATGCATAGTTTGATTAAATTCTCATCAAAATCCATGGGAGTTCATTAGGGCTTAGGAGTCAGACTTTAAATATGGAGTTCATGGTAGCTAGCTAGCTAATCTTTATAATAGATTTTTCCCTTTGGGGATGCAGTTTCAGGACAAATTTAACACAATTTAAGAATGGGCACATAAAAAAAGGGATATTTCACCCTTTCCTCACATTCTTAGTTGTATGATTTCATAGTTTCCCATAGGTGCATCTGATTGAAAAGCACACCTAAAAACGCTGATTTATTTTCACCTATGCTCCCTGTTCCTGCCCTGACTGACCAAACACATGTGCTGATAGTAGAAAAGGTGGTAACAAAAGGCATTGGTGGGACCCAGGGGAGAAGGGGCAACAGGGTTGGAAACCCAACCTATGGCAAGGGGATTGAAGCTAGATGAACTTTAAGGTCCTCTTCAACCTAAGCCATTCTATGATTCTATGAACAACATTATAACTCAGCTGTGCTGATCATGAAATTTAGATCACCCACAGTATGTCAAGATAGCATATGCTTTGGTCATGTGCAATCTGCTTTATCACCTTTAATTTGTGTCAGTATTAGTTACCAGAGACAAGAATCCATTTATTTATTTGGCACAATGTCACAGACAGCCAGGAAACTGGTGCAGCACACATCATTCACTGAGTCGAAAAGGAGGAACAGTCAAATGTCCTCTTTTGCAATTAAAGCCTAGGAGCTACTGCCTACAGCACTGATTGGTTTGCCAGTGCTTCAGCAGCCAGCAGCTGAAACGTGTGAGCCAAGGGAATTTTCCCTGAAGACTAACTGCAAATGGCAGGGCTGAGCTGTGTGTCATCTGCTTTGGAACATTTCTATGGAGAAAACAAGGCAGAAACAACTCAAAGTGCACAGGGAATATGAAAAGTAGTCTGAATTTCTAAATACACATCAGGGAAGCACCCTGTTTGCATAACCATCTACTTCTCCATGGACCAAACTGAAATAGCCCCACAAACCCATAAAACCTCTCAGACCTGGCGGCAGAAAGATCAAAGCACGACTGCCCATTTCTTATAGTGAGATCATACACAGCTATTCTTCATTGCTGGCCTTTGTGTCTCCTTTGATCTTCATCACATTTCATTTTCTAGGTGTAGATTCCTACCCTCATATCCCAAATAAGTTTTTTTTTATGCCTGTCATAAATTTAACTAGCTGGTCAATGAAGTACCTATTGTTTTCATCATTTTACCTTTCCCTTCTGCCTGATTTCATTTTCTAGCAAAGACAATCCATGATTTAAAAGTATTCAACTCCTACCTTCTCAATAGATCTTATTTTTGTTTGGTTTTATTTTATTTTCTTAATAGAAAGAAGTTTCTGCATATTTGAGAAGTCAAACTCAGTAAAATCTAGCCCAAGATCTCACCTGCCATAATTAAACAGTTTATTTCACAACAGCTCACTTTTCCAAATATTTTTTTTTGCAATACTTCAGTGCTGTGTTTTACTGGAAAACAGCTCAGGGCAATGTTTAGAATAACCTGTGCTTTTTGTTTATTGCTGTTGTTTTGACATCCAGAAACCAGTATGTTTCTTTATCTTTATTACTTTGTATTACTTAGACCTAAGCTGTTTGACAGCACTTGCTGCTTTCCTTGTCAAGAAATATTATTCTCGCAGTGCTATAGTAAGCAGCATAACAACATTTCAGTTCCCTGACCATTGTTTTTTTTCATTCTTAAATAAGGAGATATTTTCATTAATTGCAGACATTATACAATTCCAATTCAGGAGAACTGTCTAACATTTTGTCAGCTTTTAAAGAAAAGAAAAATCACTGTAATCTTCTGGAGCTCTTCACTGGCTGGTCTCAAAGGTTTCCTTTCCTTTCCTTTAGTGAAGTCCCTGAATTTGGAGTGTAATTGTGCTGAATTAATCCTGTAGTCAGGATTAATTTAGACAACAGAGGGGGTGCACTGTCTAGAAGAAGGCCACTAAAATGATCAGGGGACTGGAGCACCTCTCCTATGAAGAAAGGTTGATGGAACTGGGCTTAATTAGCTTGGAGAAGAGAAGACCTCATTGTGGCCTTCTTGAAGGGAGCACAGAAAAAGGAGGGGGAACAACAGTTTACATGGGTTGATAGTGATAGGAAAAGGGGGAATGGTTTTAAACTAAGACAGGGGAGATTTAGGTTAGATGTTAGGAGAACATTTTTCACTTAGAGGGTGATGATGCACTGGAACAGGTTTCCCAGAGAGTTTGTGGATGCTCCATCCCTGGAAGCATTCAAGGCAAGGCTGGATGTGGCTCTGGGCAGCCCGGTCCAGTGGTTGGTGACCCTGCCCATTTCAGGGGGGTTGAAACTCAATGATCTTTGAGGTCCTCTTCAACCCAGGCCATTCTATGATTTTATTATTTGATCAACCTTGGTCAAAAATTCAGAGGAACTAAAACTGAACTGGCCCCAGTGAACCAGCAAATATGAGCAGCATTGTGTATTTTTAAAGTTCCCTAATAGTCTGTTCTCAGATGGAAAAATGTAGTTTTAAAATAGCTTTGCTGCTTAGGCAAGCAAATAACATCAATACAAAATAGATGAGTCTATATTTTGCACCTTCTATATTCTTGCCAAATGCACAATTTAATTTAAAGTCTTATTAAGGTTGAAATGAGTATTTATTCAAATAAAATGGAGGCAGAATCAAAGTCCCAAATCATTCAATGGAAAATCTTCTGGTGACCTCTTTGAGGCCAGAACACTATTACTCAATAAATCTAGTTCCTTGAATATTTACTGTGTCTATTCATTTCAGTTACTGAAGTGACACAAGGAGTAGTAAATTGTTTCTCTTTTTCTCTCACGCTTTTAAAGTGGATTATGTGAATTTACCAGTCTTTCACTAGAAATTCTGTCACTGTCCTGAAACAGAAGAAAAATAGAATTTTAACATATTCATTTAAAAATACTCAGTCAGTTTTAGTCCTGACAAGGGTCCAATTTGCCTAGAAGCAATAGGAAACTTGTGCAGAATGGCTACAAAATCATATGCATACCCAACCTGAATCCTGATTTCTACTGTGCCTTGATCACAGGAAATCTTGTAATTCTTAGCATGTTCAAACGTATAAAAATAAACCCTTTCTGGAGATATCAGGTTAACCTCCAAAAGACAGCTTCCAATCCTCATTGTTCTATTACTCTCTGTGCACCACTGCTTTTTCTTGTTACTTTTTCTTTGCTGTAAGGTATTTTACTTGATTTCTTTATACATTTATTAGATTAACAACATATTAACATTATACAATAGTAAACCTGCAAATTCTTAGAATCCAGCTCTTGATCCATCAGTAAAGCCCTGTAATAAACTTGAAGTCATAAGAATTACTCCCGGTATTTTTTATGCAGCCAAGTTTGCTTACTCGAGTACTCTGATAAAGCACAAACAGTGTTCAGTAAAATATTTACATGAAATAAATGATGTATTAAATATTCAGAAAATTGTCTCATTCTATTGTATTATGCTCATTAACTTTAAAGAAAAAAAACAAGGATTTGTATGTCTGGTCCCTTCTTACCCTTTATGCATGTCCTTTCTTTCCCTCCTTTGTTGTTGTTGTTGTTGTTGTTGTTGCTTCCTCACAGGCTGAATTATAATTTCAAAACATATAAGAAAGCAGGACTTCAGAGATCTTTTTGCTCTTCAGCAGTTCTGTCCCATGGTCTCCAAGCAGACTCCCAACCTGCTGACCTTCTGTCAAGTAAGTACTATAAGCTGACAAGATAGAAGTTTTTATGTTGATATCAAACTGATAGCCGTGCCATAGTTCCCTTAACTCCCTAATCAGCCTGACACGTTTACCTTCAACTCAGCTCCTCACCTATGTAAACAAAATTTACCAGCAGAAAAACATGTCAATTGATATTTTTTATGCTTTAAATGAAAACATATAAGGTAAATATGCATAACAGCAGCTGAAGATAAATGTTATTTGTGTCCTCATGAACTAGAGATTCACCATACTGGAAACAGGGGAACTTGAAACTCTGAATCTCTTGTTTTTCATTATTCATTAGTATTTATACTTAAGTAATCTCTAGAAGTTCCAGTTATGCACAAGAACAAACTGCACAAATACAGACATTTCTAAGCTAAAGTCAAAGAAGACCCCTTCCCCACAGGAAACAGAGCCAGGAGAGAGTTTTAAGAGGCAAAACCTTCCCTTTTATTCTCATCCTTCAGATGGTACGAGTGGAACATGAAATCAGAGAATGTATCCATTGCTAATTCCTACGGCAGTAATCACATGTAGCAGTTCCACATTCAGGCTCCTACTTCTTTTGAGAAAGTGTGATCTGTAGTTCTTTTTCTACATGTGTATTTGCATAGTTGCTCAGTAGCATCCTTGAATATCAGCACTTAAATACACAGGCAGAATTAGACAAGTGTATTCCAATAAGGATGTAAAGAACTAAATCTGATTATTTTTTCTTCTACCAGCACTCATATCTCTTATTTTTAAAGTCTGTTTTTAGAAGTAGATAGTTCACATGAGTTTAAATGTTAATTTTATTCCGGTGGGTCTATGTAAAGCACAAACAACAAACATCTTTTTTTGCTAGACTGAAGCAGGAACTTTCTATCAGAGAACATGGTGTTGTAGCTACTAAAGCATACACAGTTCTTGTATTTTCAATACGTTTCTTAAATCTCCTTTAGGTTATTATTACTAACAATAATATTCTCAGTCTTTAACAAGAGTAAAGTAACACATAGATTAGTCTCTGACCTATAATGAGCAACAGTGCCTTAGTAATCATCTCCTTAACTTTCCAGAAACCTCTCATTGTGTTTAATAGAACATTGTTTGGAAAGGTTTAAATGAGCTTAGCACATTACACAAAAAAAGAGACACTTAAACTTTCAAACCACTATGTGCAAGCATTTTGTGCTACAGCAGACAATAAAGCCTGTGTTCATGGATCACTGTTGCTTCAGCCCAACTCTTTAACCACTGCTTCAGTTCCCCAAATTAATCAAGCTGCACAATTCAAAAACAGCACACACAAAAAAATGATTAATTAGCATCACTTGTTGTCAAACAAAAGGGACTTAAAGTGTAGAGAGAAAGAAAGGGAATGAAAAACAAATCCTGATAACACAAATTAGGTTGGGAAATCTATCCCACTAGGAATGAAATAAAGCCAAGAGCAGCATAACTGAATAAGCTGGATGAGGGTGATTATAAGCTTCAGTTCAAGCCTTGCCTGTTGAGTTGCATCCAGTGAACTGGGTTGTCTTAAGCCAAAAGATTTCTGCTTCTCTTGACCATCGGCTCCTATACAGCTTCCTCATCATGCTTAGTTTTGTGACTACTACACTTCTAAATCAGAAATTTAACTAAAAACCTTCACAATTGTGGACAGACAAAGAAGCAAACAAAGCAAGAGGGTTTCATAAACCCTTCTTGAAATAAAGTAATAAAACTTCAATGTATGTGCCACTGCTGTGAAAGCAAAGAGAAGGGAAAGGGAAAGAAGAGAAAGACAAGAAGAGAGGTAGAGCCTGTACCACTAAGTGTCCCAGTTCTACCTGCATTCTAGTGCTCCTCTCCAGTCACAGGTAGGTACCTCACCTTTCAGCTTCATTGTGATGTCTCCATCCACCACTGAGAGTCATTTGTGTTGACTATGCAGCTCCTCTTCCTTCATGAGAATACTCCACTCCTCTCTCTCTCCTTCTATCCCTTTTGGCTGATAGTATGCAACAGACAGAGAAAGAAAGTGAGAAAGGGGAGAGAAAGGAGGCCAAATCAGGACAGATGTTTCCAGGAGCCTTTCTCCATATAGAGGATATGTTCAATGCTGTTGAAGAGGAGATTCACACAGACCTCCCTCCCCCTTTTGCACCACATGCCTTTAATAACTACTGTGCTGCACAAAGGTGAATATTTTGTTTCTCTGGTACTGCAGAAAGGCAATATGCTTAACTTTCACATGATATTGCTGCAGAGCACCACCTTTTTCTGCCTGAGCATGCTTTCCTTTGACATGTGACTCATTGCTAGTTGACACCACCCATACTTTGACCAGTATCTTCTGTTTGGAACATCAGAAGACGAGATCACTATGGTGAAATCAGATCTCAAAGAGACAACAAGAGAGCACAAGCAGCAGAAACACTGTTTAGAGTCTCTATGTTTCTTTGACTGCTGCTAGTGTAGCTCACCTGACCTGACTTTAAATGAAAGAAGGTCAAATCATCATAGCAGAAGGATGCAACTTAGGCATTTGAGTTCTTATTTCACTTTTGCAATTTATGCTCAGCTGTCGGCTGCCATGTCTAGACATCTATCTGTACCCCTGCTGACTGGTTTTGAGTACAGAAGATATACCAGCTGTGCTCAGAGCAGTTACTGTGGTATACACGTGGTCTGTGAGTCATCCACATGGCACTATGCAAAACATTTGATCTAGCATTGAATGTAGCAAAATCTCATGCATCACCAGGTATGTATATGTGTTGCAAGGTATTTAAGTAAGCCAGAGCAAATTACATTCTTAGAACACAACCTTAGGAATAGGTTTTCTAATTTTTCCATGTAGTTTTTATTTTGAAGGCAAAGTCCAACAAGAAGTAAAACAGGGCTGTATTTGTTTATTTTTTATGTTGATGTTGTTTTGTCTAGTTTGTTATTTGAATAGGGCTTAGGTCACCTTTTGAAATATTTTTAATGAGTTTATGTGTGCTAAGGCATTTTTTTTCCTTCAAGGATGCTTTCCCACTAGATATTAAGTCTATCATTGATATCATGTAGATGACCATACATGGGGCAGCATTGTGACAGCAAAGGAAATGACATAGAATTATAGATTCAGGTATCTTTGCCATGGATCCATGGAAGAGAGCGGGCAGGATGTTGACAGCAGTTGCCTCCTTCCAGGACCCTGCATGCCACAGACTTACAGAGTCAATAAGAGCATATGCTGCCATTAGCAGCCAGGGCTGCTTGTCAAACAGCCAGGCTCTGCCATTGTCCACGTCCTGAGCAGCAAAAATGACTGTGTTGTACTGCAAAGCAGCAGGTTACCTCTTTCACCTTAATAAATTCACACCTCTCCCTCCTGTTGGTCCTGATTAAATTCTAGGCTGAGTTATAATCCTTTAATATCCTTGGACATATGGAACTACTTGTAAAAGTTTCATGCTTTGTAAAGGTGAATGTTGAATGTACATGCTGATGTTTTTCTGTGTATGTCTGCTAAAATTTACACACCAGAAAAGGGCATATTAAAATAGAAAGCTATCTAACACAAGGCTTAGGTTAGTTTTTGATATTCTTTTTTTAGGCTCTTGATACATGGATGCAGAAGGATTAAGTTTCTTCTGCTTCCCATAAAATTTTTCAGGAATCAGAATGGATTTTATTTCCTTGGAAATACCGTGGGGACACCTTGGAGGTAAGTTCTGACATGATGGAAATCAGATAAAGAGAAGATGATGCTGGGATTCTAGAGCTTAGTGGTGAACTGACTCTGCACTGGTTGTTTGTCCAGGAAAGATGTCATTAGTTCTTACTAGTTTAAAATTTCAGTTAATACTCATAAATGCTTTCCACTGAAAACTGTTGAATACTTGCTTTTGAAGAAATGCAACACAAGGTATCCAAATCGAACTAAAACTTGAAGCTGAAAACTAGACCTTGATCCAAGGTTAGGAAAGGAAGAATTGTGATAGAAGATTAATTGCAGCCTTTCTGTATTTGAATGGGGGTTACAAACAGAAAGGAGAGTGACATTTTACAGGCAGATAGTGATAGGACAAGGGGGAATGGCTTTGAACTAAAAGAGAGGAGAATTAATTTACTGTTAGTAGAAATTATTTACTATGAGCTTGGTGAAGCATTGAAACAGGTTGCCCATAGAAGCTGTGGGTGCCCCATACCTGGAGGTGCTCAAGGCCAGATTGGATGGTGCCTGGGCAGGCTGAGCTGATGAGGGGCACTCAGCTCATAACATATGGGTTGGAACTGAATTCACCTTAAGGTCCCTTCCAACCAAAGCCATTCTATGATTCTACAGTTCTTTGTTCAGGAAGGCGGAAGGAGAAAAAACTAAAGCTTAATAAGAGTACTCAAAAGCATATCTAATCCAGGCAATAGAGCACACTGCAAAACACTTAAACCCAGCTTTAGCCTTCACGTGAG
The DNA here is from genome assembly GCA_023055505.1 of Callipepla californica brunnescens. NCBI lineage: Eukaryota > Metazoa > Chordata > Aves > Galliformes > Odontophoridae > Callipepla > Callipepla californica. The sequence continues at coordinate 3,340,324 of JALIRH010000056.1, read as the reverse complement.
CAGAAACAACTCAGATTCAAAAGAAGTATGACATGCACGTATAATCCTGAACCTAAACCAATTATCCCTGGCATTCAGCAGAATTTATATGTATGGTCATAATTTTGTGACTACCTGGTTTTTCTGCTCTGGGTCATAGAGCTAGCATGCTCTTCTCTGGCTTGGATATACACCATTCCTTACAGCATGCACTGAAGAGAACAGATTCAACAGCGTTCTGACCGTTGCAACACTTATTACAGGGGTAAATGGATTTAAATCCTACTGGCAATCGGTCATGAGTGATATTCCCCAGGGGTCAGTACTGGGGCCTGCCCTCTTTAATATCCTTATTGGTGACTGGGACAAGGGCACCGAGTGCACTCTCAGTAAGTTTGCAGATGACACCAAGTTGGCTGGAAGTATCAATCTGCCTGGGTGTAGTGACGCCCTACAGGGAGGGACCTGGGCAGACTGGATAGCTGGTCTGATGCCAATGGTATGAGCTCCAACAAGACCAAGTGTCTGGTCCTGCACTTTGGTGACAACAGCCCCAGGCAACACCACAGACTTGGGGTAAAGTGGCTGGAAGACTGTAGAGAGAAAATAGACCTGGGGATATTGATTGATGCTCAGCTGAACATGAGCCAGTAGTGTGCCTAGGAGGCTGAGGGCAACAGCATCCTGGCTTGTATTAGAAATAGTGTTGCCAGCAGGAACAGGGAAGTAATTGTCCTCCTGTACTCAGTGCAGGAGAGGCTGCACCTTGAGTGGTGTATTCAGTTTTTGGGTCCCTCAATGTAAGAAAGACATTGAGGTCCTTCCAGAGAAGGATGACAAAGCTGATTAGCAACCTGGAGCACAGGTCTTACGAAGAGAGACTGAGGGAGCTGGGATTGTTCAGTCTGGAGAAGAGGAGGCTCAGGGAAAGGCCTTATTGTCTCTACAACTGCCTGAAGTGGGGTAGTAGTGAGCTGAGGATCAGCCTCTTCCCTCATGTAACTGGTGATGGAATGATAGGGAATGGCTTTAAGTTGCACCAAGGGAAATTCAGACTGGATGTTAGGAAACACTACTTGTCAGAAAGAGTGATCAGGTGCTAGAGTGGGAGCCCAGGGAGGTGTTGGAGTCACTAACCCTGGAGGCACTTAAAGAACATTTTAAACCATGTTCCTCAACACAGTGTTTGTGAGAACTATCGGTGATAGGTGGACAGCTGGACTGGATGATCTTGTAGGTCTTTTCCAACCCTGGTGATTCTATGATTCTATGATTATTAGCACAGCCCTACTAGCAAAGAAGCATGTCTGTTATTCATTATTTAACAGCAACAATTTTAATTACTTATACAGTTAACCCAGGACCTAGTCTAAGAGAAATCAAGAAACCTAATTGCCTTTTCTTAAGTTCTTGGATAGGAACTAGTGGGGTTCTTTTATTTGGTTGATGAGTTGCTTTGTTTAATCTATAACAATTTATCTGGGCTACTAGTCAGATTCTCCAGACATACACAATAAAATAACCCAGTTGTTCTCATGGTGCAGGTGTTTGCCTCAGACCATGCATATCTACACTGCAGGAGCCACATAGGATAAAAAGCCCCAAACATTATTCAGCTGCATTCAGGGGCACAGTGCCTCTTGAGAATGTTCAGACTCATTGAGCAGCACTTGGGTTATTGCACTGATGTCTATGCTGCTATGGATACAGTACTTACTGCTTAAAAAGTAGTGGAGTTATCTATGGCAGTGTCTGCCCCAGAGACTAACTGTGGAACATGCTTGTACCAAGCCAGCACAACTGAGAAAATTATTTCAGCACACAAAAATATATGACAATAAATGGCCTACCTCTAGACCCTTCCCCACCAGTCGTGAGGATTGTGAAGATTCTGATGAGTGCCATGGTTAAAGAAACTCCAATACTTTTCTCAGGTGGAGAACTACAATTAAACTCTGGAGAAAAAGTTCAGTGAGTTTGAAGCAGAAAATTAGCCACAGTTGTTAGCAATTTTAATGCAGTTGTTAATTTTTTTTTTTCACTCAAAAGTAGAAAAATCAGTCTTCTCAAACAGTTCTCTGTCTCCACAGTATTTTAACATCTTTTCTTCCCAAAATAGCAACAAAGCCTGAAGCTCTAAATGCGTTCTATAGATTTCGAATACTGCTGCAATGCAGCATTTACCCAGATATGGCAAACACTAAATAAGTGAAAGATATGCACTTAGCAGAAGAGTGTCACCTCTAGCTTCCTGGAAATTATATGGGATGCTAAACACAAAATTTGGCTTGCATGTTATTATATGAAAATCAGCAACAGTGATATCTTTATTAAATCTAGAATAAAATATTAATTTGAGGGAAAATTATACATTGTAATATCATGATATATATTCTGAATTGTTTTTCTTTATAAAGAAGACTCATGTTCTAAGGTTTTTCTTGCATTTCTTCTTGTTTGTTTTTTGGCATAAGAAGTGACACTCTCAGAATCAATGCCTCTAAAAGCTCAGACTTCAAGAAAATACCAAATGTGAGTCATGAGAACATCACGAGTTGAAGACACTAGAAATAGAACATTGTTGAGCACCTTCATAATGTTTTAACATGTATTATTTATTTAAGCGTATTTTCTAAGTATTTGATAGATACTGGAAATACAGTATTCAGTAAAAGTAACTCTCATCGGATACTATGGTAACAAGTATTAGCTACCATCTTAATCACACATTAGCTTGTCCAAGAGAGCTAATTTATTACAACTTTTATCATTCTTGAAGATGAGAATGTTAAAAGCCTAGTGACTGATATTTGAGTAGGATGAATGTCATGAGATGGTTCTTTTGAATCTAGAAAAAAATACTTTGGTTTTCAGCAGACTTACATTTTGACTGACTCCAGCAATATCATTGAGAAATTAGAGTTCCCGTGAATTCATTATAATCAGCAATAACAAGCTCTGTTCTGAGTTAGTAGCAGCCAAAAAAACTGAACTGCTGTCTTTCAATAAAGGTCAGACATTATTTCTTACAGGAAAGCCCTAAGCTTTAGAATTCCTAATCACTCAACCAGTAGAATGAATATTTTTGTTTATCAAGTGTGTGGAAATGTGAATGAGCGTGACAGAAATGAAAAATCTGAAGATGGGTAGGAGAGTATTACCATCAAAATAAATTGTAAATTTCCTTTCAAAAAAGAATTAGGCAACAACTGTCATAAAACATTAATCTGCTGGAAGATGGAGAGATAATTAAACCTGAAGAAGATCTTTTGGATGATCAGCATTATTTACCTTTGCTAAAATCAGAGGTTCAGCAAAGTCACTGAAGTCCAGTTTATTTTACAAAATAGCTCCCCTTCTTCTTCTGTTTCTTTCAAATAGCTGTGTAAATTCTGCGAAGTTCATTGAGCCTTTCACACTTACTTAAAATGAGAAATGAATTTAAATGTTTGACTGTCTAATACTGAGCTGTGGATAGACTCCATATTAGAATGGAACCTAAATCAGAACTACGCATAAATATTTTATTGTTTTTTATGTTATATTCTTAGTGCTGTTGCTATTCCTTTGAGCTGCTTAGCAAGTCATGCATTTTGTGAGCTCGTCAAAGAGAAATATAATTACACAGAGAGTATTGCCAGCTTCTGGGCTATCTTCATTATCTTTTTCTGAAGTTTTCTGTGGGTTTTTTGGTTTTTTTTGGACAACTGAAACAGTTGAAATTTGCTAATGGCTACAAGAGAACTTTTTCCAGCTTACTTTTATTTATATCTCAGTAGTAGAACACGCTAGTTGTTGATAACATACAAGAAACTTAATCTTTATATCTTTATTTCCTGTAGCATGACTCCAGATACAGAACAGAATTAGTAAGTTTTTGCCTATTTCAGTATTACTTTCCTGATCACATCCATTCTTGCCCGCTGTAAGGAGTGATAGCAATTGACATAGGCGCCTTTAATCAGTTTTGAATTGTTCAAACGGTAGTAGCCACAATTTGACAATAAGGAAGAAATAGCTTACCATTCCTGAGGATCCAGGCTCACTGAAATCTCCAAAAGGAAACATTCTCCAAGTAGAATTTCCTCCCTATTGGTTTGCCTGCCCTTAAAAGAGATTAGAGAGGAGTAGACCCAGGCTCCACTTCTTGTTGTGCAGGTGAATTACTTCTACCTGTACTCCCAGGACTGGCCATGCCTCTCCACTACTGGTTCAATCAATGGTTCAGGCCATGTCCTCATGGTCTTCATACATCCTCCTATTAAAAATTCAGTGTAAGAGAAGAGGGTTCAGTGTGTCATTCTACCTTTACATAATTTTGGTGAACCTGGAGATTTCCCTGAGTATTCATCTCCCCTTTGTTTTTCCCACTGTGGCAAGAAAGATAAGAAAATGGCAAAAATAATATAGCTTCTCAGTGTAGTGTCACAAATTAGGGGCAGATGAGAGAGCAGTAAGGCTCTTATTGATTCACTCATGCTACTCTGCTTCAAGCCAGTGCAACTCTGATGGGATAAGGCTTTATTCATATATTTATATGAACATTAAAATATATTCATATATTCAAATATGTTTATTTATATCACAGGAGAATCAGTAGATCTTTTAATGAGCCTGGAGCTACTATAGCAGAGGCTATGATAAAATATTGTAAGAAATAGTCTCAAGCAAAAATAATTTACCATGGAAGTACCGTGGTTCGTTTGAGAGTATAAAGACACTAGTGATATTGTAAAAGATTTAAAAGCTGGCTAATTATCCCAGTGCTATAAGTAAGACTATAATTCATGTCTTCTGGTTTCAAGAACAACATTACTCTGTGACTGAAGGCACAGCTTCTCTGATCCCTTTTCCAGAGCAGTTTTTCCCACCCTCAGCTCTACTATTTTTTTCTGAATGAGTCCAAGCATTGCAAGCACTGAGTTTTCTAAGATAACTTATGTTGATTTTCTGTGAAGTTTTTCCTTAATGTATTAAAAACTACCTCCTAAGAAAATGTCACAGCTTCAGTGGAAGAGGTGTCAATGACTGGGAAGAGGAGGGAAGTGGCTCAGAGAATTTCAGGTGTTTTCAGAATGGTGCAGGTGTGCTGGTGAAGAGTCCTGTAACTACTGCCATTTGGACAAGTGATCTGAATCTGAGTGTGCAACTGAATTAGCAAGAGAGTCCATTTTGTACTCAGACCCATTTTGGAAGTGTCCCTGTAGAAATACAACCCTGAAAGTAAACACATTGCAAACAAGATTCAAGCTCAATGTAAAATAGTTTCTAACTCATGCATGAGGAGTATAATGGAAATGTCAATGCAGAGATAATAATAGCAGCTGTAGTACAGAGTGAGTGCGACAGCTTTTGAACAAGGCATTACACCACAAGGCTACCTGCCTCTGCACTGTAATTTCCACCAACAGCAACACATTGTTTTACGGAGTGAAGGACAGGTATCAGAGAGCATTCACAAAGATACTGTTGCGGGAGAGTTCCCTCATTTATTGTTATCTGCTTGTTTGAACTTGTCCGTTCTTTGCCTTTGTCATTTATAGGGAGAATTTTTTGGTGTACTGTGTGGCAAAAGCTAAAACAATCTAAGGAAATTAGTTTGAACATTCAGAGAACAGAACTAAAAGCCTCTTAATTCAAAGGTACTGAATTCATGTGGCATAAAACCATTATACCCAACAGTACCATGATTGCAAATCACAACTACATTATTTGCGCTGAAACTCTTTCAAAAATGTACTTTCAGCTCTACAGAAGTATTTCATGAGAGATTGTTATTATAAAATGCTTTATTTTTCAATAAAAATTTAAAATTTAAACAATTGTTGGTAATATGACATTTCTACATTAGAAGACAATTTATTCTTTGACTTTTTATTTATTTTCTTGCTTTCAGTGACATTTTCTAAAAAACTAATCCTATTCAGACATCACAAGTTACAAATGTTACTGCATTTTCAAATATCTTTGTGCTTGGAAAATTTTCTACATCCTCTTTCAGGTGGAAACCTGAGACATACAAGATTGCTAAATATAATGTAATTTTGTTTTAAGTCATGGTTTCATGGAACCACGAGAATGAAAAAAATATTGTGTGATCACTTTTCTCTCTATAAAGCAAAATATATATGCATAACTCTAGACGATGTTTGAAATAATTTTGTCTAATATTTATTAAAGCACAAGAGATCCAAAAGCTTATCAAGCATTTGTTCCAGGGCCCCAGTAATCTAATAATTAGAATATTTCTCTTATCTCTATCCTAAAACTTTGTATAGAATTTTTTTTATTTTTTTTTATTTTAATGAAGTTAGCATCTCCTGCAATACACACAGGATGTGGAGAAGAAATAGCCATCATCCTCTTTAAACTAATTAATTCTATCTGATCTATCATTGATTCTCCCTGTGATCTTCTTTATACTGGATAAATAGAAATCTCCCAGCTGTTTCTCTTAAGCTGTGCTTTCTATGCTCTGCCTTTTTTCTTTCCTCTTGAGACTGTCCAATTTATTTACATCTATCTTAATGTTTGTTGCTTGGATCAGGGACAGTACTCAAGCTGAGGTCTCACCACTGCTTAATACAGCGGAATAATTACTTCCTTTGTTGTGCTGTTAATATAACCCACAATGAGATCTACCTTTTGTGCAACAGCATTATCTTGTCAATTCATGCAGTCTGTGAGCTGTGGTGACCTTAAACCTCTCCTACTGTACTGCTGTTCCTCCAGATATTCTCCCATTCGTATTTGCGCACTTCTGGTTTCCTCCACAGACATTACTATTCATGACATTGCCTTAATTTAGTTCCATCCTCATGGTTCAAATGCTTACTGCAGTTTACCAAAATGGTCACTCAAGAACTATGTGTGTGCTTCTTTCCTTCATCCACAACATAAACAAAAAAACTGACCAGAACGAGGGGCAATGCTAATCTCAGGGGCACCCCATATAAAGTGCCCTTCTTCTCCAATAAGGAAATGTCTGAAAAGCTCCCTGTAAGTTCCATTTTTCAGTCAGCTACATAGCAACAGATACCAAATTTAAAATTCCTTACTTTGCTTATACTAAAGATAAAAAGATAAATAAAATCAGAATGTTTCACATTTGCTGTTTTCCTTCATCTGCTAAGCAAGATCACTCATCAAAGGAGGAAGGTTTGACATGATGTTCTTATGATAACTACATGCTGTTTTTTTTTTTTGTTTTTTTTTTGTAAGTATTGCCTTTGATTCCAATATGTTATCTAGTGATTATTTAACAATCTATTATCTTCCCAGGTATCAAAGTTATGCAGCTCTTCTTTCTGTGTGAGAGCAGGTATTGTGTCTTCAGTTAATTCACCCTTTATTTAGCCTTCTAGAGAAGCAGCCTATTTTGAAAGAGCTAAGCACAGCTGGAAGCCTCACTGTTAAGCAGAATTTCATCATAAGGGTCACAAAGGGAAGGCAGCACTTGAAAAGCCATCTCAGCCTCATTATCTAGTGGCTTACAATACATCACTAGAACTTGGAAATCATGCTAACACTTGACCTGAGTTTGTTGATATTATTCAAATCCTACTCTTCAAAGCTCACTCATATCTCTTTACGAGTATCAGGGAGGAATTGTTCCTCTTCTTATGTAACTGAGGAACAGACGGGTTCATCATTCAGCTTTGAAGACGGTTCTACATGCATTCTTATGCAACCTTATCCTTTCCTTGCCTATCTAGGGAGAACATCTATCCAGATATTTTGAGGTTAGTAACTCTGTGTTGTTGTTTTTGTTTGTTTGTTTGTTTTGTTTTGTTTAATTTTTGTATAAATAACATTTCTTGATACAGGGGGTTGAACATTTTATACTCTGGCTATTCGAATAAATTTTCGAACAATGCCAGGATGTCAGAACTAGATGATCTTTGGAATCTTTTCCAACCCAACCCATTCTTTAACTCTATGAGTCTATGATAGATTTTATGATTCTATATTTTAACACACTTCCATTTAGTTTACGTTAATTATTTCTAGGATTTCTTTCTACTTGTTAGTGGAAGCTGAGAATGCCTCATTCAGCTATAGAGACTGCAGAAAGATTGTTCTGTGAGGCTAATTCCAGACTTTCTAGTTTGGACTAGAATGAGAGGAAGTTTCACTGTGCATCTATGAAAAAAAGAGTTTTCATGCTTATAACCTTAAAACTTAGTCATTGAAGGAACCTTCTCACGAAATCATAAACCAAGTTACAACAAAACATATTGAGGCTGTTTTTAGCTTATTCTTTTGAAAGATTAGCAGCCAGGCTGAAGAAAGTAGCTTGGTTTTAGTCTGAAGTCATAAGCATCTAAACCAATTTTACTCAGATCTTCACTCCTCCCCAGAACTGCTGCTAAGTTGTAAATAAGTCTGTAAAATTCTAGCTCACAATTCAATTTTCAAAATGTTACAAATGACTGACTGGAAACGAAGGCATAGAAATTGGAAAAACTGAGAACAAACCATACACTTAAAACTTTAATATCCCTTTTATAAATTATATAATTAAAATAACCATCATTAAATGATTAATTTGCCATTAAAATAATAATCATTAAATGATTAATTTGTCTATAAGTTTAAGAAAAATACATCTCATTACCTAAATTTCAGGTTGTTAGCATGCCAACACATAATGCTGTCAGACAAATAAAGATGTAGGAAATTGAAGGTTTTAGCATTGTAATGTGGTGCCACACTGATTTTTTTCATGCAAATATTTGACTTCACATTGTGGGGATGCAAACAGTAAATTAAAACTTAAACTTGCAAGGAATATTACTACTTTAATTGCCTGATGGGACTGAGATTATTTCTTACATTCTTTTCCACCCAGCTAAGTATAACCTTCCTACTGGGGAAATATATTTATTGTTGGATAGAGTGAACTACATTAATATATTGAACTTTAGGAAGCTCTTAAAGAACGTGGAATAAAACATTAAGATTATGTCTTACAAGAATACAAATCTTAGATTTAAAAGAAAGATATAGGGATGATCCTTCTGCTGTCATACCAAATCCAGCTCACGTTTCATAACCTTGTAGCTGAAGCATGAATTTTCTTCTTCCATCAGTAGACGTTGATGAAGCTGTAAAGAAAGAGAGCTCTGAAGAAGATCCTCTTGTTCTGGCACTGAGTAGTTTTCTGAGAGGTTGGATTTTGGTACTGCCCTGGATGTGCAGGCATGATTCTTCATGCAGCTGAAGGGACCAGCTGTGTTTAGATCTACAGCAGCTAACTCTGAAGACAGTATGAAATTCAACTGCTGGAAGGAAATGTGACACCACAGGTGCAGATATGGGTAGGCTGATGCCAAAACCTGAGCAAAAATGTTTTAATCATGTGGATGTAATGCCCTGAGAAAGCAGAAGTACCATTTCTAGACTGAAGTAACTGTTATTCTATGAAGTTCACCATAACGGCTGCGATAATACTGTGTCTTTGATTCTGGGCTCTTAATGTAGTTCTGGTGTGAGATTCGCAAAGGTTCCAGTTGGGTTGCGTGAACCATGCTAGGTGCTCTGAGTATTGACACCTCAGCTCTAGCATTGCCTCTTAAAAGCTGTGACTAAAACATCTAATGAGGAAAGTCGGTCCTTGTATGAGTGTAGAAATTTTCTAGCAGTTATTACATTTCAGAAGTAGCTGTACAGTGGGCTTGGTTAAGGACTGGTGTGCAAACAAATGAAGGCACAGTTTCAGATATTTCCACTTCAGGAGGGATTTTTCAATTCACATAGAAGTTTTCCTGAACTTCAATACCAAGGTGGATCACAACCCTTTGGAGGTAATGGTTTTCTCAATCAAGACATATACTCCCATAAGTAATGTAAGTACATTAGTAATGTGAATTTCAACCCAATTTTCTTGTTCTCGTTTGTAGGAAAATTCTTAATGGTTTGTGACCAATAGGGTCACAAGTAGATATGGTGGCTAGTCACTAGTTGTGTACCCCAGGAATTTATACTGTCCAATACTGTTAAACTTTTTTATTAATGACATAGAAGATGGGACCAAGTGCATTCTCAGCAAGGTTATATGTTATACAAAACTGAGAGAGGTAGCTGATGCACCAGATGGTTGTGCTGCCATTCAGATTCATAGATTCATAGATCTATGAGATCATAGATGGATCTCAACAACTCCAGGACAAAAGAAACAAGGAGATACCAGTGTGAATCCTTGAAAAAGTTGCTAGGATAAAATGTGTAGCCTTCTTTCTTGGAGATACTAAAAACCTGTCTGGACAGAACTCTGAGTAACCTGCTCCAGCTGACTGATGCTGCTTTGAGCTGGAAGGTAAGACAACATGATTCTCCAGAGATTCTTTCCCACTACAATCCTTTCCTGATTTTGTGTTAAAAAAAGAAGAGATAGCTTCCCCATTCTTCCACTATGGTTCTTTTATTTCCCCTTGTATCTCATTTTCTATTAAATGGAAGCTTAACTCTAATTCAGGTGAACAAATGTGTTCATTAGTTTGGGGAAGTAGATCCAAGTCTGGGGAAACAAAGGTCCCATCTCTGTATGTCTTTGATAGATATTTCCTGGAAAAGAAGGAAAAAAAAGGCTCATTTGTTTAATTCTCTAAATTCTGTATTTCTTTCCTGAATATCAGATAATACATACCCAGCCTCCTGCAAATAACATATCTTAATTATTTAATCCCATAAAGCCATTACTTTCTGTACGTAACATCAGCCCTTCATTGCAGAAGGTAGTCTTGATTTTCTGAAACCACCAAATGCGGCTTTCATTCACTGTTTCTTCCTCCCTCTGCTCCCTTTGATTGTTAGAAGCAAATAGTTATCTCAGAGAACACCTGTGCTCAGCAGGTGTCTCCAGCTTCCCTACTGTACCTAAGCCTTTGAGGGGTGGCAGTTTCTCTACATGTATGCTCAGAACAGATTGCCCTTGTAATTGACACAGAAACATGAACTGTGATGTGGGGTGAGTTATACCGGGAGTAGATGGAGGACAATATGTTTTTCTTAGGGCTGTAACAAGCTGCTGATCGAAGAATCAAATTGCAGTGAACATACAGGGTTTACTGTAAAAAGTTTGTAGATTCAGTGTTAGCTTAGAAGGAACATGACAATCTATAACTAAACACATTAGGTTTACTAAGAAAATAGTATATCTGAGAGTAAATTGTAGTATTCAGGAGGTACAACAAATGATCCAAAGGTGATCTAGATGGTGATTCTAAGAAAAGTTATATTCTCTACTCTATTCCCTGTTCTGACATTTTTTTCTTGTTAACACAAGCAATCTCCTGCAAAGTCTTCTGTATGACATTTATAGGACTGTTCTTCACCTTGTGAAGGTGAAGAAGGCTCCCTTAGTGATTAAAAAAAAAAAAAAAATTACTCAGAGTGCGGTAAGATGCTGCAACAGATTTCCCAGAGAGGTTATAGATGCCTCACATCTGGAAGCATTCAAGGCCAGGTTGAGTGGGGCCTTGGGCAGCCTGATAGCCTGATCTAGTCGTTGGCAACCCTGCCCATGGAGGGGGACTGGGAGTAGATGACCCAAACATTCTGTGATTCCTAGTGTGTGTTGAAGTAGCCTGTCACAGAGTAAAAAGCAATGAGAGGCAACTAGAACTTCTAAGTTTTATTTCTGCTTCACAACTCCAGTCTGGAGTTTTTGTCTGGAACTCCTGTACATAGATGTGGCCACTGCTTTACATCTTCTATTTATTAAATAAGATATCAGAAAACAAAATAGCACAATATAATACAATATAATTTGATTGAAGCTAATAAACCAAACAAAATGAACAAGAGAGAGTGTCTGATAAACCGAAGGCCTTATGCTAACCCTGAAGGTGAGATGGCAGCAAGCACCCACTTCTGAGTTGATCCCAAAGGAAAGAGAGTGTCCCAATGACCGCAGACAGTTTTTATCTTTTCCCTCTGAGCAGAAATACATAAAAATGCAAAACATTGAAAAGTCCTTTGGGTAATGTAGCTCTTCTTCTCTACTGAGACAGGTATACCCATAACTGTCAATGATCCACGGAGCTGGAGCATTAACTCTTTAACTCTTAATGTACTAGATGATGTTATGATGTGGAATACCAGTGCTGAAAATCATAAAACCATGAAGTTTTGGTTTTAGGCCCATCTCTCTACTCTCTCCCTTTTCCCCCTTTCCCTTTCCTAGGGCATGGGTCTGTGGGCTCCCTGCCCCATTCATCATGGAACCAGGCAGAACTGGCCCACAAACGGTTGACAGTGACTGACATGGAAGTTTTCAGAAAGAAAGAAGGATTTACTTTAAGAATTTTTCTACACATTACAATCATGCATTTATGAGCCAGAGGAAACCAGGGAAAAGATGAATTTGTTATGTACATACATACAGGGAAATCCAGGTGCATTCAAGGTTGGCTCCACATTTTTGTCATTTTTGTCTAATTCCGGTTCAAATTTTTGCTCGTTAATGTCATTTTTGCATAAATGGACACTGTTCATCAGTGTCATAAATTAGATTGAATTCAGGCCAAAGGCAGCCCATTGAATTAACATTCAAGTTGTTCACTTTCACTGAGAGCTCAACCATAAATTCTCAATTAAGGCCTGACTGAGGCTCAGTGAAGCATGAGTAGAGATTTTCTTATGTAAATAAGGTAGCAGTAAACTCATTTAACAAACCTTCCATAGTAATTGAGAAGCAACTTGTTCTTATTGCATCTTTCCCCTCATCTTGTCCTTGATAAAAATGACATGAGCTGAGCTTGATTTTCGCTGTTTTATCAAGTCTTGACTTGACTGGAGTCATCTGAGACCTAACAATTGTTTCTGATTAAAACCTCTGTCAAACTAATTGCATGTGTTCTCTAAATCCTTACTGTGGACAACTGCTACTTCTGGAACACATTGCTCACTTTGCACTAAGTGATGAAGGCTTGGATCCAGAGATACTATTTTTCAAAGTAGATAAATCATGTTTTAAGATGTTGCAATGAAAATAAGATGTTACCAACCACTATTTGCTGTTTTTTGGATGAGTATTTATGTTTTCTTTGTAATACTGAGTCAGGTGTCTAACTAGTGCAAATCATCATTTCACTAATGATTTAATCATAACTACAACAGAATTTATGCAAATTCCTATGTTCAAACTATCTTACAGATTTTCATAAAGAGAACTAGTAAGGTATGCCTAAAAGCAGTTAAATTCTGTGATAATGCTCAAACATTTTCACCACTTAACACCTATATAAGGGTACCTATATAAGCGTACCTATATAAGAGACATTTGTAAATAAAAAGAAAATGTGACATATGTGTGGCACGAGACTATATATAGAACATTATGTTACTCAAATCCAGTATGAAAATCACAAAATCTCCAAAGGATTCCTGTGCATTGCTGTTTTTCATGTTAATGCTTTGAATCAGCTCGTGAAACTGACAGAGGAAGAGCTGAGAAAAGGGTTAGGGAGAAAAGAAAAGAATGAAGGCTTCTTAGCTGAATAAAATAAATTAAATGAGCAGCTCTTTTAGCTTATGCAAATATGGTGCCTCTTTTAGTGCATCAATTCAGTTTTAAAATAACATAAATGTTACATCTTCTAAAATATTTTGCAATGGGAAGTGTAGTAGGCTCGACTAAGTAATTAAATTCAGAATTAATGTGTGAGAGCAAAAGTGACATGAGACTACTTATTTACTTCACCAAAGGCTCAGTGCTTATGCTGAACCTCCAAGTTACCCAAACCAAATAATTCGGTTAACAGTCAGAGTTGTAAAAGAAAAAGGTACAACAATTGTGTAGCAGCAATTTAAGCATCTATTTACATATAGTCCTTAGGAGAGTTGTATTGCAAGCACACGTAATTCTACCAATTTTCAAAAAGCTGAGCAAGTAAAAAAATATGCTCATCAAGTTAGGGGCTGTATCAAGAATTAATGATGTTATTTGAAGATTTTCCTTCAAAGGACAGTTCTCTGAATATTTTTGAAGTTTTTTTTTACCACCAAATTGATAATCAGTGATTCCTCCTTGTAGCATGACACTGCCCTCCTCTAATGTGTCACAATCTATCATAGCATTTGGAATCAGCAATGCTAGATGTGGCATATGAATTAAAACACATCCTTTCTCTCACTATGGATAGATAATTAGTTTAAATTACATTACATCAAGAATTGAAACATCATCTGTAATTAGATTCGGATGACACCTCCTCTTGTAAGAACATTTCCCATGTTTTCAGTTACTAATAAAAATGTTTTTAAAATTGGCTGCTCAAAATGAGATTTCAATTCTGATATCTGCTTCTGGATGCTTTTTATAATTATAACCAACTTTGTGAAGATGTTTCCAAGTATGATACTAGGAAAAAAAGTTTTGTTTTATTAAAACTTCCCTAACCTTCTCTTTGAGGAGATACAGTGTCTTTATTCCTTGGAGTAGAAATTAGAAACTTGGCAAGGAAGTTGACTATTATATCAGCTCTTTCACTGTCCTCACAATCACCTTGCTAAGAAACAATGTTGGTCAGCAAATCCTTGTTGACAATTCCTACCCAACTCCTCTATATTCAGTTTATCCAGAGGAAGGACTGAAAGGAATATGCTGTTTTTTCCATGTAGCTTTTGAGAACATTAAGCCTTTGTTTTCATGATGAAGAAGATCAGTGTTGTGAAAATAAAAAAGAGAGGACAACTGAAGTATAAAGAGGGTAATAGTAGGCACAGAGACTGTGTGGAGATAGGTAGCATCAGGTGTTCTATGACACAAAATAACTGACAATTCTGGAGCTGACTGGCAAAGAGAATCAGGAAATGAAAGCTGAAAAACATGTGCTGCAACTGATATAACAGATATAGGGCTTAGAATAGAATCTCAGTGGTAACTGGGGCAAGATAGACAACAGTTCAGTTTGATGGCACAGAGCTTTAGACTGAGAAAGACCCATTGGTGCCCCTCTGCTTCTCCTGCTGCTGAGGAGTTTGTGAGAAGATAGTGTACTGCTGATATCAATCATCTTTCCAAACAGAACCAAAGGTCTCCATTTTCTGACATACTAATGATGAATCTATGTATACTGAACTGTAGAAAGCCTGCTAGTCTGTATGGTCAAAGCATAAGTCCCTACACACTGGTACAAATACTGCAGGGATACTGTTTCAAAACAGAGATTCATAAATAAAAGCTTTCCGGAATTATGACTCTCTTGTAAAGCTCTGGTGTCTTCTTCTGAAGCCCTTACTGTATATGGAAGAAAGATTATCTTAACTGTAGGTTAAAGACAAGCCCTTAAATTGATTCCTTATTGACCTCTGTTTGAAATATTGCCATTTATTTTTGTGCTGCTCCAGGACTGCATCTTTACAGTAGATGAAGCTGAAGACTCATCTGTTTCCAAAACTGGACCATAGCTAAAGAGAATATTTTATTAACAGCTTTTATTAAATATATAAAATCCTATCAGAGAGTTAATAAATTATCAACAAATCTTTACAACCTTAGAATGAAAATTGTTAAGTACTATTTTTTCTTTTGTCTGGGAAAGGAAATCTATGCAAATAATTCAATGAAATTGATGAGATATTCACATATTATTACATGGAAATATATTCTTATGCTTACTATTCAGGATATTTAAATGAGACAAATAAGTGTCTTAAATAATAAACAGAGTGTAAATGAGTTCTTCTGCCATTATAAGCTGTAAAAGTTGTTCTTTGCTCCTGTGCTTACCTTAGGGAATACAGTATGGGGGAGAAAAAAGAGCTGGAGCATAGCAGAGACTCACATACACTGATTATTTGTGCTTCCCAGGAACTGTAGACAAGACAGAATAAATTAGTAGAAGCCCTTAGGCATACCAACTTCTACAAGTATGTCAGCATGTGTTGCGGGAGACTTTCGCCCTTAGCTCATCCAGGAGCTGGTCATTCTGTTCTTAAGTTCCACCACCTGGAAAATCTGTCCCAAAAGAGAAAAATTGAGGAGTGAAATAACTGCAGAGTTCCAGTGCCCTCAGTTATACCAGCAGCTCTTTAAAACTCTTATTCTTTTTAATTCATTCCACACTTCTTTTTTTTTCTGTAATACATGAGTTAAGTTTAGTAGATATGGATCTATACACTGGATGTTCTATTGCAAACCATAGTCTTTCCAGCTCAATTTTTATACTATTTATTTCACTGCCTATAAGACTACTAATGCCATTATTCCTGCACAGAGGATTGAGAGCACTATTCTCCATCCAGACTAGTCTCACAGTCAGCTGAATTCTTCTGAAGAAACGGATTTGTGTCCCATGAGATAGACACGGGCAGGGATAGATGAGTGTTCATGGACTATGTTAGATGAGTGTTTAAAACGCTGAGATGCTGAAATAAAAGTCATAGTCATGCCAGCAGCACTATTTACTCCTTGTGTACTTTCTGCAGGAGTTTCTATTATGTATATTTGGAGGAAGATTTTTGGTGAGTGGCGACAGTGATGAAGTCCTTCCTGAGTCTTTTTTTCTCCAGGTAAACAAATCCAGTATCCCCAGCCTTACCTCGTATATCAGACCAATGCATATCCTATCCTTTGATCATCTTAGTGGCTCTTCTTTGGACCCTCTCCAGCCTGTACAGATCTTTTTTGTACAGCAGGGACCAAAAAGGAACACAGTATTACAGATGCTGCATGACAAGCACTAATTAGAGTGTAATAATCTCTTCTTTATCTCTGCTGGTGATGCCTTTGCTGATGCAGTCCAGGATACCGTTTGGATATTGGTTCAATTCCTTAGGCTTCCTGTTAGAAGATAAACACACTGGCAAACGAAAACTGGGTAGGGCAGTGAACAGTGGGTTTCACACCCAGATGTTCATCAGATTCATCATGTTGTACTTGGAAAGCTGGCTATGACTACATGTATAATCTTAGGAACAGATGGTACGAAGGTCAGAATTGTCTGTCAATACAAAAACAGACCAGATCCTTGTTTCTTACCTCTGTTCTATGAAATTAAAGCTAAAAACAAAACCATAAACAAACCTACATTGCCCACAGAAAACTGTATTTGCACGTGGAGCTTCTGCAAGTCGATCGTTTTAATATAGGCTAGTGCTGAAAGAAGTCCAAGTTATGAACAACAGCATTGACCTCTGGCTTCAGTGAGAACTAGTTTAATATTCCACTACCATGTGTAGCCGTATGCATTATGTTAAGCACCAAGGGGGAGGAGGAGAGGATTTTCAGCGGACTTCCTCAAACTAGAAATCCTGAGTTCAAGATAAGACCGACTGAGACTGAATTGAGAGACACGTGGATAAAAAGAACACAGTATTATTAGCGCTTATCACTTTTTAGGTCCATACAGTTCAATGACAGTTTCAAAAGGATATACTGATAAGGGATTTCCTGGTAGTTTGTCACAGTATGTGGTGGTTCCAGTAAGCGTCTTGCTGAACAAAGGGTGCTGGGGAACTTCTGAAGCCTGAATGGGTGACTGACAGTGCTGAGCCTGAGAGGGAAGTACTTTATCCAGGTTATTGTCACTTTTGCAACTAGCTGCACTAATGCTTGAGCTGCTGTCTAAGCAATTACCTTGATAGTAGGAGCATGAAGAAAAGCCTCATTGTTTCCAAAGTTCATGATGTTTTCTTCTCAGGTCTTAGGATGCCCAACCACTTTAGTTTAGGACTGCTGGAAATTAAGCCAAGACAGCTGTAGTTTTTGGGTTGGATCCAATATATACCTCAGATGTGTAGATTCTCTGTCCTCCTCTCCATGTTCCTCTCTTCAACACATCAAATAAAAAAAAAAAAAAAGTTCAAAATAAAAAACAGATATACATTTTGCAAATGCTTTTTTTATTATTCTTACATTGGATCAGGGCTAAAATATTTTGCCCTCAACGTTCAGAGAGAGATGTAGCTTTGCTACATCTTACATAATTGAGGCAGCACATCCCTTTCCTCTGGCATTCTCCCCTGAGCTCATGTTTTCCTTCCCCTGCAGCTGGAGTCCCCTGGCAGAAATCAACCTCACAGCACCGAGAAATGCTGATCCAGTGTGATTTGGGAGACAAAATGATATCTTGACATGAAAAATTTCTGATTGCCTCAGGGGAGCTGAAGGAGAATAAGAGTATTCCCTTGGCAGGAGGCTTGGACATGCTAGTGAAAGATGGAAGGAAGGAAAGTGAGGATAATTAAAATAGTTTCTTTGCAGATTCACTGAATCATGACAATTCTGAAGGAGAGACACAGTAGGAGGGACAAGAAGATTTACTGGATCAAGGAGCTGCTTATAAAGGAGGAACAAATTAAGAATATTTAGCAAGAAAATTAACACTCGAAGCCAAGCTTAATACTGACCCAGATACAGATAGGAAGCTACTCCCTGACTGACATAAAATAATTATTGGTAGGATAAGGCTCTTTAACTCCCTACTCATCTAGATTTCTTTAAGGAGTAACAATATTTGAAGAGTAAGAGGGGTAGAACCAGTGTAGGGACCAGTCATGGTCATGCAGTCAGGCAACTTTAGGGTAGTGTTTGCCTGCTCAGGAGTATGTATGAAGTCATTTAGCACCCCAGAAAACTCTTTGATGGAGACATACTTTTTCTTCTGCAGGAATCATAGTGGACTACGGATTTTAGTACTCACAAATTTCACATGGCTGATTTTTCCCAGGATAAGTTCTCATATCATCATCAGAACTGAGGTTAAGTGATGTACTTGGCAGCCCCCACCAACTCCTCCCAAAACCAAGTACAAGGAGAGCCTGGCAAGTGTCTCTGGAACTTGCTAGGGTTGTACATGTTTCCTAGCTGCCATAACCAGTGTAGTGTAAAAGACATGTCCCCCATCCCTGTCTGTTAGCTGTATCATAGGTATGGATATTATCCTTCATGCTATGCTAAAATAAGCCCTCATGTTCTAATTGAATTGAGATTCTCATCACAAGTCTGCACCACATTTATGGACAAATTATCTCTGAAAAATATGCAGCCCCAGGGAACCATGGCAAATGTATCCTTTGAAGCTGGTAGTAGATAATCATAATGGATTAGTGGTGAAATTGAAAACTATACAGACATGAATCAAGATATCCTTTAATGTCTTAGGTTAATTTCATTCATTACAATCAATCCCATCCATAATTTTCAGAACTTTATACATTCTGAGCTTTGTCTTTATCATTGCTGTGTCTTCACATGTACTGTGTGAGCTGTCTGGCACTCAAACATTCCCCACTATCTGCTTTTCACATACCTAAAATTTCTAGTTCCACCTCTCTGCCAGAAAGTGCAAGTAAGCCGAGTTTCAGACTAGTGGTCAATGAATCAAATGTTTGAAGTTGTCAAATACTTGGAATTTTACTTGTCCTACAAACTCTCAACATGTCTGAATGCCTTTTCATAAGAAGAAATACATAAGAAGATCCAGTGGCTTTAGCTGACTCAGTTGACAGTCATGGGAAGTCCACCATGGGCTACAGTATCTCATGCTGCACTTTAAGATAAAAGGTAAACTTCAAGTTTTCTCAATCTGTCCAGAGCTTTCCTGCACCACAAGCTGTTAGCTATTTTAAAGGTAGTTTAGGAAGAACTAAACAGCTCTGCAGTGATGAAATACCCTCCATCTTTTCCTTTTAAAAAATGCATGACCCCCTTTCTTTATTACATGGAGTTTTAGTATACACTGGATGCTGCCTCCACTCTAAGAACACCCCAAGGGTTGAACATATTTATATGTACATATATATGCTTCCAGTAGTCCTGAATTTACTTGTAGTCTTTTCTCTTTAAGTAAGTCTCTGGTAATTCAGCTGTGAAATTAAAGAAACAGGGGACAGTGTAGTGAGCATTACTTTCTTCAACCTCTTCTAAAGAAATCCTAATAATGCTAAATTTATGGAGAAAGGAAATGCAAAATACTACAAGATAAAGTGCCAAGCTTCTGTCGCTGGTAGCTGGAAAAGTTCATTTCCTCTTGAGTTAAGAATCCATGAAGTGCCTTCACCATGTCCGTGCAAAGTGCTAAATGCTTAGTAAACAGAATACGCTAGAGTCATCTCTATTTGTTAGCTGTGCTTTCTTTGATTTTGGTACTAAAAACGTCATGGACCATCAAAACATATGGCCCTGGATTCATCTCACCTAATTTAAGGCATATAAATTAGGAGCCTACTTACCTTACATCCTTTGTGCAGTACTCTGATTGAAAAATAAGCACCCCTAGAGAGCTATTCAGCCTCTGCAAGATCTGAAGGAACCTCTACCATTACTGGCATCATCCTATAAATCCTACACCTTACCCAGTGTAGTGAACCTGCTTTGACAGGGGGATTGGACTCGATGGTCTCTTGAGGTCCCTTCCAACCCCTATGATTCTATGATTCTATGATTCTACCCTCTCTATGTTTCTAGTGGAAATGTCTCACTAGCTACTAAGCTAAAGGAGGGGAAAAAAAATACCATTTACATTTGCATGACTCTTGAATATTAGATCCTCATCATTTGGCAGGCTTTACTGACATTATTATTGTTTGGTTGACTTTGATGATGTTCAGTAGTACTTGATATATTCATAGAAGGATAAAAGAGTCATATGGTTATTGAACTGCTGCATCACTTCTATATCCTAATATCAGAATTTTGTGTGAGCAGCCACGATCCGGTGAAATAAGCCAAAAAACAAACAAACAAACAAACAAAAAAAAAAAAACATTGCAAAAGACCGATTCTCATTTTTTTAGTAATAAAACTGTAAAGTGGTTGAATGATAAGGTGATTTTATAGGCTCTTATCTTGAGATTTGTGATTTCTGCACAGAGAATTGTGGGAGAATTCCAGGATAGGAGAGTCTATGTATGTTCACAGTCCTGGCCTTCACTAAGTAGGAACTGCATACAGAAGCAGGGATCCATTACCCTGTAATTGGTAAATAAGTGAGACCACAACCGCCTCCTCCAGTCACTCCAGCCCAGCAACATTTCTCCTGGGCAGCTGCTGGGGCCCAACTTTGTGGCCAGGAAGGGGGAGAAGCCTGCTGTCTTTGCCTTTGCAAGTCCAACTGGTAGCAAAACTGAGCAGTCACTCCAGTAACCTATAAGTCCCATCCAAATCACCAAGAGTTGGTGCCAAGACCCTGCAATCATTCTAGTAGCTGGCAGTACAGGGCAGATGTTTCCACTCTCCCTGCCAAAGAGTGTGAATGTGCAGAGGAAATTTAAGATCACTTTTTTCATGATGAGATACTTAACTTCTAGGTAGTTATTAGGTAGAACAGAACAGTGCTGCTAATTGACAGTAGGCTGTCACTTCAGGTATGCTTCATCTGGCTTAAAGGTAAAATTCATTTCATAGATAAGATACCTAAATTTAGTAATCTACTGTATAGGTGTCTACCAGGAGACCCATAATTAATCTGCCAGCTCTTTGCATATGTTTCTGATAAAACAGTGCGTGTGGCACTGAATAGGAAAAAGGGGAATGATTTTTAACTAAAAGAGTGGAGATTTAGATAATATATCTGGAGAAAATTGTTCACTGAGAGGTTGGTTTGATGCTAAAACAGGCTGACCAGGGAAGTTGTAGATGCCCCATTCCCGAAGGTGTTCAAGGCCAGGTTGGATGGAATCCTGGGCAGCCTGATCTAGTGTCTGATTTAGAGGGTGGCAACCCTGCCCACAACAATGGGAGTACAGCTAGTTGAAATTTGAGGTCCATTCCATAGATTCATAGATTCATAGATTCATAGATACATTAGGTTGGAAAGAACCTACAAGATCATCTAGTCCAACCATCCTCCCACCACCATTCCTACCCACCAAGCTACTAAATCAAATCCCTCAGCACCTCATCTAAACGCTTATTGAACAGCGCTAGGGTCGGTGCCTCAACCACCTCCCTAGGCAGGCCATTCCAGTGCCTGACCACTCTTTCAGAGAAAAAAATTTTCCTCAAATCTAATCTAAATCTTCCCTGGCGCAACTTGTGGCCATGCCCTCTCGTCCTGTCATTAGTTATCTGGGAGAAGAGATTCCAACCCAAATCATTCTATGATTCCGTGATTTTATGATCCTATGATTCTACAGTTCTACAATTCAATGGATGCATACATTTAGAAAGCTTACCTAGGCTCATAATAACCCAGGTACCTGAAGAAATTCATATTGCGTCAAAATAAGCATCCAAAATGACTCAGATTACTTGCTCATCTGAACCGTCTACTACTTGCTACTGACTCTAAAGCATAACTCACTCAAGTGTTCTCTTCAGTACAAAAAGTTAGGTGAGATAAATCCCACTTTCTGTCTTTGAATCTCTGTTATTTGTTTAGCATATCAGAAGCAGATATAAAGTTGTGCCTTGCTGTTATACATCTGACTTACTGTGTAGCCTTACTATGGTGCATTGCTATGATTACTGATTGAACTATCCTAATGCTCTTGGGTTTGTATTTGTAATGTGTGTTCTACTAGCAATGAAGGGAAGAAAACTCTCTAAAATTTTTTTCAATATTAATTAATCTCTGAGGTGACACTAATGAAATTATTAATCTAGAAAATGCTGAAGGTTAGAAAGCGGATGTGTGTTTAAGTAGTTCACTTGTTAAGACATTAATATAAGACATCATGACTAGGATAGGACTATCTTCCTCATGTGGAGAATATAATAGTTTGGGGCAGGTTTCATACACTTATACTCTACAAGTACCCTGAAACTAATGAAGTGCTAGGTCTTTATGAGGCTTTTCATGGACAATGAGGCTAATAGGAAAAGGGAGTAGTAAAATAATGACTATCACCGTTTCAGTAAACTATGAAGGAGAATTAGAAAACTTCAGGAGTTTGTTCAGCAAAGTTTCTTACTTCCCTTACCTTCATATCCAATAAAGTTCTGACTCGCACAGCTTAATTCTCTGGATTTAAAAGAGATTTTTGAGATATATTAGAAATCTTTCATATTTATCTATCTTCAAAGAAACACTCTTCCTACCATTCTGCACTTATTTCCTTGATCAGCTGAGAACAGAGACTAAAATAACATTTTTTGTGTTGGTTCCGTCCAGTACAATAAGGTCTCTAGGGTTGAAATATATTGATAGTTTACTCAAAGAAGCCTGAATAATCTCCTGTATCCCTACCAAGGTGCTGGAAAAATAGCTTTGTCATGTGATACATGAGAGGTAAGACTGGACTGACAGACATAGATTCAGATTGTTAATTAGCAGTGTAGGATTCTGCCTTTCTTCTTTATTTATCTCTAGGGAAAATATGAAGTAATTTCTCTGATGTCCTAAGTTACTATATTAAGGCACTGAGACTCATCAGCTGTAAACTTGTTTTATAGCAGCTGATGATATTATAACCTTTATTGGCATTACAGATTTTTTGTCACTGTTTTTCTACTGTACACAAATGTCCATCACTATCTTTGCCAGTTATTTTAAGAACCGGCTTCAGTCATGAACTTTGGCTATTCTTTTTGAGATGTGACACAGGTCTGTATATTTCAGCCTCTTGTAAGGATGGAAGCAGGTGGCATGGAGACAAAAATGTAACAGTTTCATCCAAAACTCTAAAAAGTCTGAAAATAAAGCTATCATTACATTGGTGTGCAAACTGCAAGCAAGGCAATCCAACTGTAAGTACTCATGAGAGGCAAAAATAAAACAATAGGCAACATTTTAGATGTTCAGAATGTTCAAGTTATAGAAAAGACTGTCTGTGGTTTAAAGAACTTTATAGATGCAGTGATTCAGTTTAACTGCCGTTTGTAAGAATCTTTTTTGTTACTGTTTTTATTCTTTAAATATAAAAGCAAGAAAATTACATGCAAGGCATAATAGAAATGAAAGAATAGAACACACCAAAAATAAGAAAACAAGAACAAGCTAGCTATGATTATTAGAGTAATGGAAAAAATGTTTTGCAAAGCACTGTAATTTCTGGCTATTCATATCTCCATAGAAAGCAAATGAAAGATAACATGATGGTTAGTGTGTGATGTGTCGTGCAGTCATAAGACAAATTTTATAGTGAGAAGAAGAAATTGGTTTATTAGTGAAGTAATTAATCTGCGCAGGTCATTGTCACAAGATATAATGGAGGTAAGTCTTATGGCAGGATTTTAAAAAGATCATCTAGTTCTGTGAATATTAAACATTTCATACTTTTATATGGCAAATTTGTATAATATAGAAGAATCTTTATATTACTTAATGTTGCCCAAGTTGGGCATGTCATATTAGTTTATTTCTCTAACTTAATACGGAAGTTCCTCTGCACCTTTATGCTGTGCAGCTCATTTGGGATCACTGTGGTAGCTAATTTACATTCACTTGGGTGAATATACTTGTTTGATATTCTGTTTTATTCTTGGGACCCATTGACTGTAACTAGCTTGTTCTTCTGTTTCAACTAGTTTAGTTTTAAATTGCCAAAAATTCAATGAGTTTTCAGCTTTTATATGAATCGTTGTTCAGATAAGGTCACATATTTCTATAAACTTCTGAAGGGCATTATTTTAGAATTTATACCACATAACATTAAAAATATGTCCTCTTCCTGCTCTTTGTCATTCTGTTTCCGTCTTCTTTCCTCCTCTCATCATTTCTCTTGTCTAAATTTAATTGCTTTGCTTAGGACCTTGAAGCTCTGTGTCAGAGAAACACATGGATTTACTCATCAGAGCATACTCAAATGTCTCCAGTGATGTGACTGAGTGGGAGTCCTGAAGATGTCTCAGGAACTGTAACCCAAAGACAGTAGCCAAAACTGCTCTCCTCCAGCACCTTGAAAAAGACCAAGCCACAAGGAATGCTTTGTGCAGTTTTCTCCAACAGAGTGAGAGTGGCAAGTCATTTTTCCTCTTCTTTCAAGTGATTCAAAAAGATTCCCTCACCTTGCTAAACATTCAGAGCACACCACACCTTTTTCCCTCCTGGTCCATAGAGCTGAAGGTCATGCACATGAAACTCTTTTCTCTTTCTGCTATTCTTTAGCCCTTATCTTTTCATATATCTATGTAATATATATGATACAGTGTCTGAGATCTGAAGAAATAATATATTTGCAGCTTCAAACTGCACATGACAATTTTGGACTGAAATAATCAAAGCCTTCTCAGAACTAAAAGGAAATAGAAAATATAGTGCTACAATGGGAAGTGTTGAATAGGCTTTATAAATGCTGATGTCTACAGCCCAGCCTAGAAAAAGTACACAAGAAGTAGCTTTGAGGATGTTAATAGCCACGAAATTCTATTTCAGCTTTTAACAGAACAATTTTCCATCTTTTAGTGTGAAACTCGCTGTTTTGGAAAAATTCCTATAGCACCCTCCTCTCATCAGAGATATGTAGGAACATACAGAGACAGAAAACAATAATGAATTGTCTATAAAATGAGGTTCTAAATGCACTATTCTCCAGGGAAGAACTAGAAAACTGTGAGGTTCAAATGTCAATAACTAATTGATGGAGGGATAAATAAAAATACAGCGTAAATCCATCTGTTTGGTGCTTATATCAGAAGATTGTAAATATGAAATTTTTGGAATCACGGGTGAAGAAACAGAAATGCTTTCCTTCAGTTTCAGTAATTAAGAACTGGTTTCTCAATTTATTATTTCCCACTGATTTTCCTTAATGTCCCAAGTAACTGTAGTCGCTCAATTGTTACTTTCTTCCTGTTTTTGCTGGGTTGATCTCAGCTGAATATAGAAATTTGCTTGAATTCCTTTGCTAAGAATCATCTTTCTTTCTTTGGCAATCCCATCCTTCTTAAATATAAATTAGCACCTAAACTTAAATTTTCAATCAAATAAAAAATTCCACAAGGCTTTTGTGTCAAGACTCTACCAAATTTTGTTTCAGCAATAAGCATTCCTTATTATTCTTTCCCAGTTTCCATCATTCTTTGCTGAATTCAATTTATCCTCTTCCCCTTTATCCTTTTCACTTTGTCCAGTTTGTCTCTGGTACCTTAAGCTGGAGCAGGAACCACATTTTCCTTTCTCCAGTTTGCTGTTAGTTCATTGTACTGTACTGCTCAAGATAACCAAACCCAGCTCTTTAGCTGGGCTCTCCTCGGCTTTGAATAGAGGAGGTGGATTGGGTTCTGCAGCTTTCTCGCACAGAATTAGTTGGATTTTTTCTGTTGTAACCTGTCAGACCATTTCATTGTTTCTTCTGAGTAACAAAAGCTCCTTAGCATCTTTCTGTGGAGCTTGAATCCAGGTATTTCTTTTCTATTCTGTAATACGGCAGCTGATTATTTTGGCCCCACAAGAGTTTCTGGTGTGTATCCCATCATATGTAATTTGATTTTTTAATTCTCACTCCCTGTTTTGTAGAATCATTTGGATTCATGCACTCCAGTTCTTTAGTTCTTTAGGCCCTCCTCACACAGTAACATCTGCAAAATTTAAAAGTTTATATCAGGTCTTTCATGGCATCACTGAATGGCAGCAACCTCAGTGCAGATCCTTCAGGAAAATGACTGAATAGATTATTTATTTCATTTTGACATAAAACCATTAAAGAATATGCTAAATATCATTTTAAAAACAGGTTTTCATCTAATGTGCACTAAATTGCACTCTTCCATTTGCCTTCTCCTGGTCGTGTTTGTGGAATACTATCAGTGTGCTTGAAGACAAGGTATATGTTGTAAGATATTTTCAGTAAAGAGATTAGGGTTGATTTGTTACTGTTGCAATTATGATTGTTAATCTTCTGATGGTTATCTTTCAGGTTAATATATCCATTCCTCTCCCTTTTTCTTTCAGGAACTGGCTTCCTCCAAATGTGATCAAGCTGTGGAACACCTGCAGCAATTTCCAAACAGGGCTACTTGTTGACCCCATTTCCTTCATTAGCTCCATTTCACTCTGTACTTACCTTTGGCCTAAGTGCTACACCACTCTCACACCTTTCTTCCATTCCAGCTTGCAGAATAAAATGTAAAGTAGAAGAAACAAAGAATGTATGATATACCATTGGATGCAAAACTATATGAGTCTTCAGGCACTTTCTCCAAGACTGCTGGGGGAGGGTGGAGGATTTGTTTACAACTGGATTCCTCTGGAGCAACAAAAAATAGCTGGGGATTGCAATGGTCTCCCTGAGATTTTGCTGATACCCAGTCTTGGCAGCATTCGGATCCTGCCCAGGCTCTCCTAGGAGGCCAGTGTTGGAAGAAACTGGAAGATGCCTCTCCCAGCTCTCAGGTTTCCTCCTCTCTAATATATCCCCTAGGGAAGAGGAAAGCTGAAATGATTTCCTTACAAGTTAAGCACTACACTGTACCTTCCCCATGCTCTGATTTCAGTTCAAACAGTATCAATAGCTTACTGACTGTTTGGTTATTGCTGAGCGGTGGATGCACGCCTGGGGCTGGGTTGAGCTGCTGAGCAATCTAGAGTAGAGGGAGGTATCCCTGCCAGTATCAAGGAGTTGGAACTAGATGATCTTAAAGATCCTATTCAACAGAAACCATTCTATGATTCTATGATTTTCAACGCTTCATTTCTCAGAAAAGAGATCACAGTGCTGATACTGTAGACTGATTGAAACTGTTGGTTTTCTTTGTGCTGCTGTTAGCCACATTAGAGTTGCCATTTTCTTTCCTCAGGCTCTTTTAACTTGGTGACAACGGTCCTCTAGATGTCCCAGCTTTATTCTATCATTTGCATACTTCCCTTTTCTGGATGGCACCACATTGATTAGTCCTGTGTAAATATTTAAGTCTAAAGTCAAAGCACACAAATGCCAAACTATATTCCCATGCAAAGAAAACACTAATCAGGATTTTTGAAATCTCATTGTCTTGGCTTATAGTTAAATTAATCATGCCAACTACTGCAAAAATGTGCAGTACAAATCCGTATTATAAGTTTTTGTCAGTCTGCCATGAATATGCTCTTTCACAGACTGATTTTTTTATTGAATGATAATCTTCAAAAAAAGAAAAAGTTTATCACTGAGTAAAACAAATAAATAAATAAATTTTTAATTTGTCTCCAGAAAATCTGAAGCAAAATTCATTTGAGCTCTCAATTTCTCTTGAAGGTGACCTACTTTAAAGTATCATTTCTAGACTGCTTTTATGGTATGACCAGATCCCTCAGACATTCTCCCATGACTTCTCAGGTGGAAAACATTTGGTGTTGGACTTCAAATCAAAGGTTCTTGCAATAGGACCTAATATTAGGTATTTGTATCTAGACAAGTCCCCCTGGCTCTTCATACAGACAATGCTAATAATAATCAGCAGTCAGTGAGGTTGGGAGGTAAATAATCTCACTGTGGATGTCTGAGGCTGGTCAAGTGCATGACTGTACTAACTCTCCACTGTCATACAGTGAGATTAAATAATGAGTTCAGATACAGATAACTGTATTTTAAAGTTAGCTAATAAAATTAGTTCCATAACTATTTTTGTCAGTTCTCAGACATTTTATCAGACATTTCTATGCATTTCCCTAGCCTCGACACCTGTTATCCCCAATCCTCGCATCTTTTCTTAATTTGTCCACGCTGGCTTACTTTCCTTCTGACTCTTTTTCTCAGGCAAACTCCTTGTTGTCTTCCCAAGGGATCATCCCACACCATTATCTGGACCGTTCTTTGAAGTTTGGCTTTTATTTGGTCACAATTTTTAGGATTTTTCATTTAATTTTCAAGTTCTTTGTCCAGCTATTCACACTATCACAGAGCTGCAGATATCAGTCATTATCCCTAGGACTTTAAATTACTAAATATAGGTACCCACTGAAAATATACAAACGATTATTTTCTTTACGGCAGTAAAAGTAAAAAGCCTTGTACAGCATTGCACATTAATAGAAATGCACATTTGAAACAAGCACTGCTCTATTTCCCCAAAGATGCTTAGTACAGATTTTAGGAATGCTGTAGACAGCTTTAAAATTGAGCTCCGAACGCTTTTCTTTACATTGAGAGCAGTCCTAACAGCCTTGCCTGTAGTATGGCTCAGCGCCTGCATCTGTGTGCAGAAAGAGCCACAGAGACAAAGGCATATGAGAAAACCTGACATTACTTTAGCACTGCTTGAAGAGGAGAATCTGATCTATTGACTTGTTCTGAAAATAGCACCCAGTGGGAGGTGACTGACTAGCTAATACCTGTGGTGTTTCCATTACCGACTGGGATGAAATCTTTTGCCTGGAATTCCAGGGCAGTTTCCTTGGCAACCAGAAGAAATGTACAACTACTATGCACATGACTTTTCAGGCACTTTTTAACAGATCTGAAATGATGAAGTACTCTCCCAGAAACATACCAAGGATAAATAAAACTTAGGTTTACATACAAAGAGTGAGTAAGTTTCTGTTCACAGCCAAATTTCTGCCGAGCGTGAAATGTGTCATGAAGCAAGTCTCACAAGAGCAAGTAAGCTGAAAGTATTCCATTACTCAAGTTGGAAGAAAACTTGTAGGAAGATCTGCTTTCCTTTATATTTTTATTTTTTTATTTTGGAATTTTGATGAGAATTTCTAAGAAATTAGTGATAGCATCATGAGACACACAGAAAAATGTAATATTGAATTTCATTATCCCTGTTAAATGCAAACCCCTCAAATTTTCAGAACTGATTGTATGTACTCATCACCAGAAGCACCGTGGTTATTTATAGAAACCAAAAGAATCGTAGAAACATAGAAAAGGTAGACATTCTGAAATTATTTTTGCATAAAAATATGAAATTTAAACCAAAGTAAGAAACAATAATAGGAAGGAAATCTTCTAGTATCTCTGTGTACAAAGCTGTTGGTTGTATATACATTTATCCACAAATTTTGCATAGACAGTAAATTCACTGAAAAGTTCAGTTTCATGAATTCAGGTGAAACTGAGGAGCTCTTTCAGCCTGAAAATGGTCAACGGTAGCAAAGAGTTTAGTTACCAAATACTGAAATTTAGTATATGATAATTTCAAAAATAGACATTCTTTCTATTTGAAAATTCCGGGTTTTGATTTGAAAATTCATCTACTTTATAGGGGGGAAAAAAGCAACAGTTAAGTCTTGATTGAGATCTCAAGAGATTTCACATGCAATTAATTGACAAGTAGTGGTAACACACATGCACACGCAAAAGGGATTTACAATAATTTGCAAACCCTTAAGCTGAAAAACGCAAATGTTACTAGTCCAGCTGAATGCGTAGTTACAATTTTTGATTTTAATCTCCATTCCCTGCTTTGTGTTCTGGAGGAATAAGCACATATGAAGGAGTTAAGGAGAAACTGAAGGGGATACGGTAGATCAAATATGCAAAGTAGAGGGAGTGAGGAAAGGAACTTGCCAAATGTGACAAGTGACAAACGTGAATGTTTTTGAACACTGTCTACTGACATCTGGAGTCTGAGTCCACTTTCCTCCCTGTTAGTATTGACAGATGACAGCTATTGGAGGTGCACCAGGGACTGAAACTAATTCCTTATGAAGTAAGAAAAGTGTGTCATCTGAGATCTGGACTTGCTGATAAAATTTAGACTGGCTAGATCATAAGAAATTTCAGCAATCTTCCCTTATTTTTACTTGGGGCTGAAAGAGTGAATTGTCCAAAGAGAAAAATCATAAAATGTCACTGTAGCAAAAAATAAACATAGAGTACAAAGGCTGTTTCATAAAGAATTACACTGTCCCAGTCTGTCATCAGTGTGAGTGTGGAACAAATTTCTGAAGCAGAATGAGACTGGAAGTAAACCAGTCAAGACAGAACAATGTACACTATTAAAATAATCAGAGGAAACTGGGTTAACCTGGACATTTTAAATGAGGACACAGTATGCATCTGAATGAATCATTAGCAGAGATTTAGGTGCTTTCCTAAAACACATTACATTCATAATAAATAGACTTGAGTAGGGAATTTTAAAACCATATTAGTGATAAAGGCTGATGCCTGGGGCCACATTATCTCAGCATCAAGCTCTGATCTGTCATAGATCAATGAAATATAGCAAGTCTGAATTGCTGATTCAATTTAGGATTCATTTACTTTCAGAGCAGAACATAAATAGTATGGGAGAAAATGTGAAACATGATCTCCGAGACTGAGATCGTGTTCTATGGGGAACTTAGCATGCATGCACACATTTATCTTGTGAATATTTAGGGAACCAAGTATCAAAACAGCCCAATCTGTTCTGAAGATTAATCTCTCTCCATGTCTCCAAGGCCTTGTATCACTGAAGTTGAAAGAAACTTTGTCTTCTACCCAGAGGATGCTGAATACAGCCATGCTGGGTGAATAAGCAAGGATGAACCTGTTTGGAGCAGTAGTGAAACTCCCAGTAAGAATATAGTGGCTCTTGCATCTGATTTCATGCCTGAACTGGGAGAGATCCAGTCAACATAACTAGATAATTGTGTGTCAGGAGAAGAAAAGGAAAAATGTCATTTCTTCTTCTGAATACCCTCATATTTTTCCCCAAGACATAAGACAAGCTGGCATACCTTTAATGAAACAGTGAAAAACCAATTAATATTCTATTTATATTCAATTGCATATATTTATGTTTATATACCAAAAATATATTTATATTATATCCAGTACTGAATTTAAAGCAAGTGCAGTCGGTGCCTTTGTAATGGGGAAGTAAAGCTGCTGGGTGTGATCTGATGCTGGTAGTTAAAACAGTAGCTTAGAGAAACACTAGAATTTATCCATAAGTTTTGAAAATTTTACAAAAGTATGTTTTTAACTGCAGTCTCATAGAAGTCATCCTGGAAATCTGATACCTGAGCCAGCCAATGCAGTATTGTTATTTAGTCTTAGAAAATATAATAGTGCTGAATCCTTCCTATGTCCTACTGACAGTCTTGATAATTTTGCTGACAGAATATGATCTATTTATCCCATTTCTTTTACCATATATCACCCTGCAATGCCTGAATACTCCTATTCCAGCTTTCTGTAGGCAATTTTTAAAGTTTCTTCCTTTTTTATATATACTTTATTTTATTAATTCATAGAACTAACAACTGAAAAAAATATCACCAGTCGTTGACATATCCTGCAAAGTTAAGGCTTGCTTTCAAACTCTTTCTAGTCTGCTTCATTTATCCTTGGGTCTTATTTTGATTCAGCAATAAACAGCTTTAGATTAGAGCTGCATAGCTGGTAGAGTGTGCTTATACTTAGCTACTGTCTATAGAACTAAAGATCAGCATCAAGGCTTTACCCATTCTTCTGTCAGGATGCTGATCTTTTGAAGCTACACTGTCACCAACAAACTCATATTTACAGTCAGAATTAGCCCTGCCATTTCATATATGAATACACTAACATTTGCAATGGGATAAAAGACACGTTTTGTTTCTTGACCAAGTTTGCAGTAATCCTATCTCTGTCAAAACAATTTGAGAAGGGAAGCATACACTGAAAAGATATTATTGTTATTATACACTCAGAAGCTAGATTTTATTTTCTTGTCTGCAGTGTAGGTGTGCATGCATGTGCCTATGTATGTAAGTATATATTCCCAAACCTTTGAATATGTTACAAAATAATGTATTTTAATACGAACTATATAATAAAATTCATCTGTTCATACAACTTCCATTCTCTTATCTCATTACAACACCAGTCTGCAATGACTTTAGGATTCATCAGCATTCTCTAGCTTTTGTGCACGGTGTTTGTTTGAGATATAACCTAAATCATCATTTCCCACAGGAGCACAGTTGGACAAAGGTTGTCTCTTTCTGTAATATTTGGACAGGAACACACTGCTATGTTTGCAATGACAAGAATAGGAGAGAATTGATGTTGGCAAATATTCTTGACTATCTCAACAGTATCAAAGCTGCATAATAATTGCTATTATTGTGGTAGGTAACTGCTGTCTATAGTATTTACTATGCACAATAGCAACATTAAATTATATGAATGTGTCCAGTATATTTTTCTGTAATGACAAACATAACAGCCTCTATAAATGTTAAACTAGAAACATCACAGTTGTGTGGTGCATGAGTAAGATGTCGTGCACCAGATTGTGCAGCAGCATGGGGAACTCCATAACCTAGAAATCCCCCAGGAGCCTGAGGAAAAGAGTGTCATGGGTGCAAGTGTGCCCACACTTACAAACTTCTTGAGCAGGTGGCCAGGTTGCAAGAGAAAATGACCAGGCTGAGAAATATCCAGAAATCAGGGAGAAATTGATGTGTGGTATTGTGCAGTGACATGGGCAGACTGATAGCCCTGTCACTGCAAGGGGAAGAAGCTAAGCTAGCTTCCAGCCCTGGGGAGACAAGTGGCAAAAAAAACAACAAGATGAGTTAGATCGGATCTTCACCATTACTCAGAGCAGAAGCAGGGTCCTCCCCTTTGCTCCTGAAGTCTTTCTAACCAACAGATGTGAATCTGTGGGGATGGAAAGAGAAAAGGGTTTGGATAATGATTCAAACCTGGAAAGGGGCAACCATGTCAAGTTGGCCCACCCAAAGACCCAAGTTGCAACCAGCTCCACCAAAAAAGGCAAAGGTTCTTAGTAATTGGGGACTCCATGCTGAGAAGCACTGAGGCACCCATTTGCTGCCCAGTTAATCTCTCCAGAGAGGTTTGCTGCCTCCCACGTGTGCACACTGGAGAAATCAAGAAGAGGCTTGAGGGACTGATAATGCCAGAGGACTACCATCTACTCCCATTCTTTCGAGCTGGGTCACTAAAGGATGTTAATAGGAAATTACAAAATATTTTAAAACTCTTTATGTCCCTTGAGAAGATGTTGGAGGGACCGGGAGCACGAGTGGTGTTCAATTCTCCCATATGGAGACCTGGATCCGGGCACAAGGAGGATAAAAGATCTGTTGAATGAACCGCTGAATGGATGGTGTCACATTCAGGGTTTCAAGTACTACAATCTTGGATGTACCTTTGAGATACCAGGCATGTAAACACTGGACAGGATACAACTGACCAGGAAGGGCCAGAATACACTGGGCAGCAAGCTGGCTGCACTTCAGATTAGATTTGATGTGGGAAGGGGATGCACTGTTGAGTCACAGAGAAAAACCGGGGAACACTATTATTTTAGGAAGCAGCAGGGGAAAACCTCAGAACTGCCCCAGAGGGTGCAGAGCTCTTCTTTTTGCTACTTGTTCAGTCTTTCTTTGTCAAACAATGGTTTGCCAAGATTGCTCTCTCCTCTGCACTTGGCAAAAAGGAATATTTTTGTGCCTTTTTCAAAAGTAACATTTGGCAGCACTGATGCTAATTTTTATTGGTTTGTGTATGAGTGTTAGTTATTTTTCATGAAAAGATGCATCTTATGTTTAATGTGCATAGCTTAGACTAGCAATAGGTGGATACTGAATATGATCAAAATTTAACAGATTTCTTTCTTCTTTCTAACTGTCCTGACAGGTAATAATTCTAAAAACATCTGAAACTGCATAAGGGAATGACTGCTCTATTTTCAGTCACTGTAGACATTTTTGCAACCAGATGTAGACATTCTGCTTTATATCCATCATCTTCTTTTCCACCATAATTTGTTCTTCTGGATTAGATTTAACACCATGATTTGTTTTCCTTCTGTTACTACATGTATATATAAATGAAGCTGAATTTTAATATCAGTGTTCCATAGATTTTATTCTCAAGCAACCACCTTCCACAACGTTCTTAGACTATATTCAAGGCATAAAATCCCAGATTTTCTCCCATGAAAATACCTTAGTGTCAGCCTCTGATTTCTTGATCAGTGAATTGTACATGCGAACCACTGTCCACAGCATGAAAGAGGAGAATGGTATGCATTAGTAAAAGGAATTTTTCCTTCCCAGTGCATAAAAGTGACAGTTTTCACATTAATTAAAGCCAGTTA
This sequence comes from Callipepla californica brunnescens, assembly GCA_023055505.1. NCBI lineage: Eukaryota > Metazoa > Chordata > Aves > Galliformes > Odontophoridae > Callipepla > Callipepla californica. Next base: position 3,305,487 of record JALIRH010000056.1, on the reverse strand, counting down.
GTCCAGGAGGAAAACACTGTGCCTGAGAAGTTTTACATAAATAGAAGTGATAACTCTACAGCAAATACAACATCATACAATAAACTGTAAAAACCATATCTGACTGAGATTTAAACATTTCTGATTGTAAACTGGAGAGCACCAAATGAATGTAAAGAGTCTATGTAAAATTTTACTACATAAGCATTCAGATTTTTCCTTTATGCAAACCTTCCCAAAACACAATCACCACTAATGAACAGCTAAGATTGAGATCTTATGGAAATGAGCAGGTATGATAGTAAGTGGTGAGATTTTAAAAATGGGATCACAGTCTGTAGTTACTCTGACAGCTACAGGTGATCAAAGTCAGACGCAGGGATCCCTTTTGTCAAAAGTTTTGCACTTCAGTGTTTGTGAAGTGCTGATTTAATTATATTAAAATTTTGGATTTCTTAATTTTGTTTATCTTGAAATGATACAGGAAAAAAAGCGGTAGTATAAGTACTGCATTTTAGTGTTTTTAAAATTGTATTTTTTAACTCAGAGGGATATTCAAAAGCATTCATTCTTTTCCATTTTTAAAAAGTCTATAAATGAAACTTGGTCATTAATCAAAATAATGTTTGTTTTTGATGAAACTTAATTAGTGTAGGTCATTTTTAGTTTCATTTTTAGTTTCACCACTGAATATTAAAACTAAAATTGTTGTTTCATTTTAAATCAGTCAAAATGTCATTCCTATCAAATTCTAAATTAGAATTTTTGGAAAATATCTGTAATTCATAGCAGGTTCTTTCAGTGTAAGAATCTTGCTATTCCCCCTGTGTTTGACAATACGAACAGAGAATCTGTGTGGGTGCACTGAATTCCTTAAAGAGAAAATGTCAAATATGGCCAGTCCCCACTCCAAATGGAGTTGCAATAGGGATCAGGGCATGGGAGAAAGAAAATCTGGCTCATGGTGCCATTTCCTATGGGAACATGGAAACTTTGAAGTTGGGAAGCAAAGACTCTCATGATAATAATGGGTGATAAATGATTTTGTAATGCATCAGAATAATGTAAATGTCTGCAGAAGGATATGAATCGCACCCTGCAGTTACTTATTACTTTCTGTTGACTACAAAGGGAGATTAAAGATTCAGTTCAGTTGCCTAGTGATATGCTAGATACTCTGTTGGATCCAAGGCATTTGTCTAGGACTGACATATGACACAGAAACTCCAAGAGTAATTTTCTTTTCTGGTGTGATAGCTGGTAACTAGAAGGATACATGAGGAGAGGACATGCCAAATGATACTACACACCTGTGTTTTGGCGTGTACATGGAGCTCTAGATGACTAGCTCAGATATTGACAGATTAAAGTTGATTCAGCTTTAATGTTTCATTAAAAACCTCTGACTAACACCTGGAGACCTCACAAAGAATTGCAACCGTTGGCACTGAATCAGACTGAAACATAAATTTCACAAAAACACAGTGTCACATATCCCAATAATTGTTTGGTTTTGCTGCTCCCTTTTTATATGTATTAAAAATAAAAATAAACATTGTTATTTTGTATACATTAAGTATATATATATATATATAGGGTTTTTTCAATGAAGGCTGCTCCAAAAGTAATGCCTCCTATTTTATGATGTTGGCCCACAACTTCAGAGGTGAATGTTGATGATGTGGCAGTAGAGGTTGAACCTTCCCATCAATATTCCATTACATTTTGTTGCCATGTGACAGATGGTAGCAGAGGGGCAATCTGACAAACTGTCATCAGACATGGAAGTGCGTATAAAACAAAGATGTGTCATTGGATTCCTCCATGTGGAAAAAATGGCCCCAATTGACATTCATCAATATTTAGTGAATGTTTGTAGAGACCAATGGTTGGATATGAATACAAAGATGTGATGGGTGGTGTATTTCAGCTGTGACAACAGCAACAGTGTGTCACCTCTGCTGGTACAGAGTTTTACAAGGGTGACATACAGGCTCTGGTTCATCACCGGCAAAAAAAATATGTAGCCAATGATGGTGACTGGAAAAAAATAGTGCTTTTTAACTGAGAATTTGCTAAATCAGTGTTATTGTGTTCTTTGTATCGTTCACTGTTTAAACGGAAAGAAATAGAAGGCATTACTTTTTGAGTGACATCTTCACTCAGTGTGGCCCAAGCAAGCAAGAAGTTTGGACACCCACGTCCAAAACCCATATTATTCTTTTATAATCTCTCACAGTTGAAAGAATTTTACCACAGAATTTTTTATTATTCATTATTTGTAACTGTAATCTAGCCACAGAATTGATCAAGAGGAAAAAGAGGAAAAGAATGATTTGGCTGCACAGACCAACTAATTTCTGAATTTGCCTTAAGTTGTGGTTGAGCTCTGGAAGTGCACTTGTGTTGACAGTTCAACATTAGCACACTCATTCAGAACTGTCTGGTTTATGAGTCAGACAAACTGCTCAAAAAATTTTCAGTCTATTATGTACATACCACAAAACTGATTCAAGATTAAATCTTCTAAAATCATGTCACTTCCCAATTTTCTGAATCAAAAACTTGAAGAGAAGGACAATCACTGCTTTTCTGAAGATAATCTCTTCAGAAAAATTACATAGTCCCTATCCCAGATAACTAGAATAAGCTACTTTGGAGTAACAATACTCAGCATTTTTACGTCTGAATTATAATAGTATATATTATAATAATTTAGCTGTTAATGTGTAAATGTCTATGTGTTGTCTGGGTGTGTAAGATCCATTCATAGCAGAGGAGGTCAAGGGCTCGATATAATTGCCAGAAGGGCAATACTTAATGTTGTTTGAGGTACACTACAGAACCCAAGGATCATAATCTCATAGGAAAATTAATGGGATGAAAACACTTCCAGGGAGTTTCCAGTGCAACCTTCTGTTCAAGTCATGGTCATCTGTAAGGTCTGATTATGTAACTCAAGTTGAAGTATTAGATTGGGTCTTGAAAATTTCTGTGCATGGAGTCTATGACACGTTGTCAGAAACCCATCCCACTGTTCTGATAAGTGAAATAGATTTTTCCAATATCACATGTGAACTTTCTTCATGCTGTTAGCACAGACAGCACCAAATATGTCCTACAGAAGTGTCAGTTTAGTACCAAAGACCTAGTGGCAGGTCAGCCAAATGGCTCTCCAGATTCAATGGGTTGTTTATGCTAGAGCTTCTCCAATTCTAACAGGAATCTACTTCACTCCTGACTCACTCTAAAAGCTCAGAAATGGGATTCTGTTTCCCCAGAATCCATGCCACAAATGCTCACTTTCCATACAGATAAAACAGAGAAGAAATTCTGGTGTTGTAGCCAATGTAGAATTTGCCAGTCTTGTACAAATGCCTGAATAATCTGGAATATATAAAAGAATGCTAAATACCTAAGTATAGGCAATTTAATCAAGGTAATGGAGGATATCCAAAGAGGTGCATTTGTTATCTTTTGCCAGTATTAGTGAAGGAAGTTCTAAAATTTTCCATTCTTGTCAGACCCAGTATGCATTAACCTTCCCATGTGAAGACCTTTGACTGTGCAGCAGTTCTTCCAAGAATTCCCAAGCAACTTCTGGAGGAAAAAGGTATACCCCTTGTCCTTTAGCTTTATTATTTCAGACTAGCAAATTATGATGAAAATGAAGGTTTAAACTCAAACCCATCTACTAGAACAACACATTCAAATCAGTAAAGAAACTTTGTGCACAGCTGAGAATGACCATTCAAAACACTGAATTAATTACAAAGTTTTCTATTAGAATATTATAGATTATATTAAATGATTAGATAATCATTTTGCTATCACACAGCTGAATAGCTGAATGAAAATGTTTGAAAAGGGCACTTAGAAAAGTAAATTGATCTACTTTTTCTTCCTTTTATTAATGAAAATAAATTCTTTGTTTGCAAGTCACAGATATCTTTCCTGTTCCTTGCTAGAGACAAAGCATTATGAATGCCAATTTATTTCTCACTATGAGGTTAGACTTTAGAGTAATGAAATATAATTTCCCTCATCTTTAATGAATAAATCATTGTGGGAGACTCTGCATGATAGCTTGTTCTTGCATAGTTATTTCTTCAGATTGTTTGCAGGGTTGTACATTTTAATACCTGCAACATTATTAACTCATAATCATTTGCTTTTAGACCTTCCAGATAACTTTGCTTTTTCATTAAATCCTTTTCATTGAAGTAATAGACAATTACTTTGTTTAATGATTCTCTAAAAATCCAGGAAGGCTAAATATCCTAATAAAGCAATTTGCTTTCAGAAATAATATTGCAGCCACCAATATCATTAAATTTTAATGTTTTCTGCAGTAGGCCATGTCCCTAGCAATGTGGTATGCAGCATCCTAATCCAGAAGCAATTTTGACAAATAAGCCTTTCCTTTCCTAGAGCAAAGCATCAGTCAGGGAAAATTCATCAGATATGTTGTTTACTCTGAAAGAAAATTTAATATCCCCAGAAAAATAAAGAAAAAGAACCCTCATCACTGGCTTCCTTTGAAATAAAATTCACTGTGAGCTTTGCTCCCATGTTGTTAAGCTATTGAATCCTTTGAACACATGCCTCAAGGTAAAAAGTTCATGCCTTGCCATTCCAATGTGAGAACCTCAGTTCCAACATTTTATTTTTTATAGTGGCTTAATGTCTGCTGAGGTATGTAGAAGGCTCTGAGAGTTCAAAAGTCAAAGTGCTCGAGGGAGTAATGGTAATAGAGTCACAGTTCCAAAGAAACACACAAAGAAGCACAGAATCAAAATCACAGAACATTCTGAGGTGGAAGATGCAATCAAGGATCATCAAGTCCAGCTCCTGGCTCCACACAGGAAATGTGGATGTATGTGTTTTAAACCTGTGCCATGGCAACAGGAAGGGAGTAACAAATGTAGTTGAAATTTTGGTATTCTACCTAAAGAAATGTCCAGGCAGTTATTTTCATTTCTGAGTGAGGACTAGCTAAGGACAGCACATCCACTTTGAATTTTGTTGATGCTTAAATTTACAACAGAGCTACTACATCACCCACAGGTACTCTTCTTTCTGATATTTGAATCTAGGAAGAAGCATTTGAGGGAAGACATGGACACATCTTTTTTACATGATTTTTTTTTTTAATTTAAAATTGTCATTCTACTTCACAATTGAATATTTCAAGGTAAAGTAAGAAAATCTACTGACTCACTATAAATGTGAGTTTAACTTTCTCAGAAATGGTGGCTGATTTTGATTGTTTTGAGTGTCAATCAAGGTGCATCTTAGAATGGCAGAAAACAATGTATTAATCACTGTAGGACTTTAGGTGTGATTGCACACTCGGTCATATAATTGCATGAATGTGGTTTAATGCTTAATGTAAATCTAGAGTGCTCATAAAATGCAGGGTGCTTATAAAACAGTTCCTCATTGGACCTTCTTTTGTTCACACAGAATATTAATAGTTTTCCAACAAAATGAGTTTCAAAAGCAGTGGTTATAGAGCCTTATCTAATCCAAATTGTTACAGGAAAAGTTACAAGACATACAAAATTCCAAGGTATCTGAAATCTGTAATTGTGGCCTTTAAGTGTCCTAGCAATCTCAAAAAGATTAGGATTTGCTACTCTAACACTTCAGCTTATAGCAGCATCATAGGACATCCTCTAATGGAAGGAAAAATTACAGAACTCAAACAGCTTAATCTGGTAAATAATAAGTATTTTATAGGAATCTCAGGGTATTTCATGCATGTAGTATCAGCAACAGTCTAATGACTTTCTGCATGCATGCAGTGTATTTGTATTCCCTGCAGTTTTTGTAGTCAAGTTGCCAAGCTGTGAAATAAACAGTAATATAATAGGATCTCTATTTGTTTCTCCTTCAGGAATGCTGTGCATATTTACTTGCTCATGTTCTTTCTACTTCCCCCCAGTTTCTTTGCTGGAAAAAAAAAGTACTCACTAGTAATTACCCTTTTTCATCTGCCTAATTTACCAATCAAGTTTGATACATTTCACATATATTGCTGTGATGCTTTTCTTCCCTTTTTTTTTTTTTGGTGTGTCTGTGAAAATGGTATATTAAATGCTACCTCAGTATGAAGTTGTCTTCAGTGTGTCATTTATCAGTAAAATATCTTGGGAAGATGGACAATCCTATGGATAGGATATTCATTCATAAAATTGGATCCACAATTAGGTTCTGCTGTACTGTTTTTATTGATATTCAAAGCCAGATTTGTAAGTGTTAGACAATTGCAGCTGGAGCCATAATCCAAAAAATCTGCAGACTGGCAGTCAGTTCACATTATGCCATTTGAAGACAGTCCCAGAATGCTCTGCTATCCCAATAATGTCACTGCTTATTTTGATCCCTGAAGGAAAGCTCAGTTTTCTGCTCATTCTCATACATTTTCACTATTACTTAAAGGACAGTGGTTAAGGGTTTTTGTTTGTTTGTTTGTTTGTTTGTTTTAGTTGATTATTTGGTTGCCATTTTTCTTGTTGATTTTACTGGCACTAGCATCTCGACAGTCAAAGAGTACCTTTTTCACTCTTGATTCTTTCAATTATTTAGCTCATAAAGTTTTTGTTTCTCACTGCCTCATTGAACAAATTCAGCCTATAATCACATGATCATCAAATCATCAAATGTTGGAGGAAATTCAAAGATTGTGGAGTTCAGTTTGGTTTGGTTTTTATTTCCCTGGATCTTTCCACAATTACTATGGATGTTCAAACACAGACTTTTGTTTTCTCTAAAATGTCTCATCGTCAACCAGCTCTAGTAGTGTTATTTGAGACACATTCTCCATCTTACCCCTCTCACAGTTACCGGGATATACAATATGGTCAGTGACAGGAGTAATAAGTAAAAATCTGGAAAGTTGAACAGGATGGAGCTAACGAGACAATATTTGATTCTCCAATGTCATCTTTCATGTATAAATAATATTTCTATGCCAGCCATAACTGTACTGAAACCTCTGGAGAAGCCTCTATATTTTGTAATCAACAATCTGATTTCACCCAGGGAACAATGCATTCAAACTGAGCTTAAATTTGCAGTTTCATCTAACAAAAACTTGGAAACTCAGAGTAATCCACCAGTAAAATTTGCTCCCCCTCCCAAACAGATTAGCACATTCTGACACACCTGTCTTTTCACTGTTCTCTTCATTGTTTTTTAAAACAATGCTCTGGCTTTTCCTGGACCAGAAATAGATAATACTAAAATAAGGGAAGTATTTTATAAATTTCTAATAAAAGTATGATGATAATACTGTCCTTCACTTTAATTTCACAGATTTTAAGAAATTCTCCTCCTTGATAAGACAATCGTCAGTGTAAAGATGTTTTTCCATCAGTAATAATTCATACAGCTGAAGATCTATTTCAAATCCTCTCCAGCTACTTCATGGCATGTCAGCTAAAGAAACAGTCAGCATACTGAAATTAGCACATAATTTGAAAACTGGTAGTTAGAGAAACTAATGAAATATAATGTAGTGGCATGTGTAACCAACATTAGAATGGAGTTATATGATTTTTCTTAAAACCAGAATCCTTTAAGTACCTACATTTTAACATTTTGCATGTTAACATTTTTTTTGCATGGAAACACTATAAAAATATCAATATTAGTTACAAAGTTTATTTTTCTGAGTAAAAATATTCCTCCTCTTTAAATTTGTTTATTAACAGTTCCTGGGCCTTTGAACTCTTGTCCAAAAGTTCAGGACAGGTAACAGATTAAAACACTCTTTACCCACCAAAGAAAATACAAAAATCTCCTAAAGACAAACACAGTAATACAATCAACCTACATTTTTTGTAATGATAAATAAACTTTAATATCTGAAACAAATAACCATATCAAGATCCAAAACCTAAGTACACAAAATGCACCAAAAAGGCCTAAAACTAACAATGACCAATTGACTAAAAACTAATTGGACTTCACCTTTTAAGTGTCATAAGGACATGTCAGTCTTTCTTTTGTATCATGAAGTCTATACTGATTGCTGCTTTTCAGTGACCTTTCAAGAGAAGCCTCAAATCATCTGTGTTTTCATTTGTCAGATGACCACACAGAATTGACTCTATTGTGGTTAATATTTAACACTGCAAAAACATCCTAATCATTTGTGAACTTCTACACATTCTATTGTTCCTAAGCACATTAATCTGGACAGTGCCACTTCATGCATTGCTATTGACTCTACTTCAGCCATAAGTATTAAAATGACTTCCATATCCAGACACTGTATAATTTAATCATGCTCAAAGGATTTCCATAATTGTATCCACAAACATTACTGCAAGATCAGCTTTCTGCTCCACAAGTTTCAATTAGAATATGCAACACACCAATGAATCTAAAGACAACAAAAAAAGAATGCTTCTATTCCCTCATCTTCAAGAGTTTTTATACAAATACTGAGCCAAGAGCTCTTCCACTTCTCACTTTCTAAAAATTGCCTTTTATAGTGTTCCTCTTTCCTGCACTACTCATCACCCTTGTCATTTCTAGCATTTTGGAAATTGCATGGGGAACTGAATGTTGCTGCAGATTACTAATGAAATACGGATCTTTTCACTGCTAAGTTACACATTTAATGTCAGGCCTAAGTTTTTCATGGTGTAAAGAAATTATTACTGCCTGCTGGCTGTTGAATAAGCTATATGAAAACCACTGTTAGTTTCAGTCTGCTTCCTACTGAATCAAGGTGAATTAACTGTCTGAGACACAGAGAAATTATAGAAAATATATTTGAAAATGAGCTGCTGAATGTCTGAAAATCATCTTGCTTTCTGAACAGTGAATGTGGATTGAAGTGAAAAGTTTTTAACATCCCAGTCTGAAAAAAGTGGATTAAAAATCTTAAGTGCTCTGGACATCTTTTCTATGTCTGTGTAAAATTGGGAAGAGAGAGGATAACTTAATTTTTTTAGCTTAATTAATATACAAAATTTGCCTGAGAATTTAAATATATTTTAAACATTTTAAAAACTAGATTCCTAATTATCAAATATTTTTTTATTACTTTATTGATTTAAATTCCAAATGAATATGTTTCAGTGATTAACAGGTCTTTCTGATTAATATATTGTCATGTTCTGTCCTAAATGAATGTTTCAAAACATTCATATGTAAAGAGCAAAGAATTGTAAAATTATTTACATTATTTTTATGATGATTTTGTCAAATTTTGGAGTACATAAAACCTTGGAAGAGGGAAGGGAGACAAAATGGCACAGAATCATTGCTTTAAAAGAAGAAATGATTTGTAAAAAGTACATGAAAGAGAACAATGTGATTGGTAATTAATTAGGAATTAAAGGTTGAATGGTTGGACTAAAATGTGAAAGGTAAGTAGTCTTCTGGGCTCAAAGGATGATGGTCAGCAAATCCAAGTCTAGTTAATCATACAATCCCAGAATAGTTTGAATTGGAAGAGACTTTAAAAAGCATCTAGTTCCAAGCAATAGGCAGGAATATCTTCCCCTGGATAGGGCTTTAAGCAACCTGAACTTAAACATTTACATTGATGAGGCATCTGCAACATCTCTGGACAACTTATTCCATTGCCACACCACCCTCATAATGAAGAATTTCTTCTTTATATATATTCTAAATCTAATTCCTTCAATTTAAAAACATCAACCCTTTTCCTATCACTACACACCCTTGTAAAAAGTCCTTCCCCTGTTTTTAGACAGTCTTGATAGACAGTCTTGTCTAATTTTTCAATGGCTTTACACAGGATGACAGACTGCAAATCTCAATAGGCCCCTAACTTGAGTTATTCTTGCAAGCTATTTATTAAAAAATTCACAACTAGTAGTTGGATAGCCACTAATCCCCAACTCCTTGATTTCATTCTGCCTGAAGAACATAAGGTTCCAAGGAGATCTTATAGCACCTACCTGTGCCTAAGAAGAGTCCACAAGAAAGTTGAAGAGAAAACAAAATATCTGACTCTCTGATTATTTTAAGCTAAACATCTGGAATAACAAAAAAATGCAATAGACAGTGTTTGTTTTGATGGAAGTTGTAATATTTCATTTCTCATCTTAAAGAGAAATGTTGGTGATTTTACAAACAGTGGATGCTCACATGAAACATTTTAAAGGACAATCTGTAGTACAAACTTTAGAGGCCAACAACCCTGCAAATATATTATTAGTGATTTCAAAGCGAAGCCTCCTGCTTAGTTACTTCATCTGTCTCATCCTTCCTTTTCCCCTCTTCTTTTGTTTGCATTTTTTCCATTATGTCCTGCATTTTATCTCTTGTGGTGGAACATAACAGCAAAAAACAAACAAACAAAAATTCCATGCAGCTTTGAAATAAAAATATTAGGAAAACCTAAAGTATCAGACTTCTCTAGGTATTTTTATAAATTCAGGGAAGGCTGGAGAGTTATACAAATATTATAAACTATAATAAAAAAGGTTTATTTTTGCTCTTTATTACTTCAGTGTTATGAGCTTGTAATCAGTCTCAAATATATACGTACATTTATTTTAGAATGATTTTTTTTTTAATGTATGCATTTTGAGGCAATATTGGAAATACAAAGTCTTAATGCATCAGCTTTGGCAATATGACAAATTCTTCACATTCATTGCCCGCTGTTTAAAACAGATGTTAGGCCAACTTGGTGGCAGTATAAGCATAGATAACTTCTAGCAATATAGTTGCTAGGAAAAATAAATCAATTTGAATACTTCGCTAACATAGTACTATTGGATCCTTCATTTTCTGTTTTTATTTATGACCATGTGTTGAAAGATTCATTTTGTCTTGGCATAAGGACATTTTCGCAAAAGAAAAATTGGATTGACATTCTATTTTTACATCAAGCTAAATTTTTCTTGTAACACAATTATTTATGAAATGTGATATGTAATTTGATGCATGCTGTCTGGAAGAAGTAACTAAAGAAAGAATTAAGTTGATCTTTTTAGCAGTAGTACATAAAATTTATACTCAGGAGTGCTGTAAATAAAATTGTCTCATTACCAACATAGAAGTTGTTGTGATAGCAATTCTTCTGGCTGACAAGCTGGGTTCAACCCAGTACCTCTACAGAGAAAATAATCAGTTGGTATAGTTATAAAGCTCTGCTACTAACAGCTCTCATCTTAACAGAATGGGTAGAAAGAAAGGAACCTGTAATAAACATTCTCTACAAGTGTAACTCATCTATAATTTAATACATATTGATATGGAAGTCACATATTAATGCCAATGATAGCTCATTGAGAATTATTATCCTGCTACTCAGACTTAAATCTGGCCTAAATGCAAGCCTAAAGTTAATCAAACTGAGATGAAAGTTGGCATAGCCAAGATGTAATCCAAAGATCTTGGTCTCAGGTCAGGAATGCTAAGAATCACCAACCTGTAACTGTCTCTTTCCATAGGTGGCCCCTGTTCATCCCCTGGTCTAAACTTCTTCATATCGTAGACATGATATCATTAGATATTCTTTCATGGATTTATTCGTGACAAGAACATATTTTTATCAAAGATCTCAGATAGAAGTAATCAGGAGAGGATAATCCATTGTAGTTTTTTGGTTTCTTTTATTATTATTCTGAAGTGCATTCACCTTAAGTTACTGATTAATCACTGTATTAAAACCCTCTCCTTCCCACTGGAATGACATTCAGCTTTCTGCCTTCCCAGTGGGCTCTCCCCTGCTAGGCTGAAAACAACAATAAAATCAGTACTATTCACAGCAATGCATATTCTCCAGATCTTAACCACAATAGATTTCTTTTTCAATTTTTCAGTATTCTTTATAAACTGTAGATTCTAGAAACATACGCAGTATGCTAGTATCCTTTTCATTAGTTCTATAGAAGGAAATATATTTTTATTTATCCTATAGAAGGAGATATTTTTAATGCAAACTGCTGATATATACAAGACGTGAATATTTTTTGATGTAGAAAGCCACTGGAGTATCCACTAATTCTTGCCCCTTTTACTCCATAAAACTTTTTAAAAATATTGTTTTCTGAAGTCCCTTTACGGCTGTAGAGATCTCTGCTCTTTGTACCTGCATGGAAACACTTGTCAGTGATCAGAACAGAAAAGGCATCTGAAATAAATAGACCACTTCACAAAACAGTTCTCACTGTATCTGAATACTTCATCATGTTTTGCTGCTCTCCAAGACTTTGTGTTAACCACAGATTCATTTTATTGACAATTATGATATATTTACTGCGATATCGCTGACAAAACTGTACAACACATCAGATACATTTTCAATCTCTAAAAATTTCTGCTAAAAAATCTATGAGAACAGTTCCTCATGAATGACAGCACCTTAGCATTTGTTATTCTTGCCATTCATCAGTTCCTTGGTAAGACAGAATGATATATTTTGAATTAGAAGGCCACATGATTCTAAATCCTTACAGAAGTTTAAGTAATGTAATAATTAATAATGACTAGAGTAATTCAGGTAGTTTTGACAACAAAATTTTAATCTCCTCAATAAAATATATATATATATATATATATATATATATACATATACAGAGAGAGAGAGAGAGAGAGAAATATTAATAATATTCCAAACCCTTGATCTTGAAAATCCCATTGCTTTCCCCTTGGCCAAGAAAAATAGCAATATTTTAAACCAAATGTCCTTTTGAAATATTTATAGATTATTGTCACTCTTCCGGGCTTCTTCTGGGCTTTCCTCAGGATTTGTCAAAATATTCATCAACAATCTGGACTCTGATGTGTAAGTCATCTCAGCCATTAAAATTCCTCAATATTTTTCCTTAGATGATGTTGTTATGTGAACTGAAAGGTACTTCATCATCTTTATGTTGTACAAGTACATTATTCTTGCTTATTTCCACTTATGGAACAGAAATATTTATTGACTACTTCTGCCTTCTATACAAGGATTTTAATTACATCATCTCCTTCTATAAATTCCCCTTTATCATCTCTCATAGTACATCTAATCTAATTGGTAAATGTTGTAGTGAAGGAAGAAAAAACATTCCCCCTTACCCAAGCTTCTCCCTGCTGGAGAAGTACTGTTTAGCTCAGTGCAGTGTCTCATGAAAGAAAAAAACTTAAAAAATAAATAATAATACTAATAATAAAACAAAAGATAGAACAGGACCTACATGCTTTGATGTTCTTATCTGTGTTTTAATTCATCTGATCATTTTGCTCCCATGCTGGGCCTTTCTTTATAGAAATTTATTTCCTAGGAGATTTAGATAGAAAAGCTACATCATGAATATATCTTGGGATGCATTGTGCCTTTGTACTAAGACTTCTCAATAGCCTTTGTCTTACTTCTGAATCTTCTACTTCCAAATGCAAAATTATCTTTAAAGGTTTCTTGCAAAAAGTTACCAAGGAAACAGCTAATAGAAGTCTTTGTCTAGATGAGCTGAAAATTCATGTTTTCTCTTTCCATGCGTTTTCCTGGATTAAATTTAACTTCTATATAAAATTGATTTTGTATTAAATGCTATTAAATCATATAATGATAGTTTTATCTAAACTGTAACAATACAGCAGCAGTAATAAAATTAGAAGCTGTGCATCCAGTAAGGATACAGAACTGGAGAGATCAAGTCATTTGCCTACAGTCATATGTGAACATACATAAGGCCAAGCTTGAGCTATAGAGTTTCTTTCTCACAGCCCAGCACATGTCTTTAGGTGTTGGCTTTTTTTCCTCTTTTTGGCTATGGCTGTCAAGATTCTTTCAACAACGTTCATCTTTAAGGATGGAAAATGTCTTTTTTTTTTTTTTTTTTTTCTGATAGAACAAGAAGCAAAGGAAAAGGAGGAAGTAAGTCTTCTTGACATTCAAATAAATTGTATAAAAATGCTGTTCCCTCTGCTGAGGATATGAAGCAGTGAGAGCAACTGGGGCAGATGTGGCAAGGAGAAACAAGCTTTATTTTCAGTAGTAGTCAGCAGTCTGTTGAATTTGGGACACTTTCCTTTATTGTTGACAGAGATAAACCATTTATTATGCCAAAGCATGAAACTAGCATGACTAGTTAGCAGAGTTGTTAGTTTTTCTCCAAGAATGGGTATACTTGGTCCCAGTCACAGACCCAAAAATCCTTTGTAAATGCTATTCTGCTGCACTGGTGACCCTTATCTTCACATCTCCTCTTCCAATCTGAATTTTCACTCCTTTGATTTCCTTACCAATGATCTTCTTCTGAGTATGAACTAAAGATCATCAACTGCAGAAGCAGACTTTTTTCCTTCCTTCCATTTTTAAAATATATATATGTATTTTTTAAGCAGTAACAAATCCATGTAAATAAACATTAAGATTACAAGAAAACTCTATTTGTTTATCATGAAGATGTTTTGTTTGTGAAGTAAAAGGAGTATGAAACAGATAGGGAACAGTTTATACAGAGAGAAAAATAATACAATGTGGATTCAAAATATTTCCATTGGGGAGCAATGTTGACAAGGTCCATTAAGTTGCCTGGCACTAGCTGGCAGAAAAAAATAAATGAGAACAGAGCTTTAAGAACACTGCTTTATTTACTGATGACTATAAATGGAGAAAAGCTGGAAAATGTTCAAGATCACTGACTGGCTGATTGTCACAGCTAATTGTTTTTGACATCCAAATGTCCTACAAATCAGTGTGTACAACCTGCCATGCCACAGGCTGTATCTTCTCAGGAGTCAAACCTTTATAAAGCAAAAAAGCACTCAGTGCTAACACAATGTGTGATCATGAGATTGTGTATATCATTTAACAGAAGTTGTTCTCCATACTCATTGTGTTATCATCTTTCTGAACAGGTTTTCTACCAGACAAATTAAAGTTCATCTTCTAATATATGATGATAATGCTAAATTAGTATTTTAGTAAGTTTTGCCTATAAATGACATTATTTATTTAGTGGGCACTGATGGAAATGGAAGTCAAGATTTGAAGAGATGTTAAAAAGAAAGGCTTCAAATCTGATTGGTATTACTACATTATCAATGACTGCAGCTTTCTGTAGTTGCAAGTAAAACTTAAATCTCCTCAGTGAACTGGTGGAACTTTCACATATGAATTCAGAAAAAGAGAGCCAATATCTTGATATGTCTTAATGTTAGCTATATCACCTGAAATAAGAATCAAGTCATCAAAATTAACGTTGGTTTTTTTCTCTAACAGGGAAATTTGTGTTAAGAAAGAATTAATGCTACCTCTTGAAAGCTTTATGAGCCATTTAACCTCTGAATGTCCAAATTAAAATATCTTTCTGTAAGAATGTTCTGAGATGTTGTGCTCTTTA
Source organism: Callipepla californica brunnescens (assembly GCA_023055505.1). Classification (NCBI taxonomy): domain Eukaryota; kingdom Metazoa; phylum Chordata; class Aves; order Galliformes; family Odontophoridae; genus Callipepla; species Callipepla californica. The sequence goes on along the minus strand of JALIRH010000056.1, from coordinate 3,290,176 downwards.
CTGTATGAAAATGTCTTCGTTTCTACTAGAGTACTCTGAAATAGAAGCACATCTGTTCACTGATGACTTCTAAGTGCACAGACCTGAAAATCTAAGGAAGAAAGATTTTAACAATGACAGTTATTAGGTCATTAATTTTTGTACCTGACATAGATAGTAAGCCTACCAAAACAGAGAGCTTTGCCATTTAGTGTCCTTTCTGCTCATCACACTTTGCTCACTTCTAGGTTTGATTTTCTCATTATACAAAGAGAATTCATGTTTCTCATCACATAAACACATCCAGAGTTTCTTTGATGTATGACAGTGGGGCTTTCTCTCTGACAAAACATCAGTGATAACAGATGTTCATTAAGCCAAACTGTGACCTAATCTTCTCTTCAATTCTATAATTGTTCTCAGAATATGATCTCAGTGCAAATATCCAACAGATTCATTGGCCTAAATAAATATGGAAGTGAGATGAGGAACTGAAAACTCTTCTGCTGTAGAGATGAAGTTCAGGGTTTATTTTACGCACGTGCATTTTGTTTGTTTGCAATACGACATTTCACTGTCTATAATGGAGTGAATGTTTGTTGTTTTTATTATTTCTTATTACATTTTCATTCTTTTTTATGGATCTTGAACATTTGGATTTTAAACAAAAAGTTACAAAAAGTTTATCTATCCCACTGCCTCCTGTCAAAGCTCTAACAATCAGCCTCTGTGTCTCTTCCTCCCTACGTTTTCTAGTGCTTGGTAAGTATCCAAGCATACTATTACAGTAATCAGAATGTGTGATAAAATGTATCATTAGGGCTTTTTCAGAGGACTTGTTGAAATTCCTGCTGGGAAATGAGAATCTATCACAGTTATTACAGTTATCTAGTGTTAACTATTGTACATATTTTCGTTCCCTACAGCTAAGTTCCACAACTTTTCTTTCTTACTCCTCTTGGAATTCCCTCATTCTAGGAATAAAATGTTCAGAACAGAACATAAAGTTTTTCAAATGCTACATTTCAGGAGGACATGAAGCGTAAAATAAAGAACAAGTAGAAGATCTGTAACTATGAGGAAATATGACTTTGAGACTAGGTACAGTTCTCATGTTGCTGGGGTAATCATATTACAGTTGACACCCACATACAATATGCTGTCTACCATCATTCACAAGAGCTTCCAGACACCTCCCACCCATGCAAGGTATTTGTCTTGGGTTCTTTTCCCCTCTTGATGTGTAAGTGCTTCCACTTTTTGAGTCAAACTTTCTGCACACTCCTCCAAGTCACTATAATTTGTTCCTTGCTTATTTTTGTTTCTTCACTCTATGTCATTCCCTCAATCACAGTGCTCTCAAATAAAACAGACTGAAATCCTGCTCAGTTCACCTGCTCAATGAAAAATCTTGTTCAAGATCCTGGAGATTCAAAGAAGATATTTACCATTCATGGAAATTCACCAGTGTCCAAGATAAATAGTATGAGTACGCCAAGCCTGGAAATTCCAAATCTGTTGCTGCACTGTCTAGATATGGGAAGATCCGTTCTTCTTCTAATGGGCAGCAAAACAACGTAAGCCTTACCTAGATCTGTGACAGAAGAAATCATCACACCATTAGAACCCAGTCTGCTTCACAATAGATAAGGTAACAAAGTCTCCTGCATGCAATTACAACTAGGACTTCCTCCTAGGACTGTTGTATCAAAATAATTCTAAATAGACTTCATAAAAAAGCATTTGAGAATGTAAATTATATTTGCTATGTTTTTTTTCTTGCATATGGGAAACCTCAGATCTAATAATCATTGTACATCTAAATATTATTATGAATATGAATTAAAATATGTGTCATTAATACTCTCTGTGCTAAGGCTATACTAATACATAACGAACCCAGGGTAAATAGATATCTCTGTAACTGTCATCTGTAAAATGTCTTTTAAAAATCATTGCTGTTATTTGGCTAAGCAACTTTTGATTTCATTACTGTTTGTGATAAAAGAAATACTGCCTGTATACTAGAACTAGAGATTAGAATTAATCTACAAGAAACTTGATTCCCATATTTTTAATCATTGTTCATTACTATTCACGAAATCAATACTCGAAATATCGTTGAACAAAATATGATTCAGTGTTATTTGACACCTACATGATGGAAAATGCTAGTCCCTTAGGACTAAATCAAGACTATTTTGATTGCTGATTTAGAGGACTGATGCTCTCATGCATGTTCCAGATGCCGTCTTAATCCATGGTGCAATAAATTCCAATTGAGTGAAATACCTGATGTGCTGTCCTGTGTCAGTGTCTTTCAGCTCATACTCACACAGTGCTTCCCGTGGCCCCTTTTGAAAGGTATAAAATGTCTGCAGTAACATGACCTTGGGCACAATAATGCTTTCTAAGTAACAGTGAAACATCACAGAGGAGTCTGGATTCCCCGTTTCTATGTGTTAGGTGTTGCAAATTATGCCAGCGGATAGCTCAGCACACATAGAAGTTTGTTCATGCCCCCACATTAGGATGGGGAAAGATAGGAAAAAGATAAAATATGAGGATTGAGATAAGGACAGTTTGATTGGAGCTAAATGGAATTGAAAATAATCATGAATATTCTCAAAACAAGTGATGATGAGGAAAACAGCAGCAATGAGCTAAGGGAAGAACTAAATTTGCTAATAGCAGAATGTGAGATAATACTGTATAATACAATATGATTGGAATTGGAGCTAAGAAATCAAATGAAATGTGAGAGAGAGAGGGAGTGAGAGATTCTGAAACCAGAGTCCTTGCTATATAGCTGTAGGCAAGAAAGCCAGGAGCACACAGTGAGCAGAGTTCGAAGAGACAGTAGTCTCATGACTCTTACTCAGTTTTATCTTTCCCTCTGAACGGAAAAACGCAATAATGATGTCTTCTGAGAGTTGAAGTCATTCTTCCTTTTTGAGACATGGAAACTGGAAATATTGACAATAAAGGGAACTGCACCATTAACTCTTTAACTACCAGTGCACTATGTGATGTTATGATGTGGAATACTGGTAACAAAAATCATAAAACCATGACCAACAGCTTTATTGTTAAGTATGAAATCATGTGGCATGGAATATCCCTCTGGCCACTTTGCAGTATCTGTCTTGTTTCTGTCCCCTCCCATCTTATTGCATACCCCCAGCCTTCCAGGTGGCAGGGCAGCATAAGAATCTGAAAAGTCCTTGACTCTGTGTAAGCACTCTAAGCAACAACTAAAATATCAGTCTTCTCAAAATTGTTTTACTATTAAATACAAAACAGAGCACCACAGCCATGAGCCAGCAGTGTGCCTCTGTGGCTATGAAAACCAATGGTATCTTGGTGTGCATTCAAAGAAGCCTGGGAGCAGGTCAAGGGAGGTTCTCTTTCCCTTAAGCTCTGCCCTGGTGAGACACATACTATGTCCAGTTCTGGGTTTCTCAGTTCAGGCAAAACAGGCAATTTCTAGAGACAGTCCAGCAAAATGTACCAAGATTATTAGGGGTGTGAAACATCTCCCTTACGAGGAAAGGCTGAGAGACCTGAAACTGTTCAGCTAGGAGGAAAGGCAGAAAGGGGATCCTATCAGTGTTTATAAATACCACTGGACTGAAAGTCAAGTGGATGGGGCCAGTCCAGGAGTGCACAGTGACAGAACAGGGGGCACTGGGCACAAACTGGAACGTACAAAGTTCCACGTGAACATGAGGAAGAACTTTGCTTTGGGAGTTACAGAGCATTGTATCAAGACACCTGAGAGACTGTGGAGTTTCCTTCTCTGAAGATATTCAAAACCTGGCTGGATGCTTTCATGTGCAACCTATCGTAGGGATACTGCCTTAGTAGGGGCACTGGACTAGATGAACATAGAATCATAGAATGGTTTGAGTTGGAAGGGACCTTGCACTTGGGTCTACAGAGGTACCTTCCAGCCCTTACAAGTCTGTGATTTTGTGGTACTGTAATTAACACTATTACTCCTGAAGCCAGGACAGAAGATGATGAGAATGGGATTTTTCCCCTCATTTGCTTAAATTTGAATGACCTAAAACAAGATTCAAGCCTCTTGAGTCTCTAATCTGTTCAGAAAATGAAATTTGAGCAGATATAATTTCTTTCTCACCATTTTTATCCTGAAATATTTGATTTAGATTTTGAAAAACATTCTATGCACATTAATTTACATATTTTATTCTACTTTGCATTGCTTGACTTATTCCTACCACTTCCAACTCTTAATTTTTGCTTTTGAATTTTTGATTGCTCAGGTCACTCACAAGAACAAAGGCTGTCTTCATTTAGTCCAGAAAAGATGAGTATGGAATTTTCTTCTTCATAATATATGGATTAGTCAATCAACAGTAATTTATGTTTCCACTATATGCATTTCTGAATACGTGATACATACTTTCACACAGACTTTGGCTTTGTCACTAGCATGAGCCAATGTAAATTAGATTAAAGAAAAATATAACAATTTGATTAATCTAAATCAACTTCAATAGAACTTTGAATGTATTTCCTGTTTGATACATATTGCCCTCATTTAAGGCTGAAAAGCTTGAGTTTCATCCTGCTGATGATTTCCATTGAAGAACAGTTCAGTTGACAAGAATAGAGGGGTGGCATCAATAGAAATATTCTCCGCGATCAGTGATTTTGATCAGAGGTCTTATGTGTCTTAGGACTTTGGCCACAGAAGGGACATGACTGAAAGCTTATGCTGAAGGGAAGGATTTTGAACACAACTTTAGATTTTCAATGCTTCAATTCAACATTTTTAATTTGAGCTGTCTGAAAGCAGATTCACTTATTTTGTTACTGAATTTTCTGTACATCAGGATCTTTTAGAAGACACTTTAGAATTGTCAGCCAAATTTATAACGATCAAAGTCTGCCTTAAAAATGTCTGCCTTCCATTTGTCATTTCTTTTAAGTCAATCATTTTTGCATAGATTTTCTAGAAAAAAATATGCAGAAGAAAACCTCCCTGTGCTTTCGGAAACTAAGATGACAGGAAGAGATGATGACTTATTTGACATTTAAAGATAGGAGACACTTCTCCCCTCTCCTGTTAAGACACTTGGAAATAATAAAACATATCAAACATGAAGCTTCCTTCTACAGTGCTGTGTGTACGAAGTTTTTTCTAAAGCCAGGATGAGAGAGAGTGAGAGATCCAAAAAACAGGGAGAATACGTTTCTTGTCTCAATAATATGAAAAAGAATCAGAAAAGATGTGTTGATTATTTTTTTTAATCTTGACCACATTTTTCTGGTAACATTTCTATCATTCAAGTGGTGACATATATTGGAGATTTGAAGATGTATTTTCTACATTTGCAATTTCCCATGTTTAGGGTGTTTTTTGGTTTTATTCTCAATCTGGAGTAAAACCTGTAGTGAATGTGATTTTGTCTTTGCTTTTCTATGTTTGTTTGTTTTTTAATTCATCACCATTATTTTCTTTGTCTCTCTCTCATGTGTATTCATCTGAGTCTAGCCCAGCTTTCAGGTTTTGTGGTACCAACATCAAGGTATGACCTCTAGTTAAGCCTTCATTAAATAAAACTATCAGCGACTATATTCCAATAAAATGGGAAGACCCAGGCAATCTTTGCAACAAAAACCTTCTGTTTTTCAACCTTAAACCTAAATGGACCTTTACAATATATAAAGGAAACTAAGAGCTAAATTAACATAATATTGAGTCATTTCTATTGAGGTCCTCCCGTTTAGGATACAATTCACTTCCAAGTACTTATTTGTCTAAACAGATAATTGGAAGGAAAGGAAAAATGAGTGTATGAAAAAAAATATTAGAGCTATATGTGAGAGACCAGTAGGGTAGCTCTAAAAAAAATGAGCAATTAGTGGAGAAGGATTGTTGCATTACAGAAAATGACAACAAAAATGATATCATCAACAACAAAAACCTAAAAAATAGTGTTTGAGCAAATAAATGTTTGGTGCATAAGTCCATTTTCACATATTTACCGATAAGAAAAATTAGAAGCACTCTTCTAGAGCACTGTAAGAAAAGCAAAAATACCAGTATAGATATTTTAAAGTTGCTTCTCTTCATTTTATTTCCTTGACAAGAAGTTGCCAGTGCATGTGCTTGAAAAACTTTTGCAGCAGATTGACATATAATTGACCATGTAATGACTTAATACCTGGGCCAGATCCAGAATTTCAATAAAAAAAGCCTTTGAAATTAAGCCTTATTAAGGTCACTGGACCTTCACAGAGGTATATGACAGCATTTTGTCTGTGAAATAGTCTTCTCAGAAGTCAAAAAAGACTTACCTCAGCAAACTGGAGATTTGCTTTGAAATCAGCATGTGAAATTTAATAAAAAATGAAAGATGCTACACATGAGAGAAGAAAATCCACATACACATGAGAGAAGAAAATCCAGCACAGAAATAAATAAGTATACTGTTACAGGGCAGTAAAAAACCTGAAGGAACACAAGAAATAACAAACAGATTAGGAAATTAAATTGGTCTCTAAAAATTCATATTGCAATGTGAAATATGTTCTTAGAAGACATTTATGTAAGAAAAGATATTTGCAGTAATGATCATATGCATCAGATTTTAAGAATGAGTCTAGCAATCTAGTGAAATTCCAAAGGAGACTGGAGAAGAGTAAGAAGTTTAGGAAACACACTCTAAATAAAAGTTTAAAAGAGTTGGGCTTTTTTAATATAGAAACTATTAAAAAAGTACATGATAAAAAATTTCCCAATTTTTTTTTTTTTTTTTTCTGTATCAGCAAAGGATACAAAGAAGGGAAGACTGATCAGGAAGTTCAGTAGGAGTCAGACAAAAAGTAATTGGTTTAATTTGCAGCGAACAAAGATTTGGGTTAAATATTAGGGAAATCTATCTAACTAAAAGCATAAAGAAGCATTAGAAAAGGTTACATAGGTTGCAGAATTCTTTTTTTTTTTTTTTTTTTTGAAGATTTTAAAGTAAACATCTGCTAGAGGTGGCTTAACGACTTTATTTGCCTTTTTACAGTGCAGAACAGAGTTTAGAAATCTAACTAAGATCCTTTGTACTACTTTTTGAAGAAGTATGATATATGAGATCATGGGCTGTGATATATAGATCTTTTTTTAAACACCTATAAAAAACTCATACTAATTGAGCTTTTTGTTTTATTGTTTTGTTTCTGTTGCTGTTTTCTTTTTCTTTTTTATTTTTTTTTTCATTAAGTCAACATCTACCCTTTATAGTTACATGAAAAGATAAAAATTAACTGTGTGACTCAAGAAGCAATATTCAAACTTCTGTTTGACTGGATTTGACTTCCTTTCTATTGGAAGCCTACTGTGTAAAGAACAAAGTCATAGTGGCTGGTTTAGTTCCTAGAAACTCAAATGCTAACGACTGCCTGTTGAGTTAGAACATTAAGTAGATGTTAACATTAGCATGAACAGAGATTTTACAAATTCCCATAGAGACCCAACAGCCTGTTAGAAGTCAAAGTCTTTTGACTCAGCCGGAAGCTACAAATCAATGAAGTATCATTCCTAACATGAGTATGTTCTGCAAAAGAGTCCTGCCTGTTTCAACTGACATTGCTGCCTGAAAACATGGGAAAAATGCAGTTCACAGAAAGGAGAGAATACAGCAAATGATTTCTACTGCACTGGCTAGGAATCCAGTTACCTCAGCCATGATTCTTTCTTCCTTGAGTGAAGACTCCCATGTGAGGAAGAGGATGGGATGTTGCATCCAAATCACACCACAACCTCCAACCCCTTTACTCCATATGTACAATCTAGACAGAAAATGCACAAGCATCTAAAGAGATAAAGAAATGTAGGCTCTGGGGGCCTCATCCCACAATCCTCAGAGGTAGAAGACACTCTGAACTTCAGTAGCTTAGCCAGAGAGGCAAGGGTGCTTTCAGCACCCTTAAAGGTGTTTTTAAAAGGATATTTAAAAAACATCAACTAGTGAAGACCACTGATGGACTAACATACCATTCCCTTCTTCCAGCACTTTACCAGGTTTTTCCTGATATGACCAAAATCCACCAGTATAGCAATGCTGCAATGCCCACAGAGCAACACAGTGCTTATGTCTAAGTGGCTCTTCAGCATTTACTACTATTGAATAACTCCTACTGAAAACCGAAGAATTTTGGAGAACATAGGTAGACATAGGTTAATCATTACTCACAATTCTTGACATGTGGATGGCACTCAAAGTTCATGTGTTCTCATCAGAACTAAAAGCTCAGGTAGAATTACCTAACCTTTTATCATGGTCACTATTGCAGGATCCAGTTATACTCTGGTGCTTCATAGGATCTGTGAAATTCATGACCCATCTCCTCAAAAACTCTTACAGTCTCATCCCAAAACTGTTAACAGGGATATCTGGCAGGTTTCAAACACTGTATAATGTATACAGAATAAACACTAAAATTTCAGACTGCAGTCACTGAGGTGAGCTTTGGGAAATGCTGATGTGCATGGAAACATCCTTGTACATTCTTTTGTTATATTCACCCTCCCAGCATCACCTGTATGTTAGCTGAAACAACTAGCAGCCTCATTCATGTGCTGCCTCTTATAAAGAATATGTACAAATGGATCCAGAATTCAAAGAGAGCTGTTAGAGCCCTCTGCAGACAAGGTTTACTAAACATGGTACAGACATAGAAGCTGTCTCCCTCCTCTCACCCCTCTTTGCTTTGCATTTTTCACCTGAAAATGAGTACATGGTGTCATCTGTCACTAAGGATAATTCCAGTATTTATAGTTAAGACACTGGGTCAAATTCTGCCTCATTGTATTTTTGGAGAAAATATCAGTGCACGTATCAGCAAATGTTGTATTTCACAGGGGAATAAGTAGGGAAAAATATAAACCTGAATGAAATATGTTTGGTTTTCATTCTGCATTTTGCTCATGGAGTAAAACAAGTGAGGCTCAGACATTTGTAGTTGACGGATTTTCACATGATGCAGGATAATTGGAATCACAGATGCCTGTGAGCTATAGACCAGGGTCAATTTAGTAGCCAATACATCAAAACTGGAACAATTTATCTTGGGCCTCATTAGAGCAAAGCATGAACTCACAGATCCATAGAAGTGATGAATCTTTCACACTGTGTTAATTGCAGAACACCTAACAGTTCACGGCTGGAAATCCATAACACATTGTAGAATTGAATGTTTCCACTGTAGATTTAGCTTTACTACTTGAAATAAACAAAGAAGTGACAGAGTTTAGGTGAAACAGAAAAATCTCATGCATATTTATTCTTCAGAATTTCTCTCCACGTGTTCAGAGGATAATTATTTTACAATCACATGCCATTGCCTTTTGAACAGAACAATGTTACATACCATGACAGAAGTAGATATCTGTCAGTTTCATACCAGACATGCTGGGATCTGTCCTAGGCTTTTGTCAAAACAGCCGTGGGAATACAAGAAAGTACATTCAGAGCAGAAGCTGTGAAGCAAGATGAACAGCATGAGAAAGGAAGGCTGAGAACCAAGGACGCGCCAGAAGAAAAGGAAAACAAATTCAAGCAAACTGTGTGATGGCTGCATGATGATGACCCTGACTGGAGGAAGAGCGCACGGCTTGTAACGACTCGTGACCCTGACAGTTAAGGAGTGCTTGCGGTGTATTTTGTTGACATGCAAAGGTGGGTGGAAAAGTTAAAAGAGAAAATTTGTGAATGTATACAAGGGATATTAGAATATGTAATAAATGATTTGGATTGTCCATATCTGAGTCCGTGCCCCAGATGCTGCAAACAGCCACTGCTTTTCTTCCTCCTTGGACATCTCAGACTCCTAGGATTGAGCATGCTTGACTTTCCACTCTTCTAATAAGCCAGTGTGGATTTCCTCAGCAACCAATGGAGAGATGTAGCAACATCCAGAAGACAACTTGTGTCAGTGCCAGACAAATAACTGAAAGACATTAGATGAATCACTTTCTAGAGGTATTTTTCACCTTCTCTACTTAGTAGAAAGGAGTGCTGCTTTAGTTTAGACCTTATGAAGAGAAGTGAAAGAAGACCCTAGATGAAAGAGGCCATGGTTTTGCAGAGGTCTCCCTCTGAAAAATAACTTTCTGAGACTATGTTGTTGAGAGACCTGTTTGAGGGATAGCGCAAATTTTAGTTCATTTACCTGTTAAGGCAGGCAAGCAGAAGTAGGAAGGCAGGAAGGACTAACGGTGGGTAGGGAGGAGGCCCTGTCTATACCAATAAGTAATATATTCTGCAGAAGAAATGTGTAGAGAACAACTTTTAATGCTGCAGACCTTCCATTACTGTAGACTTATTATTAATGAGGGCTGTGTCTGAGATTAGTTTCCATTTGTTCTTGTGGACTGAACATCTACTAGTGAAGCACAACAAATGCATTTTCCAGCACATTTTCTGTTTTACCTATATCTAAAATGGAAATGAGTTATGAGGTGTAGTAGGCTGTCTTTTCCCATTTTTAGACTGTTATGGTGCTGTTAGCTGAGGGAAGATGCCTGACTGGAACTGAATCATTCAGCTCTCACCTGTTTCTTTTCCCACCAAATGCCTCTTTATTGCAGCTAGCACAACAGACTCCAGCAGCATGACATGCCTCTGAGAAAACAAGAGCACAGTTTCATTCATTCAAATTAGTAGACTCTGATGTCCTGGGGGAAACACTGACAGTATGAGAAGAGGCACAGCCAGCATGACAAATCTCCTGGAGTTGGGAAAGAGAAGGCTATGGTCACAGCATAGTCTCCTTGTCTATGAGACAGCATAACATTGGGATGCCAGTGCTGGAAAAAGGGAGGAGAAAGGAATAGTTGAAGAGTTGTCTGCTTTCTTGCATTTGGAGAGAAATGTGGGAAGACTGAATACACAGTTGACTCTTTTCTTGCTTAATTCCAAATATAAGCACTTGCTCTTCTGTTGCTTATTTTAACGTTGTGTCAGGAGTTCACTGTTCACAAAATACCTACTGGTACCATATATAGGGAAAACTGACAAGTTTGGAGAAAGTAAATATCCCTTTTCTTTGTTCTGTTCCGAACACTAGGCTGATCACCAAAGCACTTGCTCTTTCTGCAGGATACTGATAATTTTGGAGAAAATAAATCTCCCTTTTCTTTTTTTCTGTTCCAAACACTAAACTAGACTGGGCAGCAAAACACTTGCTCTTTCTGAAGGATACCAATCCCAGATCTTTAATTTTCTATACTTTTTGGAACTGGCAGAGAAAAGAAATATTTTATATAGTTAATCTGATTTTAGAATTGGAAGCTAGTGCCATTTTACTCCTTGTTCTTTAACAGTTTAATTGCAAACAATGTAGATTGATATATGTTCCTTGATGGCTTTTCATATGGCATGTGTTCTTGACTCTCCTTAGACCACACATACCTATGTATAAGTGTACATACCTAATACTCAGAGTGGAGACTGAATGTAATGCAGGCAAGTTTTACAACTTTTATTTTTCTCAAATTGTTTACAAAGCTGTTGCTCTGTTTTCTCTAGCCATGGTTTGGCAACCATGCCGTGTAAGATGTCTTCATCCAACTTTGCAGTTCTTGTTTCCTCGCTCCCTACCCTCACCTTCTCATGACACATGACAACAGCTATTCAAGATCTCTTCCAGTTGGTGCATTAAATAGACTGCAACAAATCTTCAGGAATGAAATGCAGGATGATACCAGGGAGACCAGAAGGCAGAGGGTGAGTTTGAATCACTGAATTTTTGACTTCTTTCCTGCTAATATAGAGAAAACCACCCACTTGTAGAAGAAGAATGAGGAGGAAACATCTTAAAAATATGTCCCAAGCATACAAACAGCACCTGATTCCAGATATGTTCCACAGATAGAAGTGAAATGCACATCACTGAGCATCAGAACTTTTAATACAAAGCTTGTATAGAAATGCCTTGCACAGCAATTTCTTTACAAGATGAAATTGTAACTTATTCTGAGCTTAGCTGCTCATGCATAAGTAAACATATGACAGAAGAAAGACTGCAGGTGGATTTGAATGACGAATGCATTGGGAATTGTGAACAGACAGTTGAAAGCTGACACCCTGCAGCCATCCTAACATGTCTCAGGATGGTATGTGAAATTGAAGTCATTATAAAAGCTTACCCATGAACTTAAAGCAGTGAATTAACTACCATAACATACAGACCCTGCCAGAACACTGTAGCCATTGTGTAGCTGATAGCTGGCATTCCTCTTCGAGCATGCTTCTCCAGTATGTGCTTAGTTCCAAAGAGAAAGTGCCTGCCCTCATTCAAGTGGGGAGCAAATCTCACTCTGGGAGCAATCCTAGACCACTTGAAATATATCAGAATAAAAAGGAGCCAGAAAAATTGCAGAGAGTGAAACTCTGCTGACAACTCAGGACAGTAGCAAAAGCATTTTTGGCTCTTTGAAGTATATTCAAAGCTTTGGAAAAGCTACTGGAAAAGGTATCTTATTTCAAAACCCATTCTAGAATCGCTTCTACTGATTAGTAGTTCAAGACAAAACTTCTGTGGACAATGTCTGTGTTCATAATCCTCGGTTTCTGTTGGCTCAGGAAAATACTAAATTTATGTGGATGCAGATATCTTAAGTTGGCAATGAAAATGGCATTAACTGCTACAGTGACAGGGGAGGTGAATTCTGCATTAACTTCCAAAATGAACATAGCATAACAGAAAACCTGAAATTATTAAAGAATTAGACCAGGCACATTGTATATAATTGTACAGGGATTTGCCATCAAATTCATTATAGATAACTCTTTGATAATAGAGTCTTTAGACTGTAATAAAGAAATCTAGAGCTGAAGTTAAAAAAAAAAAAAACAAAAAACATAAATCTTGATCCAATAGAAATCTCTGCTGGAGATGAGGTTGTCTCATTTCTTCTCTGTCTGTCTTTCTTGTCTCATTTCAGTCTCTGACTGGCACTGTCCTGCTGAGATCTCCTCAGAACTTACACCAGTCTCCTGCTATGAACAAAGTGACAACAGTACCTGTTCATCTGATAATCCCTACTACGAACCAACTGAATGGGGGAGCACTGATAAACAAGATTAGCTCCGTCCTAGGGCATCAAATACATTACTCCTTGAAAATGAATCAATATACTTAGAGACCTCTGTGGTCATAATTCCATCTTTGACGTCTTTCTGAATTTGTGGACAGCCCTCCATTATGGCAGCTGGTTGAGTTGGCTGACTCCTTTATCTTCTCTATGCTGTCAGTGCAGACTGTCCATGCAAGACTATTCAGATATCTGTCTCCATCCTAAGAGTTTTATTGGCAAGAGGAATGCACTGGAAACTTGAATAATTCATAAGGAAATCTTCCAGAATTATGTTGGTTGACTTGGGTCTAGCCCCAAAATTCAAAATACTTTTCCAAGTGACAAAATAAAAAGTTTTCTGGAAACGTTTCTACCATGCCTTATGGCAGGTGATTCTGTGATTCTTCACAGTTCATTTCTCCTCAGCAGACAATCTCTTGAGAGAAAACTGTATCTCCCATGAGGCATCATAAATCTGTTCTCTTGAGGATTGTGCACTATGAGAGCTGACAGTCAGCAATGCAATCATTCAGAAGACCAAAAGAAGAAGGATACTTTGCACTCAGACATCACCAACCATAGCTGTCATAAAGGATTTTCATAATCAAAATATTTTGGTTTGGCAGGGAGCTTGTTTTAGAGGATACATGAAAGTTATCCATCTAATTTAGTCATATTTTGTAAAGTACTTCTGTCAAATACACATTTTTCCAAGGATAAACAGTTTTTCTGGAGATTTTTTGGCCAGAAAGACACCTTACCAGCACCAAAGATATTCTTAAGCTGAATGTTTAATATGAAAAGAAAAAGAAATCATTTAATCATTTTTATTTGCTCAAAATATCTTCTACATGAAAAAGCAGCTTAATTTTAATAAAAAGAAGATGGATCAGTGATAGAATGGCTTAGGTTGGAAGGGCTGTGGGCAGGGTTGTCAGCCACTAAATCAGTCACCAGATCAGATTGCCCAGGGTCCTTCTTCCACTGCCTTTATGTGTCTTTCTTTTTCTCCAATTTGACCTGCACGTTCTTGTTCAGCCATGTCAGTTTCCTGACTCCTTTGCTTGTTTTTCTATACTAAGAGACAGAGAGTTCTCACACTTTCAGAAAGGCATCCTTAAAGAGTTACCAGTTCTGCTCCACTCCTTTGTCTCTAAGGATAGCTTCCCAGGAGATCTAATTCAGAAATTCCTGAAACAACCTAAGGTTTACTCTCCTGAAGTTCAGGGTCTTTATTCCACTCTTTGCAAGGCCTATGTTCCTCAAGATCACAAACTCTATCAGGACATGGTAGGGTGCCTCCAATCTTAACCTCTAGAATGAGCTCTTCTGCATTGGTCAGCAGCAGGTCCAGAAATGCTTCTCCTCTGATCAGTTTCTGTATCAGGAAGTTATCCTCAATGCTCTACAGGAGTCTCCAGGATTGCTTTGAGCTTTCTGTGTTGCTTTCCCGGAAGACATCCAGGTGTCTGAAAACTCCCATCAAGATGAGAGTCTGAGAGCATGATGCCTCTTGCATACAGAAAAAGAAGGCATCAGTGGATGTGGCCTATAGGAGGATGTAGAACGTGGAGAGCCCCCAAAGCAACAAGATGGAGATGCAGCCCAAGGAGAGGAGCCTGCAATATAGCAGGATGTCTGGGGGAGCTGCTGGCCCTAGGTACCTGCGCTGAGCCATTCCTTCCTGAAGGATCAGCCCCATGGTATGGAGTCTTGTTGGAGCAATGCTTGAAGAGGTGCAGCCTGTGGAAAGCCCACGTAGGATCTGACTGGGAAGAATGGTGTCCTGTATGAGGGATCCCAGTTGGAGCAGAGGCAGAGAGTGATCATGAAGGATCAGCAGAGATGAAACATCATGAATTGACTGCAGTCTCTATTCCCTCTCCCTTGGAGAGGGAGGGGTGGGGTGAGGGGTGGATCTTGAAGTTTGCTTCAAGTTCTTGCTGTTCTAGTCTGTTAGCAGTACATGCTGAGTTTGTTTTGCCCATGGTGGTAACTGGTGAATGATCTCCTCCCTTTCCTTATCTCAACCAGTGAACCTTCTCCATTGTATTTTCTCCCTCTGTACTGCTGAGGGGGAGAAGTGAGAGAGCAGCATGGTGGAGCTTAGCTAGCTACTAGTGTGAAACCACCACAGGGATAAATTATAACTTTCTTTCACTTTTCTGAAATTTTAGAGATGCAAAATCATGCACCATGAGCTCTTCATAAAGATGTCACTTTAAGACAGCTTCTACTTTATTTCTAGTTGCAGCATTTTGTTTCTGTAACAGTAGCAGAAAGAATATGTTATCCAAATATTTCCAAAACAATGTGACAGTTAAGACTGGCAATGAGAAGATGATGGGGAGAAATAACTCCCTCTCCATTAGTATCACCTGGCTCCTATCTACTCCAAGACACCTGACTGGGCAGCATGCACATTACTTTCCTTCATTTCACTCTACTGTCCAGACACATCCGTCTGACAGGTTTCCATTTTTAACTTCCCTAGTCAATTAATTGGCACATTCCTTTAGACCTCTCCACTCAGGCATGCAAAGATACTGGTTATATTTAGAAGTCTGAACTGCTGTTTTTTGTGAATAGAAAATTCATATTTCAAGAAAATCTGTCACACTTGTTTTGTCTTTAAGAAAATGAATCAACAGAAACTAAACATTGTTTCTTTGTAGCCTTATGCTTCCATTGTGTGGATCAACTGCAGAGTGGTCAACGGCTCTGACATTTGACATGAAGTTGGTAGGAAAGTTCAAAACAACATGAGTGAGCAGGACATTTCCTTATCATCTTGACACAAAAGCTGTTCGTCGTGATGTGTTTGGAATTATCATTCATGCCTCTATGCTTTTTTATCTCTTTTCCTTCTGATTTTGATCTCCATCTCAGGAAACAAAATTAGCATTTACCAACAGTATCTTTTAAGAATTTACATTTTGGGATTACGGAGTTTCACTGACTCAAAATTTCTTATGTGCTCAGATTCCAATTGCACATTAAAAGAGAAAGTCATTCACTAAGCTTACCAGTCTGTCACCTTTCACCATTGTTATGATCACAGAGGAAAGCAACATGGAATTATAATTCTTATTCAACAAGAGGCCAAATACAGATTGTGCTCTCCTTCTCAACATACTGACATCTTAATCACTTTTCCTGTTATAATTCCTTGCATATGACTGGGGGAAAGGCTGCAGAAGGAGCTTTCAAATGCTACAAAAAGGCATGAGCTCTGTGGATCACTTATTTCTTCAATGAGTTTCTAACTGACCATAACCCCAGTGGAGTAGAAGCCAAATTTCAATTAGTCCCATCCTAATTTGAGTGGAACCAGTATAAAACTGCAAGTTGTCTGGTCTCTACAGCTTTCCAGAGTACTCAAAATCCTGCTTCTAAACTGCACAGTTAATACATTCCTGAAGGAAAACTATAGATATTCCTCAAAGTATTACAAAGACACGAGGGACCCAGTACATGTTTTTTCTTCAGATTCTACTGAGAATAACTTATTCAAAAGTATTACTGCTTCAAAAAAACATTTAAGTTATGCTTCATTTGTGTTGTACAACCTCAACAGAGCCATGGAAGATAGAAATAGATTTTATGTCTCATATTTTAACAGCATGGCAAAGAAGCATTGAAACTTCTCTGTTGATGGAATATGGGGACTGCCCTGTGTAACTGTGGAAGTTTTGCCCAGACTAAGATCATCTGATTTGCAAATCAACCAGAAGCTAAAGAACATGGAATTCACATGGATATTTTTATTTTAACTTTCCCTTAGGCAAGACATTATAATTTTAGAATCACCCAAGACTATACCTATAGGACAGAAAGCTGTACAGCATGAAGATACTCGAGTAAGCGCTGAGCAAACAAGCTTTATTGTGGAGCTCCATTGTGACTAATTAACACAGCTAGATGTAGCTATATTAGTCTGGGCGAACTGCCATGAAAACCTACCATGAAAACTGCTTTTTGAATCCAAATAAATTACTTTAGAACTACCTAAGGCATATCGAATGAAATAGACTGTAAGGAATGGAAGAGCCTTAGTCCCACAAATGACAAGAGATGCAAGACCCAAAAGCCCAAATCATCCCTGAACTCTGTTTTAAAATAGGGTTGAATCTAAGGGAAATTGCCCTCCATACAATCTTTATGTAGTAAATTCTTACTACATTATACACTAAAATTCTTCACCCATCTCGTCTGGTTTACGTATTAAAGAGCATGCAAAGAAATAAATGCAAACAAGAGGTTAGAGAAAGGTGTTTCTTTCCTTTTAAAGGTTACTAGTATGATAAGGAACTGATTTCTTTTGTTTCATGTAGCATGGGTTTAGCTTCAGTTCCTCCCTTCCAACCATAAACTCACAGCTGTTACCACACTCTTTTGCAAAGGTCATAGTACTCTATGTTATTATTTTGTCCTTCTTAAAAGTAGTGTTATTTCTCCTAACTTTTCTGATTCCAAGAAGAAGTCACCTCTTTTAATGGCTGAAGATGATATTTATTATCTCTGAAGCTTTAGTGATTATAAGGTTCATGAACACTCCTGCAGAAATGTTTATCCTCAAAAATAGCTGAGACAATGGAAGTTTCTCAATGGATCTTTATGTGGGAGTATGTTAAGAAGAATTGTGCACTGAAGCTTACAAATATGATGAGCTGTTTTAGTAAAACAGAAGACATAAGAACTACTGAGGGAGGAGAAGGGATCTGTCTGTCTACTCTCTGCCAAGATGCTGTCAACCAACATTATCAACTGTTATTTCAAATCACAGTGATTCAGTGAAAGGAATGATCACTACTCGTGCACAGCTATGTGAGGCTGTTTTGACCTAAAGGACTAACCATAGTTTGAAAGGAATTCCCACAGGCTATTCAGGCCATGAGGACCATATGGGAACTGCAAGCAAAGGTGTTGCAGATGACCAGTTGCTAGTTTCTGAGAAACGAATCTGTAGATGCTGGGAGCTGATCCAAAACACTCATTTTAATTTGATAAAAGCTTTCCAGTGTTATTGCTATCACTTACAATTTCTGTTGCTATAATGCACAGCAATTCCATTCAAACCAATATTATAAATGTCTGATTTAAACTTCCAGTATGTTTCAGAGAAGAGTGATAGTCATTTTTTGTTGTTGTTTATTTCTCTGTTTTTCTGGAGCTGACAGGTATGGCATTTTATATAGTAAATGAGGACAAGACACAGCCAGGTACCAGAGGCATGTAGAATAGCTAGCATACATCTATCTTAATTTTAAACATCTAGATAAATTTTATATTCAGAAGAGAAGAATAAAACACTATTTTGAGAGTGATTCATCTTATGAACCATACATGCCTGTCTTAGGATATGAGTTGAATCCTATCCCCAAAAGTATGCAGTCTGTCTGACTTCACAGCATGATTACTTCTCTTCTTCAAGCTTTCCAGTATGTTAAGTCATTTGAGCCATCAAAATAGCTTTGATATCAGAGCTAGGTCTCTTTCTCATTATAGTGATGGGAAACCTAGTCATGGACATGATCTCTGTTTGATAAGTTCTATAAAAATACTTACAAGTATAGAGTACAAAATGTAATGCATGAATCAACAGATGGACAGGAGAATGTAAAGAAGCAAAAGATATTAATTAATATTGTGGCTTGCCATAACAAAACAATTGCAATACAACTAGCCAAATTTTGTGTGCATCACGAGAGGCCAATTTTAAGGATCATAATGGCTTTGAAATTATTCAGACATCACTTCCCAAATGCATCTAATACTTCTTTGTGAATAAAGGCACTTGATCTACGAATCCTGATCATTCAGAACTCTGAGAACACCAAAGTGAAAACAGAATATTCAGCCATTTTACCTGGAACATGGAGAACTGAATGCTACTTCACTCAACATGAAGATTCACTGCTCAAAGTTTAAGCAGCCAGACTATCCATGGAACTGACAGCAAGCCTGTCAAGAACTTAGATTTTCTCATAATTTTCTCCTGGCTTTCTGTCTCCTATCTTATACTCCTGCTGAAGATGATTTCAACATTTCTTGTGATTAATATTTTTAATAATATCAGAAAATAATATATTTTGAGTAAATAATGGGCTGTTTCTTCTTTTATGTACTCCTATTCTTCCCTTTTTGAATTTTGGCTCACAGGCCCCTCCTCAGGTCAGAAGGGTCACCACACCAAAGATCCTCATGAGAGGTCTAAGTGAAGTACTTTTACGGTAATTGATATCACAGCCTGGGCCTTTTGCAGTGGTATAAGAGGTGATTGCTCCCCTGAGAATAGCCTGGAAGTGGGGAGACTTCTGACTAATTCTCTGCTCCACCAGAACCTTCCACTGACTTCAGGCGAGTCCTCTAATTTCTCTGAACCTCATTCATTCCAACAGGTGATAGATAGCATCAACTTTTCTTCTTCTAAGACATACATTATGATGTTAAACTTTATATTGAGTCTGAAATACTCAAACATGTAAGTGACCAGATGGGTATTCATTTAGCAATATTAAAGGGGGATTGATTGAGCACTGTTATAGGTTGCTCAGGGAGGCTGCAGAGTCTCTACCTTTGAAAATATTTAAAATCATCTTGGTCCTAGGCAATTTGCCCTAGGTCACCCTGTTTGAGCAAGTGGGTTGGACAAGAGGTCCTCCAGAGTTCCATTTCAACCATGTTATGACCACTGATTTCTCTAATTTAGGGTATTTTTGCTTTTTCCATCTTGTTTAACATCATTCTTTCTAAACACTGAATAATCAAGATAAGAGTTAAGTCTCAAAAGATCCAAGGACTTTTTGCACGCCTTCAGTGTTCGTGTGCCTCCCAAAGAGTTGCATGCAATAATAATATCATATCAATTTGGAAAATAAGTAGACAAGCTTCACAGGATTTCTCTGTTCCAAAGTTGATGCAGTACTTCAATTATATCCGGCTAGTAAAGCCCTGTAAACACTGTTTCTTCAGTATCCATAGACCAGAATTGCTCCAGCACCTCTGCTATTACTTAAGATTAGATATTATCAGACTGTACTTCATAAAAGATTTTTATGAGCCTTGAAACAAATCATTTGAGTGTTTTTTTAAGGCAATATTTTATTATCCTATTTACTCCAAAGCCATCGTTCAGGGAAAAATACAGCACACTGGTACGGAAATCAAAAGTACTGGGCTGTATAATTTCACTGCTGATAAATAAAACATCATTTCTGCTTCATATTGCAGCATTTGTCATTAAATACCAGTATTTTCTGAACAGTTTACTTTATTGCTCATGCAGACACTAAAAGAGACACCAATGCCTACTTTCATTCTAGGCATGTTTAGCTTAAAGACTAGTGCAATATACTCAAGTTATAATATTTTTACTGTTATTATTTTTAACCACTTCTAATCAATTTCTTTTGAGGCTCCAATCTTGGAGAGATTTTTGTTTGTTTACTTGCTTGCTTTGTTTTGTGTTGCTTTGGGGTTGTGCTTTTATTTATTTTTAGAAAGCTTTCTCTCAAGGTATATTCTTTTCACCTATCAACTTGAGTAAGAAGTGAATCTCAGAGATGACATAATCTTATTTTTCTTAGCTAAAAAGAAGCATTAAGAGGACAGCTTAACAGGGCAACTGAAGTAGGCTATCATGATATATACAAAGTTTCTATCCAAGTAACAGTGGATGTAGTGGTGTGCTTCCCCTTGAAAAGTTATTTAGAAAAACTGATGCATATTCCAAGAGATCTTGGTCCAAGATTTCAGCTGCTGTAAAAGAGCATTTCCTTAATGTTCAGTGGAGTGTTTAAGACCTTTCAAGAATCTGGCATTTTACTTTTGGATATTTTTTTCCTATCCTTAGGTTTCATGTCCCAAATACTCATTTTCTGGTAGCAGAGCAGTAAATGTCATATTCTTGAGTATTTGCCTGAAGATATGCTTATGCAGCAGTGCTTGTTCTCAGGGTAAAAACTGAACTGCAGCAAAAAGAATGCCTTCTAACATAATACAGGAACAGGTCACACAACCCCTGCCTTCAGCCAGATGATACATGCAACACA
This sequence comes from Callipepla californica brunnescens, assembly GCA_023055505.1. Taxonomy (NCBI): domain Eukaryota; kingdom Metazoa; phylum Chordata; class Aves; order Galliformes; family Odontophoridae; genus Callipepla; species Callipepla californica. The sequence goes on along the minus strand of JALIRH010000056.1, from coordinate 3,269,038 downwards.
ACACGTTTGTTCCTGACTGTGTTTGAGCTGGATGATGGGGGCTGGACATCATAATCAATTTTTAAGTGCTTGTGAGTAGCATTATTTCATTTATCTCCAAATGACAAAGGGAATGTGGAGAGAAAACAGAAGATAGACTCTCTGTAACCCACAGTGTCAGGAATTTATAATAAATTTTAATGTTCTGGACAACAGTTTTCCAGAAAAAAAGAAATAGCTCTGCTTTGCATTGTAACTAGAAAAATACAGATAATTCCTGTAAATAAGAGCTACACTTATGAGTGAATTTTCTATTAACCACCCAATATTACAAGTTGCACTAAATTTCCATAGCTAGTGATTTGCTTTTCCATGTCATACACCAAACTGTTGGTGCATATCTTTATGGTGCATATATCTATATGCACCAATCTTTATGGCTGCATATGAACTGTAGGCATTTGGAATTTGTTTTGACTTCAGTACACATCATTGTTCATAAACACACTATCCTGGATAATTGCTTGGACACTACGAAGAATTCCAATGCTCAAAAACATAAATCTTTTGGGGTAGACTGTTTTCCTGGACAATTCCCATTGTTCCCTGTTCTCCTAGCGCCTAGCGTCCTAAAGTCTTTCCTATTTATATTTTGATGCTAACTCCTCACTTTTATCTGTAGTCTTTATCCATCCCACCTGCAAATGGTCCATATTCCAGATTCTTATGCTTACCCATGAGCTCCAGTGAATTGGCTTGCAACATTTTTCATACTGGCTTACTACCCTAACATCAATCCCTTCACAGCTCTTAGTTCATTTTACAAACCTTACCATTCCCAGCAACCACTTTTATTCAATCAATTCCAGTCTCTACTTCCCTTGTGCAGATCTTCAAGTTATGCTGGTTAAATTAAATTGTGTTACCAGGCCCACCACATACAGTTGTGTGTGTACGTGTAAACACACATGTACCCACACATAAAAACAAATACACTGCTGTATATATGCAGATGTTTTCTTTAAACTACATTCAGTCGAAAAAGCTTTGTCTGTCTAGAAAGATGCAGCTGCTGCTTGCAATGGATTTGTTGATAAACCAGAGCTCTTTGGCATTGCTCCACTGATGCAGAGAATCACAAGTGCAGCTTAGACTAGTTTACAGCTGCTTTCCATCATCTGAGATGCACCATGCAGAAAGCTTATACCAGCAGTTCTGGCCTTATCTTTCTTTTCAGACATTTACAGTCTTGCTCAGTCTGTTCTTTCTCCTGATTATCCTTATGTAAATGGTCTTTAGATTTTAGATTATGAGACAGATCTGCGCAGTGATTTTTCCTTCTGGAGTGCAAGTCTCCTTGGAGCACTACTAGGCAAAATTATCCTGACACAAAATATTATGAAGTGCTTTTAGATCTGTATTTTCTTACTAAGAATGAACATTTTCTTCTGATAATTCCTATGAGGAATTAACTGTAAACTTGTTTAAAAAATGGGTTTACAACCATGAGTAAGTACTTTACAAACTCACTTACAAACTGAATAATGGTGTTCAGTCATCTAAGTCTGCACCTACATCACAAAAATTGTGAGGTGTATATTAGATATCTAAATGGAATCTGTGTTGTTCTTTGCTTTGTAGATTAAATAAAAAACTGATTTATTAGCCCACTGAGTACATTTGGGAGAGAAAATGCTGCCTAAGTCTTAATGTCACCAACTTGTACTAATATTCAGCAGCTGAATGGAACTCTGCATTTGTATACAGTAATTTGGGAATTACCAGTGTTTCAAAATGAGATGTTAGATAATAAAAAATATTCACTTGACCTCCTTTAAGATATTAACCTTTCTAGAACTTGAAATTCTTAAAACAGCATTATTTAAGTCTCTCAAGTTAATGAAGTTTTAACATTTAAATGATTATAAAAATGAGTTGCTTGAAATGAAAAATCAACATTTTCTACTGTTGCAATGCTCTTTTTACTTGAATGAATTCTCATGTCACCAAGTCAAAACTCTCTCTACATGTTCTACTATGGGATGTAACTATGAGACCACAGTCTAGTCAAGGTAAGTTAACTTAACTGAGTCATTAGTGAATCAGACTATTATGCACATTGCTTCTTTCTTTTTTTTACTTTTTTTTTTTTCTCTTCATCATCTTGTTCTCAATAAAATCCAGCATACTGGTAATAAAAACTCTATTATCTATTTGGTTATCCTAAAGCTTCTCAAAATAGTCATCAGGCAGTTCAGCTTTCTTTCATAGATAATATCAGTTATGTGATCATAAAAGCTAAACTGGGCAAAGAACTCAGGAAGATAAAAACCATACAAACAAAGTACATTGAGTGAAAGCAAAACAGTGAACAGTTTGGTCATATATACTTATTAATTCATAGTTATTCAGAGACTTCCATGTGATGTATTTCAAGCACTTATCCAATTCAAGAGTCTGAGAGCTAAGAATATGGGAGCTGAAAGAGTAAGAACTACTTAGCACTAAGTATATATGACAAAGGCAGCAGGAGAGGATGTGTTGACCTAGTGTTTATAGTAGCATCATCCCACGTTGTAAATATGTCATCTCTTCTCTTTTCACTTCTTTCAGTGTTAGTGCTGTGCAAACATATTAAAAGGTATTGGGCAACATTACTAAATATGACTGTAACTTATTAATTTGCAGTCTTATTTCACCATGAAAATGTCGACCCAGCACTGTAATGGGTTTTAGTATTCACTGATGTCTAGAAACGTTGTCTAAAGCATCCTGCTGTAAAGATTAAGTCTGTAGGTCTGAATATGCCAGCCTTCCCAGAATTTGCGTCACCTGAGCAGCCAGCTCATTTGAAGTTAAAACTTTCAGGTGGACTACACCTGGTGGCTTCCAGTGTAGTCATAAGAAGTGCTTCCAGGATCTGAAAGTCTGGAGCAATCAGCAAAAAAAAAGGCACTTAAGCTTTGAATAGGTTTGTGGCACCTGTGGCCTTTAGCATTTCAATTAAAATAAAAACCAACAACTCAATTTTCAGGTTCTCCACAATCAGTACCCAAAATCCTTGAAAGCCTTTGAGAGCTGCATGCCTTGAGAGCCATTGTGGAGATGGGAAAATTTTGACATTATCATTCTGTATCTTGTTCTAATGGTTTGTAACTGACAAAATTATCAGGTAGATACCCTACTTTGTCTTACCTTGAGTCTGACAGTGTCCTAAAAAAGAAAAAATAAATAAAAGAAGGAAAAAAGTTAATTCTTCAGAAAACAAATTCCACTATTTGCAGCAGTCCCAACTGGAACTGATGGCCTGAATCTGACCGTTGTGGAGTGAACTTTTACTCAGCAGTATAGGAAGAGTATATGAAGATAAGACTGACATCTGAACGTGAATAACTTCATTAATGAATACTTCATTAATAGACACTGATCCCCATCCTCAAATTGAACTTTGACTAAATGTCAATTCCAAGGCAAGTGGGGATGAGAATAAGATGAGTTGAGAATGACATTACACATAGAGGACAAAGACTTTTCCCAACTTTTTATATCAATCTCAGTCATCCTTTAATATTTCCACATGCAGTGAGACATTTTAAGAAGGGGGGATTCAGAAATCTCTTATCTAAAGTCATGCTAAGAGTCACTGGTTTTGGTTTTGTTTATTTTCTTAAATGCTTCAATCATATTTAAAAATACTCTAGACTTCTAAATCACTTCAGTAAAATAATTGCTGAGGAGCTCAATGAAGCATGAGATGTGTATTTAAAAATGTCAATGTGGAAGATTATGCTGAAGCTATAAATCTGTTCAAGTTTCAGAAGCTAAAAACACTGTTATTAGGTAGAATGAAATTTAAATGTCAACTTTCTTCCACAAAAATCAAGATATCTTCAAATCCAGCTACTTCCAATTAATTTCAGTTATATTCTCTAAAGAATTAAGTTGGAAAGAATACAAATCCCATATATTTGTAGGTAAGTATTTGCTTGCAGCTGTTTGTCCAAATGAGAATGTTGCTTTCCACACGTAGTGTTAAATTTGAGCAAATATATTGATCATAATACTGCAGAGTATCCAGAAGTGTATGTTGATTTCCCCTGTGGAGAGGAGCTAGCTAGTACTGCAGAATTTGTCCTCTTAGTCTAAAGATATGACAAATCTCTTCTTGGCAGCAGAACTGTGAAACGTCAGTGAATCCATAGCTCAGGGAAATTACTTGGATTCAGAGACATCCCAGGAGCCACGCGACATCAAGGCACATGCTTGCAGTTTCACAGCTACAAGACAAAAGCTGACAGTGGTCAGAGCACATAGCGCATACAGTATTTATTTGTTGAGCAGCTAGGTATTTCTATATCCCCTCTCTAGAAACTTGTATCAGACTCAATCAGTATTAGTACAAATGGCCTAATAAAACACTTCATGACACATGGAGAATCGAGCAAGGTTATCTCAACAGAGATGTCAAAAGGTCATAAATAGAAAACAGGATTAAAAAAATGGAACTGTAATCCGGCAAGCAGTAACACATTTCTTTTTCACTAGCATAACAATGTGGCTGAGTATTCTACTTCTCTTTGTTTTGAACCCTGGGATTTTCATCTTCAAACCCCACCCTCTTTATTTTTTTCTACCGTGGAGATTAAAGCTCTAAATTCAATCTGTTTTCATTCATTTTATCTACATTGTAAATCTGTAGAACTCCTTAATTTAATTGCTTTGCTGATGTTGCAGCCCTGGAATAATAGACCTTTTCTCACTTGGGCTGTGAGAAGCAGATTGTTTCCATTAGATGCTCCCATTCCCATTTTGCTTCTTGCTTGTACCAGGCAGTTACTAGAAGAAAGCAAAAACAAAAATAAAACAAACAAGACCACAAAAATAAATAAATAATGATAAAAAAAACCTAACCACAAACAAAAAAAGCAGCAGATACCTTATTTGTTCTACATGAAAGGCAACTTTATGTTTCAGCTGAATCATCGGTATTTCAAAATTCACATATTCTGTGTGAAAAAAAATCATGTTCAGAATAGTGAAATATAGTAAAATATTTTCATTTGGCATTTCCACAGTAACACATTATTATCTGGAAAGGAAGGTTTATAAGAATTGATACTAGTAGCAACAATGGAGCCTGCTCTCACAGGTTTTGTGTATATCTCAGGTAATGGAAAATGAGGAAAGCCCAGGTGCATGTTCAAAGATCTTCGTGCCTGACTTGGAGTATGGACAGAACCTTCCTTGATCTCAGCTTATACAGCTCAAGCCTCAAAGAAATGCATGCCTTTGCTTCTTGGATAAATATGTTCCCTATTATAAGCAAAGACAAAACTCAGCACAAAGGATGACATCTAATTCCCTTATTCAAACTAAAAATTTATGTTTGTATTTTTTTGCCTTCTCTTATGTTTTGCTGCCCTACTCAGACAAGTATTTTCACATTTCATACTAGGAAGAACTGTAAGGAAGTCAGAGAACAGAAAAAAGCATTTTAAGTAAATTCAGTGGAATTGCTCCTTTTTAACACTGACGTAAGTGAGAAGAAAATCAGGCACTCTGCTTTTATCACTTCTATCATTTGCATCCATATATTAAAAGATTTCAAGTACTGATAGTTGGATCCCTTGCTTCTGTAAGTCAGCAAATCTCCACTGAGCCTTGTAAATTTGCAGCATCTGTGATTCTGGCCCAACAATTTGAGCCAATGTATTAAGAAGCTTTTGTATTCCTGGTTAAAACATTCCATCTGAGAGCATTTGCTCAATCTTTTATATTCAAAGGCAGCTGTAAGAAGCCAGGCTTTTATTTTGTTGTCTTTCTCACACTGTTTTAATTATTTTCAATGAAATCAATAGAAATAGGAGTATAAAATATTCACACAGAGATTTCTTAAACTTTCATTTTAACCTTAAAAATATGTTTTTCTATGTAATGCATTAATTTACATTGCAGATATATCAGACATTCATGACTTTGTGACAATGTATATGTAAGATATATTCCTTCAAAAAAAAAAAAAAAAAGTAAAAGAAAAGAACAGAACAGAAAGGCACATAATTCTTAAATAGTGGCAGGCATCCCTTTTTAATTCACCTCCACTGCACTTGCTTGGTACTCAGAATACAGATTCCTCTCCATATCCAGATTTTCCTCAGTGCAACAAAGGGGAAAAGACATCATGGGGTAGCCACCAAAGCTGTTATATATAACTTGTGTAATACAGGAATATCTAGACTAAAATTGACTACTTCTAAGGTAGGGATCTGAAAGTAAAAAGCTGCCAGAGCAGACATCCAATATTTGAAGATTTAGGAGAAGAGGAGGCTCCCCTTTTACTAACCCTCTTCATCAAAAGCTGTAGTTTAAGTGCTATGAAGTATTTCTGTTCCATAATGATAAATCTCCACAGATCTTATTCTGCCACTTCAAATAGGGTTGCTCCTAACACAAGGAATGAGATGGATAAGGTCAGAATGAAGCCTGGTTTATTACACTTGCTTAAGTGTGGAGTCCAGGTAGGACAAGTTCATAGGATCGTGCTGTTTCTGAATATTTCTCTCCTTTTCCAGACCATTTCCTTGTATATTGCTAGTGCACTCTCTTTTACTGGTTAGCAAACCTTGGCTAGAATAATTAATGAAAAGAAAAACTTGTTGCTCAAAAAATTAACTAAAATATATACTCTTCTAAATATAACTATATATAAATATATTAAAATGATATATAAATATAATATATTCATACATATAAATATATTTTAAATAAATATAAATTATATCTAACATATGTATATATAAGTCTAAATGATGCAGACTGGTTAAATTCAGGAAGTGAATACAAATTATCCCTCCCAAGAACCATGTTAACATGCACATCCTCAAATTGGCTGTTACAGAAGTAGCACAATCAGATTTCTGAATGGAAGAATATAAAAATACATTTATTCTTATCTTTATTATGGTTTGTTCTGCATCAACAATAACTCCTTATTCACTTTGTATTCAGATACGATAAAGTCTTTTTATAAGTGTTTAGTGCTTCAACTTTGCTTCTGCATTTGATCAGCCAGAACAGCTGTTCACTATTTTGTATATTTCATGGCAGTAGAGATTATCACTTAAATAGACCTTAAAAGATGTAGTGGAGGGAGTAATCACCTAGATGCTAGGAAACATTTTGTTTGCTCTCTTAAAACATTAGAAAATGTTTGAATGTTTCTTTGACAAAAGTACAGTGTTGACCTCCCACTATTGCTTTGCATTACTGCATAGGCAAAAGTTAGCACCCTCTAATTTGTTTGGAAGGTGTCAGAGGCATGAAGAGAAAATCCAACCCAAGAAGTCAAGGTCCTTCTCATAGAGAACACTGTACTAGGACTCCAAAATCCAGCCGTGATTCCTGTGTATTACTTTGCACGAGTCCTGAATGTCTCGTTAAAGTATTGAGCAATTTCAAACAATGTTAGAGACTCTAAAGTTTAATTTTGCTTTGGTCCGTAGCTTTCCAAGACAGTGTAACACATATCTTTAAGAGTTATCGACAGTTTTTGAAAAGTACATTTTTCTCATTGAAGTTACATTACTTCTCTTAAATAAGAAAACAAATTAGATGATCTTGATGAAAAAATTCTGGGTCTGAAATCTGTATGTACTAATTCTCTGTGAAGAACTTAGTTACTGAGTTACTTTGTCTTTCTGGACACAGTATTAAAGAACATATAGGAATAAAAATGCAAGTTTGCCGTCAGATGGGGCCAGACAGTGAAAAAAAATCCCTATTTGTGCATGTTTTCAAAAGTTAAGGATCAGTGCATTCTGGTTCCACTGTTTGCTAAAGTCACAGGTCTCCAGATGAGAAGCTTCGGTTCATTTCCAATTCATGAAGGCTGAAAGTGCAATTGAAAACATTTGTTTGGAAATTGCATTGATTGGAGACAATCTTGCTCCCAAATCTTATGGTCATCCAATTAAGCACAGAAACACCATTCACTGTTATTACAGAAGCCCTGTTGCCTGCTCATGCTGTGCTCACTGTATCTGTTTGCAAAAAGAGAAAGATAGTATCTACCCCACTAATTTTCTAGAGACTGAGATCAGCTAAAAGCAGATGTTATGCAAAGAAATTAAGGGAAAATCAGGCTGCTAAAGATAGACAACTTGTGAGATTTTTCAACTGTGCTTATATACAGGCACCTAAAGTACTAAGCCTAAGTGAAATCAAAGAGTAAAAAAAAAGGTCATTTATGCCAGTAGATCTGAAAATCTCGCTTAAACATATAGTTACCTCTAGGGATCTGGCCACCTTTAAGAGTCTGGCCAAGACCAGACCTGCATCAGAGCAAAGGTATGTGTCTCCCGTGTCACATCAAGTTTCCACAGGACTATCAAAAAGTGTCTATAACAATGTATTTTAGAGAATGTTTTTTTTTGGATGAAAGGGAAAAGTAAAGCTCTTGTTACAAAACAAATCCTCTCTATACACTTCCCTGGACCGAAAAACCTTTAAGAAGCTACTAATAAAATCTGGCAACATCCATGTGAACCTTCCTCTTGCTCAACAACTGGAGATCAGAAAAAGATTTCTTTCTGACAGCTTCCTTGTTTCTGTTTGTAATCTGCCAGCCGATGAGCAGTATAACACACCAGAGACACCACCCTTTCTGAAAGTATAAAGTAATGAAATGAAATCAACTGAGTCAAGCACAAATCTCTGTTTGTTTTTTTTTTTGTCTACTCTTGACTGTGTAGTCAGACAGATAAGTTTGTAGATGTCCCCCTTTTTTTGCTGCTTATGGCTAGAAAATGAGCGGAAAGTCCCTGTTGGAGCTTTTTTCTGGCATAGATGACCTATAAAAGGCATAGGGAATCTCATCATATTAAACTTGAGTTTATCACATGGTCAGAAATAGCCTTGGGGTCTGCCAATCTTTCTGCCTCTTTTCTGAATTTGTAAATCAAACACAACCTTCTACTCCTCTCTGTGAGTAATATGTTACAATCTATTTTAAAATATATTGAGTGGATATCTTTTGTTTTGTTTTATGTGGGACTGATATTTGGTCAATGACAACTGTAAATCCTCCAGGAATATTATTACCTCCCCTTACTCACCAGTATACCTCTAAGCTGATTTCATGGCACAGTTGCTTTCAGAGCTCTTTAATTTGCATTCCATGAGCAGCGTGCATCCTTCCATCCAGCACAACCTCTAGGTTCTACTTACCTTGAAAAGTCCAAGTTCCTCCTAACATGCAATTCACTTCTCACCACGGTAAAATATTGCAGTTGTTTAAGTGCAATTTAAATTTCTGTATTATTTTGAAGTTGTCAGGTTAACTTTATCTGAAGAAATTGTGAGCTTGCAATGAAATGTCAGTTTACTATAGTATACTATAACTAATACAACTTTCTCAGTGCAGGAATCGACAAGAATGGTTTTCTAATTCCTCTTTTATATATATATATATATATATGTATACAAAATCATAAATTCAGAACCTCATATCTGAATAATCCCTGGTACAGCGTATGCTAATTTGAAAATACCATGAAAGAAACTTCTATTGCCCATTTATTGGTTGACTTGTTGCATTAAAAAGAAAACTGATAAGTTTAATTACTTTCATGAAAATGAAAGGAAACTATTATTATTTTGCTAAAGCACTAATGGTTGTGCCACTTTAAACTAAACTGAAGCCTACCACAGGCTAAGAGACCTACTTGGTAGGGAGCATATCAAATAAAGGAGAAACATTTTTCTTTCTTAGGACATCATTAGAATTTTATGGTACAGAGATTGATTACCCAACAATGATTTGTTTGTTTTATGCATGCTATGAACTGGTCTCCTTTAGGCTTTTGTATAATACCCAATTTCCCAACAGCAGTAGTGATTATTTGATTCAATGACAGATCATGTAGTCTGTGTAAAATCAAGAACTAGTAGAATTTACATTACAGATTTAAAGACTTTTAAAAAGACGTTTACATGGTAGATTTAAAATAACATAAAGTGTCACAGGTTTTCCCCCTGAGAACAAAGTGAGAGATTCTTGTTAGAGTTTTGATTTTATGAAGAATCCACTACTGTGTCTATCACACAGATTTTATTATGAATTATTAAACCAGCTTCTCCCACATTAAAATGGCAAAGTACTTTTGTCCTCAATGTCCAGGTGTGAATTAGGAAACAGTTCTGCTTAGGGCATAATTCTATCTAAATGTAATTCTCCTATGTAATTCCATTCATATTCTTAAGAGTTACTTTTGATTTAAAATCAGTAGAAGCTAAAGTGTGTTGTCATCCGGTCAAAGCTCCACTGTTCCTCCACTTGAGATCAGAGGAGAAAGGAGGGGGCAATCAAAAGCATTATATTGTAATTTCATATAAATTTGAAGGTCATTTTGAATTTGGATGATGAGTAGCATTTGAGGCTTTAACTATCTCTGATCAGTTTTAAGGGTACAACTTTTCTTAGCCACTATAAACATTAAATTAGTACTTGGGAAACTTAAGGTTTAAAGGTACAGATGCAACTTCGTTTTCTTACTCTATTTTATGTGATCTGGTTAAGATCTGGGCATATTCATATCAATACAATCACTGCTTTTGAACAAAGACAGAATAGTTCATACACACGAAGATGAAGTCAATAGAAGCCTTGGATTGAAGTAGATGGGAAGATCTTATCTGCCTGGGATTGCCTGGGATTTTGCAAAGAAAATTTCAGAAAAAAAAAGCTAAAGCATTCACCTCTTCCATTAGTGACAGGACTGCAAAAGATAGTTTTTGTAATTATTTGCAATTATTTGCATCTCAGTTCTATCTTGCAGAGTGGTGGGTAGGATTCCACTTGAACAAATGCAAGACAAGGGGAGTTTGCATTACAGTGATGCAGATGAACTGTCTGAAGACAAGTTTCTGTAGCATCCCGCCTAACCTTTAGCTGTTGGTTCAAAAAGCTGTCAATCTCATATGTCCTTTGTCCTACAGGCGTTCAGCAGGTATGTTAGATATTCCAAGATAACTCAACTGATGCTCCAAGCTTGTGATTTGTTAGTTGAAATAGGCTAAGTGCCTACATAAAGGCTGGTTATCTTAACTTCCGTACTAGTCAAAAGAGATCAAATCAAAGTAGTCTATGAAGTCTATGGGATAAGCCTTCCCATTCTTAGTTCTGCAATGGGTAAAAAAAGAAGTCTTTCAAGAGCTTATCTCCTCTCTATAAACAGACTACACAGTCAGGTGTAGCCATCCATGCTTTGAATACTATAAGATCCCACCCATCCTTCCTGGGATGCTGCTGATTGTAAATATAGTCGGCACCATCTCTGCTCATGTAGTTCATCTCAAGAGTGAAGGAGGTGGTGGAGCATCAGATTGTTCAGTTCTTACAAAAAGAATAGTTTAAACTTTGGAATGAAACTCAGGAAACAGTTTCACAGAGTGAAAGCGTAGGTAATACAAACTCTCCATTCTAGCATTTGGATTAAATAAAGGTGCCAAAATAAGACACATGGCAATAACCTCCCCTTTGTCTTATTAGTATATTAGAACTAATTTTAAGCTGACTGATTTGATTCTTCACTCTCAAACAATCCTCTGAGAACTGAATCACAAGCCTCCAAAGTTTAACTGTAAAGTAATAAAGCTTGAAGGTACTAGCCACACTTATAGGTTAAGTTGGATCATCTTGGGAAATAAAAGAAAGGAAAATTTGCCCCAGGAAGTTTTGTAAGGTAATTGCTATCTGCAATTGTTTTTCTACACGGTCATATTATAATACTTCACACAGCTAGAGCTGTCACTCCAGTGTAACTTCTCTACATCCTACCAAAACGCAAAAAATAAGATATTGCAGTTCCACTCTGCTGAACTTTTATCAGTGGTCTAGCTGATTACCAATGTGAACTTGCATAGCAAAGAGAATAAACTAGATGCACTTGCTTCTAGTGAAAATACAATTATTTGGGAAGATATGAGCTTGTAAACACACTTTATGTGTATGACTTTATATCACTCTTCAAAGGAAAAGACAAGGAAGGAAGGAAGGAAGGAAGGAAGGAAGGAAGGAAGGAAGGAAGGAAGGAAGGAAGGAAGGAAGGAAGGAAGGAAGGAAGGAAGGAAGGAAGGAAGGAAGGAAGGAAGGAAGGAAGGAAGGAAGGAAGGAAGGAAGGAAGGAAGGAAGGAAGGAAGGAAGGAAGGAAGGAAGGAAGGAAGGAAGGAAGGAAGGAAGGAAGGAAGGAAGGAAGGAAGGAAGGAAGGAAGGAAGGAAGGAAGGAAGGAAGGAAGGAAGGAAGGAAGGAAGGAAGGAAGGAAGGAAGGGTCACTGTCACTTTCTTCAGGTGTGAGAGGCTCTGGAGAAATGGATTTTCAAAAGGTCACAAGCAAAGTACTCTTGGATCATGCTTCATTGCTAAGGGAAACAATGCTTAGAAAACAAATAACTCTAATTGGTTCTAATGTGACTTGCCATTCAGTGAAATGCATTGCTCCACACCGTACAGAAGTGCTAATGTAGGTTCCCAAGTTCCTTGAATACATGAGAGCTCGATAGGTGCATTGTGATGGGTGTTCTGTTAATACCAGGGGAATCAACAATATATGGCATCTTAATATGTCTTCAGGCTCTTAATTTCCGTTTGTGAATCTGATCCCCAAGCCCCTAAAATGAATTATCGTTGACTGAATAATCAAGGCATTAAAAACTGAAACACTTAGAAATTTCCCATATTAAAATGAAAGTTAAGACTTCTGAAAAAAGCTGAAAGCTTCTTCATGGCACAGATTTCCCTTCCACAAGAGACTCTGACTATGAAACAGAAGAGTGTGGGGAGGGAAACATCTATAAAAAAGCATAACTGACCTACAGTGTGTTCCGTTTTTAAATTGCTCTGTTTGTTATGACTTTATTAGAAGCATCTCAGTGATTTATGGTAATAGAGTGTCTGAGAAAAATGGATTAGGAAACAGTGCAAATGAAAGACTGTGAAGTTCATTTTATATTCAGTCACCAAATGGCCTTGCAATATATTATACACCATTCTTATAATGTCACAGGTCTGTATTCAGTATAGGTATATATTCAGAAGTTTTAGGACTGTAAGATGTAACATAAGGGAATCAGAATTTCTTTACAAAGAAAAAACTGTATCTTTACTGATAGAATAGCTGTCAGCAACATTAAAATTTGAAAAACATGAATGCAACAGTCAGAACAAAACAGTGTACTTGCCTGCTACAAAAATATTTGCTGCTCTGTCTCTAAGACAAATAATATATAAGTGCAAAATAAAGCAAAAGTATGATCTGTATTTTTTTTTATTTCTCCCATTGGTGTTATTTCCTCACATTTACCAAAGTAATACCCTTAGTTGAAAAGGAATTAATTTTAGATTTGGTAAGCTTTTATAAATCCTAAAAATGATTGGCTTTTGTTGTTGTTGTTTGCTATTTCTTCTTTTAATTAGCCTTATGAATATGTATTTAAACGTTTTACAGTCCAGACTTTTCAACTTCTTGCTGGCACGAAATGATAAAATATATACAGTAACAGGCATAAACGTATATGTATATATATATGTATATGCCTGTTATTGTGGTCCATTGCTGCCCCAAGGTGAAAAAGCTCTAGGGGTATTCTTGTTCATATTTTTCTAATCCTCCAAACTTCAGTCTCAGTGTTTGTGACTGTGTTGTGGATGTGGCCCTGAACCCATCTATGGTGTGACTGCATGATGATTGACAATAACTATAGAAAAGACAAGTCCCTGGAACACATGAAGACTTTTATGGGCACCGCATATCAGCTAAGGCTGCTATGCACCACATTTATACATTACACATATAGTAATATATAGTAATGCTTGTAAAGTCATAAGCTTGGAAACTATTGTGAATCTTATCCAGGATTACATCAGCTGAAGGTCTAACTCCAGCTTTGTCCTCCCACATGCTTTTGTTTGAAGATAATGTCATCTCTTGGACATAAATTTCTACCTGGAAATATTCCAGACTGTTACAGAGACATGAATATGTGCTTCAGAAACTGTTTTTCTAAGTTTCTTTGTATTTATTTGCATTTGTATGTTGACAAGCACTTTATTTGTTAGCCTAACAAACCTGCTAGAAAGTCAGTTATCCCACCAGTCTCCTCTCTACACAAGACTACCTAAAGCACTTAGGAGGATGTGCTTGTATGAGTATGTATAGGTAGCTGTAACTGCCTGTTTGCAATAAACCCAGCCAGGCCTTTTGTAAGTGTCTGATACCAATTTCTTCTTTCTCTTGTAGAACATCAACAAGATCCATATTGTACTCGAAACAGAGGGAAATTCCTTTTCTCTGCGGGCAGCTTCAAGCTTTTTTTTTCATTAACATGTACAAGTTTCCTTTGGGTCTTCCTAGCCCCAGGTAATGTTAGTTGCAAGCTATGAAACCAACTAAGCCATCTTTCTACTGTAGTACAAAAAAAGATATATATCGATCCTCCTCATGTAATAAGCTGCCTATTTCACTTCATACTCTCTTTTCTGTCCTCATAAAAACAATTCAGGAAATATGAAAAAAAATCTTTTTTTATTTTTTTATTTTTTTTACTGCTAGAGTAAGATCTCTTAATGTTTATAAGTATGACTAGAAAGGTCAGGGAGTCAGAAATGAAATTGCCCATCCAAATAATGAGCATTATTTGAGCAGGGTCAGCAAAGTAGTTCCCATTTATTTCTCTGCAGTGCTCTCTAAATTCATCTTTGACAGTCTGAAAGGAGTTCATACAGTAAACCTGCATTGTTGGACCAGTGGAAGAAGCAGATAGAAGCATATTTTTAGATTCTTTTAAATTGACTGCATACTTTTACAAGTTGCTTTAGGTATCATATATGTGGCCAAAAATCTACCTTATTTCATAAGTAGTTGTGAAAATCATCTTTACCATAGTTTATTTACATTTTCCTTCTTCTGCACTGTATGCCTATTGATCTTGCATATAGGATTTAAGCAATTGCTTTCTGATCTACAAAATCTCCAGTGTCATGTGTTAAGTCAAAAATTGTTTTGAGGGGCAAGGTAAAAATAAAGCATAAAGGCTAAATAGCTTTTTTTTTTTTTACTGCGACAGAAGAAAACTGTCAGACTTATGAGGTCTACAAATAGTCCAGTCACTGAAGAAGCACTCAAGGATGTAACAGAAAACTTCAATGAATGTTTTGCATCAGTATTTGACAAAGCCTTTCTTTGTAGGTGACAAGTCTGAAGAACCGTCTTAAATCTAGTTGTCAAGAGAAGAGATATTAAAAAAAAATACAAACATAAAATGAACCACAATAAAAATTGTCAGACTAAAGTGATGAAGCAATTCAGATATGAAACTGCTGACCTACTGCCTGTGGTCTGTAACCTATTTCATAGATCAGCTCTGTTACCCAAGGAATAGAATCCATCAGACGTTGTTTAAAAGCATTTTGGGGGTGATCTGGAGAAATACAGTCCAATATATCTGTCTGTCAGACCGAAAAATTGCTAAGGAAACTAAAGCTATCAACTAAAGCATGGAAAAATCAGTTGGGAATAGATTTTTGGTATGGAGTTAGCCATGTTGCAATTGCAATTTGGAGCCCATTAGCAAAAAGAAAAGTATTTGAATTTTTGCAACATTTTTGACAAACGTTCTCATAAAATAACTTAGCAATTAAATGAGACAGTAGGAAGTAGCTGAAAATGGGGAACTAAAGTGTAGGGATTTGTGCTCAACTTTCATCATGAAGTAAGACTCCCAGTGAGTTCCCCAAATGCATGTTCTAGGTTCAAAATTAACACAGTCTGGAAATATCTTGAAAAAGATTGACTAATGAGAGATGGTACTCTCATTGTTCACATAGAGATATTCAGAATAGTAAAAAGCAAAGCTAATAGCTACAAAATACAAAATGATTTCACAATATTGACTGGCTGGACTATGAAACTGCAGATGAAAGTCATTATCAATGAATGTAAAGCATTGCAGACAAAAAGAAAAGTAATTCTGGCTATACAGATGATACAGTGAACCCTTAATTAACTGTTATTGCTTGGGATAGTTCTCTGAAACAGCCAACTCAGCTGTCAAAGTGACAAAGAAAATGTTAGGAGTCATTGGGAAGGAACAGAAAAAAAGAAAAAAAAGAAAAAAAGAAAAAAAAGAAAAAAAGAAAAAAAAGAAAAAAAGAAAAAAAAGAAAACCAGTATCACTATTACAACACAGTAATAACAGATATTTCTCCCACACTTCTAGGGCTACAAATGGTGTCCTAGAAGATACTGTGAACCAAAAAAAGAACAGAATTTGCAGAAATGTGATCAGACAAAGGAGGAGGGATACGGCAAATGTCTAAAGCCATGAGTACTGTGAAGAGGATAAGAAGAAAACCATTCATGGTTTCTCAGAATGCAGGAATTCGATAATCTTGCTGAGGCAAGCTGAAAATACAAATTGGAAATGCTATTCACACACCACCTAATTCAGTAAGGGAATTCTATGCTGCGGGGTTTTGTAAAGTCAAACAGAATAATGGGATAAAAAGAAGATGAAATTCCTTAAAGCACAGGTTACTCAAGCCATAAGTATTATTTTGAGATCTTTTTTTTCTGCTTTGTCCATTCTCCATATCATTCATAACATCTGCTACTGACCATGAATAGAGATAAAATATTGTCCTGGATGGATATTTGCTGTGATCCCACCACAATGTTCTTAGAAAGTTATCTCTGTTTTGAGGCAAGGCTCCAATAACCATTGATCTAAGGGTTTTTTGTTTTTCCTTCCTTAACTCTTTTCATAGCGAATTAAGTCATGTAAATGGAATTACTATTTTATATCCACAGTTAGACCATCTAATGCTGGTGCACAGCACGAGTCTTATGGCTTTGTGGGAGCCAACTGTCAACCTCCTCTGACAGAAAATCAGAGCTAAGACCAGCATAACCAGCACCTATCTGGAGGTGATCTCAACCTTATACAAGGAGCAGGGAGGGAAAAAGATAGACAAATGACCTTCTTAAGTCAGGGAATAACATGCATTTGAAAAAGAGATTGTAAGAGACCAGTGAAAGAAAGTCACCTAACCTGCTCCCTCTAAACCTTGCCTCAGGAATGGAATAAAAGTAAATGGGGATAACAAAGTGTGAAAAACACTTCGGTGTTTTGCTGGAGAATATAAGTCTTTTTACAGTTCAGGGTCTGGATAGTACACAGTATACAAGACAGTCGCTGAATAATGCAGAGAAATTAAACTACGGACAAAGTAAGTCCTATTTCTTTGGGGTGCTGAATGTGTCAAAATTCTCTGCAAAAAAAAAAAAAAAGACTATTAAATCAATTGAAGAGTGTATCAACATGTTTATGCACAAGGAAGCTGAATTAAGTTTCCACTGTCAATGTTAATTCTCATATTTCTCAAATTTGGGCTGCTTTGCAACCTTAAGTTATTCTCCTAACCATGTTTACTGATGTTTAGTTTAAATAGAACAAGCCAAATAAAAAATATGCAGATCTCAGTTTGTCTGTATTTCCTCTCTTTTTTTAAATTAGAGAGGACAGTAGTGTTCTTACAAAAAAAATATAAAATAAAAAATAAAAAATAGAAGTATTCCAATTGTTCTAAAAGAACTCAAATGCTACTTGAGTCACGACTTGCACTATTTCCTTTCGTGCTGGCTGTTTTCCAGGTACAGATATGACTTCTTTGTTGGAAAATGGGTTGTCTTTGATAAGGGATAGACAAGGTCCTTAGCCCCTGATTTTATCCCATCTCATTTCCAGGAACTTTAGTTCTTTTATTTTGTCTTTTTAGCTGTGGACTCGTTGTTCCTTTCAGGAGTGCTAGTAAAATTAAATTCTTGGCATGGAGGAACAAATGAATAATTCAAATTAAAACCCACTACCAACAATTATCCCAGCCAAGATAAAATCCGGAATATCTTTCAACAGACAAACACAATAAACTTCCTATTTATAAATTTAACCATCTTTTTTTAACCAGTGGCAAAGTAGAATCGCAGCAGGACATTTAGACAGTAGTATATCCAGATGGATTCTCAGTGTGAAAGGAGTCTGAAATACACTCACCAACATAATAAAACCAGGGTTTTCAGGCTTGCGATGCAGTGGCATAGGGGCTGTGAGTAAATTTATTTCACAGGAAGCTGATTTCTTGAGCTAATGGGAAAATGTAGATCTTTTGCCTTGCTCTGTATGTGGTAGGTCATAGATATGATAGGATTATAAAGGAAATGGATCTGTGTGCCACAGTCCCTGACAGCATGTGCTGCATTTCTTGGCCCGTGCCCTAATTCAGAAGCACAAGCAATCCTTTCTATCAGCCAGTTGATGCTTTAAGTGGCTCACAGCTTGACTGTGTCGCACAACCCCACAGGGGAAAGCAAACTTGTCAATAATTCCTAAGCACCTTAAACAAAATATGCAAATGCAGTAATTCCTACAGAAAAGGGAGATGGGGGAAGGGACAGTATTTCTGAAGAAAGGAGATGCTATTCGGGGATTTTGAGGGGGGAGGAAGAAATAGTATGAAGAAGTCAGATTGCAAACAGCTCACCAACTAAAAAGAAAGATAAGAATTAGCACAGGAGTGTAAGTGTGATTAGGGCTAAAAGCAAAATGTGTTAGGTGATTCTGAGATTTGCTATCTGGTTACTCGCATAGTAAGAAAATGGGTAACAGGTAGGATTTTGTAGAATAGGGAGGGCTGCCTGAAGTAATTTAAATAATGACGAGAGATTGGCATGTGCTACCGTGCCATGTCCTGTGCCCTTTTGAGGAAGACATCTGCTCTTCCTGGAAAAGCTTGTGTTAGATAATCATAGACTAAAATTATTAAGATTGGAAAAGACCACAAAGATCATCTAGTCCACCACTGAACCCATCACCACCGCATCTGCTATGCCTCCCAGTGTCACACCAACAGGTTTCCTGAACACCTCCAGGGACAGTTACTCCACTACCTCCCTGAGCAGCCTGCTTCTGTGTTCTCAGAATACAAATACTACCTCCTATACTACAGATTTAAGAGAAATCCTTGGGAGGAGATGCAAATTGACAGTGGAATTTGACATCAGATTGATAAGGAATGGACATCAGAGATGATTCAGTGTGTGCTGCACGTACCAGGCATACACTAGGCAGAGCCCTAGTTCTGATCACCTCTGCACCTGCACAATTTGCTGTTGGATTTTGGATAGGGAAGAGTTGTGGAATGTATATGAGAGATGTGCACTTGTATGTCTGACATAAACCTGAAGGGTCATCACTAGCAGTCAATAAAATAGGCCAGCTCTGCAGAGGAGAAGGGAAGAAGGCGAGAAAAACAGAGGAACACTCTTTGAAAACTACAGGAAATTTGGCTAGAGAAAGAGAAGCTGAGGAGAGCTGCTGGTGGAGACATTTATGACCCTGAGAAGTAGAGGGAGAAAGGGTGGATCCTCCTGCACACAGGTGATGTGCAACACAGCTTTCATCTATATGCCATTACACTTGAAGCCCAGGTTTATGCTGGCATTTGCCGTACAGTCAGAGTATTCTGTGTCCTTTCTGCTGAAAAATGCTCATACTTCCCCAGAAGTGTGTGAGCATGTCATGGAATATACTCAAAGAAATTGGTATCAAGCCATATCCCAGGATAAAACAGGAAATGACAATGTCACCTAAGTCCAAGCATGTACCATGTTAATCAGCAGTAGGAGGAGAAGTGTTGTGAGCAGTAATATACAAGAGCACATTTATCAGTATGTGTAGTGACCAAAAATTTCTTCAAAATCATTTACCAATATGAGAAGAAGGCATTATATTTTGAAGATGAACTTCATGATTAATGAAGGTTAATTAGCCATGTATTTTTAAGTAAAAAGAAAGTGAATGTTTGTCTTGGAAAAAACTTGGGATTTTAGATTGCCTCTTCTTGGTACACTGCAGATTTGTCCTTGGAGATCCATGAGGCACTTAGGCATGACAGAGTGGCACTCCTCACACTCTCCATAACTGCAGATTTCCCCTTGAAACTACTAGATGCAAATATATGTCCTTCTGAAAGCTCCCTTACAGCCTGTCAGTGTCACCTAATACTAGCAGGTAGGAATAAGCCAAAAAGTGTGAGACTTCATAGTTATTCACACCAGATGCCATGAGCTTGTTACTATTGCATCTCCAGAAATGGAGACCAACAGGGCTACCACGCTGCAAAGATTCATTTGGACACCTAGGAATACCCAAAAATGGGAGAGTACATTCCTGCTCCACCAAACTGCTGTTGTACCCCTTAAGATTAACTAACCCTCAGGAGAATACCATATTTTTTCTAGGTGCTGCTGTTGTGTGCCCCAATACATTGATCTATGCCAGGCTTTATGTTGTAGTGAAGTCCACCATTCTTAGCTTAGGGTGACTGGCCAAAGAATTGTATTATGCGCAGTCATACAGAAATAAAGCAGCTGCAGAGTTGCTGGAAACCTGCTAGTAGGGGAAATTTGCCAGAATAACTCATTGATCCGTGACCATATCCCTGTCCATTTCTGTAAGGTCCCTAGGAGAGGAGGAAAGATCTCAGGTCTCATGAATAATTCAGATAGGCTGGGTCCAATCCATAGAT
Organism: Callipepla californica brunnescens; assembly: GCA_023055505.1. NCBI lineage: Eukaryota > Metazoa > Chordata > Aves > Galliformes > Odontophoridae > Callipepla > Callipepla californica. The sequence continues at coordinate 3,248,420 of JALIRH010000056.1, read as the reverse complement.
CACTCAGTGACTACACATGCATAGTTGCAATTTTCCTAAAGCACTGCTTTAGGGTTTAATCTGCAAATAACTTGAGCGTGTCTGAAAGCAGCTGCTTACACCAAGTTAGGGAACTCTACAAAGTTTTCTTCCGGAACAACATTTTGCTATCAAATGTAAAATTGGAAAGTTCCCATGTGTGCAATCTTGAAGCTCGTGCTATAATTCCTAGTAAGAAAATAAGATGTGCACCTGTTTATTAGTGGTGGTAAGCCCGTTAATTAAATATGTTCATGAATTTTATAAAACCAAATTCTTCTACTTAAACCTTCCTTTGAACTCAGTTTAATATGATGTGACAACTCATAAATACATTTCATAGTAAGATTCCTTCTTTGCATTCAGGTCAAAGGCACTGAGATCTGTTGATTCTTTTTGCAAAGCTGTCCCCTGACACGCCTTGCATTGCCCAGTCACTGTGTCTAACTGTGGCTATACCTACATTCAAGTGTACTGTAGGGTGCACAATTTAGCCTCAAGTGAGCAATTTGCCTAGTAACACCAAAACACCGCTTATTGCAGAGCTTTTCTGAGAGCTCTGAATTGCCTTGTGTTACTCCGCTGTGTGTACTCATAAGTCTCAGTATGTGACTGCCTGATAACACATGCTTAGTATGGGATGCTAGCTATGGGGCTGTATCTTCACAGCACCTGCATACAGCACACGTTCACACGTTTTCCCAGAAGAGAACTGCAGCACGTGTATTTTCTTCATCAAAAAATAAAAAAAAGGTGTTTCTGCCAGTCATACGTTGAAATAAGATCTCCAGAATCGATCAGAGGAATGAGTGGGATAGGTGCTCTAATAGTTGAAAAGCAAAGGAAGAGCACTGGAATAAGGTAGGACTGTGACCCATATGTCATCAGTAACAGCTCAGTTAGCTGAGTTGGTTTATTTCCTTGCTTCTCAGTAGCCAGATGTAAATGCAAGGGGCAGCAGCGTCAGGAACATTTATCAGACATTGCACAGCAGCAGGTATGAAAAAAGAATAAGCCAGCAGTGTCAGAGATGATTCTCAAAGCACAAGCGTGAATAAACAGGTTGCCTTGCCCCTAGAAAAGTTGCCTGCTGCACATCATACAATATCTTTAAGCCAAATTCCACTTGGTGCCTATGGTGACCAATTTCAGACACAGTGGGTTTTGTTTCCTATTCAACCAAAAAGTTACTTTCCTACTCACTTTGAGTCCTAGCTAATGTGTACAAGACAATGCAGAATCAGACCCACCTTTCCATTTGACTTTCCTGGCAATCAGCCTGAAAGAGTGTGGGGAAAAAAAAATAGTATTTCAGACTTGTTTGTCACATTGTGCTGTGATTTAAAAGATAGGAGACCAATTCCTTTTCCATTCCAGTTTACCCTGATGTTAACACAATGCCTTAGTAATTCTAATGCAATGTACAGTGGGCTAACCCGGAAAGGGACTGGATGTTTTCATTACGTTCCCTGTTTAACTTTGAAGTCCCCAATGAAACTGTTTAACCTGCACATCTTAGCAAATGTCCTTGGCTTCCAGGAGAAACACTCATAAAATTAGCCAACGGGCTGAAATGTAATGGGTAGTACACACAAAAGTACAAAAGCACACAAAAGTAAACAGATGTGAAATGACAACACAAAAATATTAAAAAGCGGGATCAGATTTATTGTATTATGACATTTTCTTTTGAATTGGCTCTATTTCTCACTGGAAATCAGGGCTGCTGGAACAATAGTGGCCCCACGTGAGCTGCAGGATTGCAGCTCCTGACTGCAGTGCCTTTCTTTGCTCTACCTGAGCACTGATGGTGCACCAGCTGGGCTGAGGGTACATCCCAGCACAGGAAAGCATTCAGGGAGAGGTGGGTGGTGATTTTCTCCCTGCTGGAAGAATCGAAGGTGAGAAACGCACAGTGACCCAACTGATGGCTATGATGGAGGGGGAGATATTGGGATTTTATGGACTCCATTTCCATACTCCACTCTAGCAGTAGGAAGCAGTTGCTCACTGTTCCCCACAGCAGAAAGCAATGAAGCCACATGGAATACCAGCAATGCCCCATGCAGCATGACTTAAACTCACTCTCTCTGAAGTCAGTACACCCTCCCTGACTGTCACAGCACACTCACCTTGCAGTGTTCAATGCTTTCTTTCGGACCGTGGCCTCCCTTTAACACTTCAGGTGGCATAAATCTTTGATTTCCAAACATATAAATGACAAAATGTGATTTTTGTTCTCATTTTCCATCCTGCTTTGCTGCACACTGGAGTGTTCTTTCCCCAGTAACTCTATCTCTTTTTGTTTTCCTTATAGCAGAGTTAAAATATAGGGAGAGAATAACATACAGAAGATAGCGGATAGAATACACAGAATACATTTTCTTATATAAACTATATAGAAACGCGTGCATTTGCATAATTTTATCTGCATCTATATGCATGCAAGCGTGTTTTTTTTTTCTAGGAGATGTAGAGCAGAAGCGAATCTACGGAGCTAGCTGGAAGGCAGAAGGCAGGAGGGAGGTGATAAAGCCCCTGGACTGCCCCGGCTCTCAGCAGGCAGCAAGCAGCCCCCTGCCCGCTCCGAGCTCTGAGGATGCGACAATCGCAGAGCCACAGCGCAGCATCTTCGAAGGGGCGTCACCCCCGGCCCCGACCAATCCGGGCTCTGGGGGAGGGATGCTCGGGGCAGGGATGCGGGGTTGCCAGGCGACAGCAGCGTCCCCGTGTCCCCCCCCCCCCCCCCCCCCCCTTCTACGTCCTCCTACTCCGTGACATCCCCCCGAGACCGGGCTGCCCGCCGTTAAACAGCCGCGGGCAGCGCAGCCCCGCAGCATGGGTACATCGGCTCTTCCGAGGGCTGCGTGCCACCGCCCCGCTCGCGGCCGCGTCACGAGCGATTAGGCAGCTTCAAAGTTAAAACTGAAAACGCAGCGAATGAATAAATGATAGGAACAGGGCTCAGCCAACTCCTCCGCGCACGCCCCGAGTGCCGGGAGAGGCAGTCGGCAAATGCCAACCGTCTCTCCCTCCGTGTGTGTGCAACTCTAGGTCGCCTCCTCATTTAGAGCTTTGCACCAACCCCCCTTTGCCCAGAAAGGAGAGAGGAGCTCTAGAAAGATGCCAGGCTGCCAAAAGGGACCCCAGTTAACAGCGCTGGTGTCGGGTGCTGCCTGGATGAGGAGAGGCAAAGTTGCTCGGAGGAACGTAAAGGAGGTGCTCCAGAGAAGGGAAGGGAAGGGGACGGTTACTTGGTGATCGTAGTGTTTCCCTCCGGTTGTCCCTCTCTCCTCCTCCTCCCTCCCAGCCTTACCCCCGACCGCTCAGGAGGCCTTGATGAGTTTCCATCGGGATCCGATCCAAAGTGGGGGGGGACGAGCGGTGACTGTTCCCAAAGGAAGCGGCTCACACAAGTTTCAGGGGGTGAAACTCCCCGGTGGATGTTGAGTGAGCACATCGGGAGGCTCGTGATGATCGAGAGCAGCTGGAGACCCTCACCGGGACCTACCTTCACTGCACGGTAAGGAGCTAGGCACTGTCATCCTGCGTCCCGCTCCCTGCATCCAGCATCCTGACCCCTGCATCCCGTATCCTGACCCTTGCATCCCATGTCTCAGATCCCTGCATTCCAGCTCTCACATCCCTGCACCCCAATCCCTGCATTCTTAGCCCTTGCATTCAGACTCCCTGCATCCTGGTCCCTTCATCCTGGGTCCCTGCATCCCAATCTCTGCATCCCACGTCCTTCATCTCTGATCCCTGTATCCCAGTCCCTGCCTTCCCAAGGAGATGCAGCCACTGCCCGGGGCACTGCAGGCTGTGCAGCCAGGGGAAACAAAGTTCAGAGTGGCATTTTGCTAATGGGAGCTGGGGAACAGGAGAAGGTGTGAGGGGGGCTTATGGCTGTCATGCTGTGGAGGGGAGGTAGGGTGCAGGGGGACTCAGCAAATGGATGGAGGAAGGGGGAGCATAAAGGGGGGGCTTGTCCAGGGCAAAGCAGCTGTGTCCAGATGTTGCCCAGAGGTTTCTGCTCCCAGGGAGGCAGGATTTGGGAGTGAAGGGAAGATATCTTGCTGTCCTCTATCCTTCCTTAAGCATTGGTAGAAAGTGCCAAGCCAGCAGCTGGGAGAGCTGTGCTGGTACCCAGCTGATCTCCTGGATCTGATGCTGGGAGAGAGGTGGGGAACCTTAAAGAAACTGGAAAGGCTTTGCTTCTCCAGAGGTGTATCCACAACAGGGATCTGGCTCACACCAGAATCCTAAAATTGAAAGGCTTCAGAAAGAAAGGAGAAAGCAAGAATCATGGAGCCAGTGTAAACTCTTCTACATATATGCCTGTATATCTATCTGTCCATGTGAGTATGCATCCAGCTGCATGGGTACATGTGTGTGCTTCTGGAGTTGATTGTGCTTATGTGTATGCCTTGTCTATGTTCCTATATCTCTGGGTTTCTGTTTGTGTGTATCCATGCTTGTGTGTGCTTAGGTGCATAATAGTGTATATATGTATGGATTCATAGGAATATATGCTTATTCCTAGGTGATATTTGTCTGTGTGTAGAAGCTATAGGTGAGTGAGTACATATATTTCACCTGTATGTGTGTCAGGCATACATAGCTACTGAGCTATGCATACATGGGTGTGAGAAAGTGTATCTCTCACAGTGCAGATGGAGTTTAGGGGAATGGCAGAAAATTAGGGGACTTCTTCCACCCTAAGTTATTCCAGTACTTCAGTGAATCATTTTATGCCTGCACTACAGCAGTCTTCATTAAAAACGAACAAGCAAACAAAAATAATCTTGAAAAATGGGTTATCTTATTGCTACTGCATCAAATGGAGCTAAGGATTTGCTGATAGTTTGTGAATTCTTTGGCTTTTTCTTTGTTTATGCCACCTGCTGAAAATGGTTTTAGAGAACTTCTTAAATAATTAATTCAAGTTAAAAAAATCTCTATTGGAAGACTGTGAATCAGAACAGCCTGGGACACAGGCTGGTACCTATTTCATCTTGCATAATTATATGTCTCAGGTTGATTAAATATGCATGAAAACAATTTGAAAAGCACACAACCCACCTGATTAAATGCATATTTTAGGGTATTTTTTTAATTTTCTTGAAATACATCTATATCATTGTGACTTCTGCTGTTGTTTATGTTGATAAATGCAAGCTATTACAAGAATGGAACTTCCTCAGGTATAATGGTAAAAAATTGCACATTAAGCCACTTCTGTTCACACTTATGGTAACAGGAAAATTGTACTTTTTTAATATTTCTGTTCACCTTTTGGGTGAAATTATTAACAATCCTTTTATATACTTCTTAATAAATTGGTTATTAAAGGAATGCAAGTTAATTTGTCCTCTGTTAGAATAATTTGTATTTTATTTTCTGTAGCTCTTTAGCTTGTTGCTAAAGAATGACACTGTGCACTTTTGCTCTCCGTATTTCCAGAGTCTTGCATTATACATAAAAAATAAAAAGTGCTTTAAAATTGAAAACACAACACATGTTCTGTTCTGTAGCTTAAAAACATCAAAATTGCAGCGCTATCAAGTACATTTAAAACGAGAACTTCATCCCAGAGCTGAGACACTTAGGCAATTGCTGTTGATCTTTGGTTTCTTGTGCTGATGACCTACTTATAAGCTGCTATGAATAAAGTTAGGCAAATGTTGACACCTCATCTAAGAGTAAGTTTCTAATTTCGTCATTGAGCGACCAAATCCAAGGCAAGATAGGGGGGTATCATTTCCTTCTGGATTCACTTAATGTTTTTATTCTTATTTCAACACTAAGAAAGAAAAGTAATAAATCAATCTGGAAAGATAAAAGGAAAGAAATGTATTAGAAATAGTGGCATCATTCTGAGATCTGAATTACACTAGTAGAGGTGAATTTGGAAATGAAGGTGTAAGGAGACATGCTGACATTTAAAGAAGGAGCTAAACACCTGCTCTGTGAAAATATAATTCTCTCATGGAAGTGTCCCATAGAAGATAAGTTATTCTGAACCTTACAGGATCCCATGCAGAGTACTGTAAGATATGAGTGACCTGGTTCTAATGGCAGGGTCATTCTGTAATCTTTCCTTTAAACCTAGTGGGCAAAATTCTCTATTAGATAAAGTTTGGGTTAGCAGTGTGATTGGAGAATCAAGACTAAAGATTTTAAGGGACACAAGATCCTCTCTATGAGGATATTGAACTTGCCAATAGCCTCTTATAGAACTGACTTCACTCAGTTCCATTTTTGAAAGCTGTTTCCCAAGGCGTATAATATGTTTATTAGGATTTCTGCCATTTGTTTCTTACAACTTGTTCTATAGTTATTAATCGATTAGTATGAATTTTTCTGTTTGATAAAATGCTAGGTGTCCTGTCACTATCAGGGTGCCACAGAATAAAATGGAGATGTTTGAGACACTCTGGGATCAGAAAAAATTGTTTGGGGGATTTAATATGTATAACCTACAGTAAGCTACATTTGCTTCGATGAAGATCTTGCAATCTTGACCAGCTTTTCTTTCTGCTTGTTGATACAACTGACAGCTGGTTTTAAGTGCTCAGGATCTTGGTTCAGGTCAGAGAGTTAAAGAGAAGATTGTCTTCTTGCTGTCCACTTTAATGTGCAAAATAATACTGTACTTCACACCTGTGTGGCTTGCGTCTGCAAATGAATGGTACCACGGCCAAACCCAAGGGGCGAGGAGGAGGATGAACAGCCATTCTCTCTCTGCATTCAGCAGAGGTGGACGTGGACTTCAAAGATGGATGGGAAAGAATGTATACTTTAGTTTGTAGTGTCTTCCAAAATCTCTGGCTTTGACCATTGCTGAATCTTTGAACTTATTAAGGCCAACTTTCAATGCGATAATCCAGCCCTGAACTGGCAGAAGGATCTGGGACACATCTCTTTTTATGAAAATACGAACTGGCTTGAAAATCAGGAGTTTATATTAGTAGTAGGAGTGAAATGACAAAAAAATAGGAATTTCTCCTTAGTATAATGATGCCTGGGAACAGCCTCAGTGGAACTGTCAAATAGTTCCACTGAGACAAAAAAACACAATTCTTTGTTAGATATGTTTTAACTGCTACAGATTAGTGCAATTGTTTTTTTTTTTTCAAGCCCAGAACACAGTGGGTGACCTAAATGAATTTTCTGGCTTATCTACTGTCCTACAAAGCTTTCTAGCATTTTATTTCAGAAATGTTCATTTTTTTTAATTGTACTCTAAGGAATATGCTACCTGGCTGCTTTTCTAAGCAATGCAACAGATTTTCATATGGGTGTAAATCACTGTGAACCTATCAAAGTGAAAAAAGAAGAGCTATTCCAAATTACACACAGAAAACAAGGGCTGCATATTGCTTTTATCTCATATTGGTCTCCTCAAATATAAAATGATGTATATGAGATTATTGTCATGCTACTGTTCATAGCTCTGCTGAGATTATGAGAGCATTTATGTAGTTAGTGATTGTACTGCTTCTTCTAGGCTCCTTGTATAAATCAATAGGATGGATCAAAAAACTATGTACCAGTGTAGTAGCTGTACCAAAACTTCTAAGGCTCAGCTTAACCATATGTAAAGGCACAGTTTTAACCTCAGTTACTGAAGCAGCATTCTCTCATAGAACTTTAAAGTCTAGTATGAGGCTTGACCTTGATGGTGATTATAACCTTGAACCTGAAAGTCATTTTCCTGGTGCATCCGAAGGAATACAGGATCATGACCAAGTATATGAAATATATCAAATATGCACCAAAAATTGAGTGTACAGAGAGAATGGATTATGAACATTTCATAAAGAAAATGGAAACTTGGGACAGAGTTTTTTGTGGATGTTGTTAGATCCTGAATGGTCCTGAAAGGTGAATAGAGAAGAAGAAAAAATAGAAAGATCTGTAGGAAACAGAGAGACAAAATAGGAAAAATAAAAGACTAAAATAGCTTGATGTGAAAGGAAAGAAAGAACAGTAAGTTACTCAGTTACTATTCAAGCTGGGAGAAAAGTAAATGGACAGTTAAGTCAATTATGGGCTGAGGAGATTTGAATGTAGATATAGGTGATAAAGAAGAAACTCACACTGATGAGCTTAGAAAGCATCCTTAGAAAGTGCCCTAGCAGGGCAAATATAATATACATGTTATGGATGTGAATTGCAAACTTTAGTATTGCAGAGGATTGCACTCAGGTATACTGACTGAGGAAGGTGACAGCACTGGAGAAGTAGGGTAGGGTAGACTCATCAACAAAATGTTGTAGAGATTACTTTTTTCTACAGTAATATGAAGACAAGGTAAAGAAGCAAGGTAGAAAGGGGGAAATTAAAAGAATTTTAGAGTTCATGGTAACCAAGAAGTCTGACAAGATACCAGCACTTAGTGATTGTAGGTGAACACACATCAACCAATCAGTATATCCTTGAGAAAAGAAAGGAGGGGAAACTTGTATTTGTATATGGGCTCTGGATAAAATCCAGAGATAGTGCCATAAAAACAAAGAAACTTGAAGCAGATGGATTAGGTCACTTAGAAAGTCAAAGTAGAAATAGAGTCCTGAGAAGAACAAAGCAAGTACACATGAGGAAGAATGAAGACAAAAGTTCACTGGGCAACCACAAGGTCAGTCACTTCATGGATCAGACTATATCAAGAGAATTAGTGTGATAAAAGTAAGATATTCATGGGAAGAAAGATGAATAGCAGTTTAACTTGATGATCTTTGTAGGTCCCTTCAAACTGAACTATCCTAATGAATGTTAGCTTAGATTATCTCCTTGAGAAGCAAGCAGAGAAGAAGTATGCTGAGAAACGTAGGCAAAGTTTGCAAGTGTGAAGCAGGATTTCCCTCATAAAAATGAGAAGTGTTTGAAGAGAGGAGAAGAATAAAATAGGGAAGTAATGTGAAAGAGTGGGGGCTGAGGTGAAAATAGAGGAAAAGAACAAAGAAGGAAAGCAGAGATTACACAAAGAAGAAAGAAAAGAGCAGCAGGGCCTCTAGATGATACAGGGAATTGACCTACAGCTGGCACAGAAGGGAGGATGAGATGGAAGAGTTTGGCTAGCTGGGAGGAAGGAAATGAGTGAAACCTAAAAACTGAAAAGCCTTTCCCTAGAAGATGACATGTTGGTGGAAAGCAGAGCAAGAAGTTGTGCAGGATGTGATGACTGCACCTTCGTCTGAGAAATACAGTAAAGATTCACACATTAACTTCCATTTCCATGGAAATCTCCACTAACTAGTCAGTACTCAAACTGGGGACAATACTTTTTACCCATATGTTGCATTTGGGGAAGTTGACAGCCCCTCAGCTATTTCATAAACTGCATAATCAGCCTCAGACTCCGTTTTTGTGATTGTTTGTCCTCAGAAGCACACGTTGTTAGGCGGACAGAAAGTTTACTTTTGCAGTCTGAGAAAGAATGTGCTGCAGGCAATGTACTGAGTTGGCAGTGCTGAGATTTTTCCCTGGAACTAGTCTTGTACAGAATCTAGAGATACGTGGGCACAAGAGTCTGCCTGATTGTATTGAGCTACCCCATATAGTTCAGAAAACTGGAGTGTACAATGCCAAATCTAGCATTCAGAGATGTTGGTGCTACGTGACTGTTGTCAAATACTGTGTGATCAGATCAATCCAAAGACCTCTACAGTGACCTATGAAGTGTAGGTTGCTACATAATTTGAAAAGGGCTTGGTACTACTCCCCTACTTCAAAAGCTAAGCATTATTAACTTCTGCAAATAAAGAATTTATACAAATTGCTACTGAAAGTTGTTTACAATACTTACCTAATCACTGGCTGAGAGGTATTTACCAGTCCATCCCGAAATACTATTTCATTAGTGGAGAGTAAAATGTAAATATTCTGAGATTTTACTCACTTGTGGCATTTATTATGAATAATTCAAATGTAGCTCCCTTCTCCACTAATGCATAAACAATAGCAGAGCTGTGATGGTGCTGGAGCTATTGGGTAACCTTCAGTCTTCCAGGTAAGAAAGGGACACTGGACACTGGGCCAGGTGCACTACTGCTCTCTGAAGACAAACACAACCCTATGAAATTCTAATGTATGCTCTGAGAAGCACCTTGGCCATCCTTGACCTTGCTGATATTGACTAACTCGTGTAGGGTACACACTGCAGTTCCTGATCACCATATTCAGCTCATAGTAGTGGGTTTGTCACCATTTCTTTCACGCAATGGCATTGCAAGATCCTTAAAACTCCATATTGATTCCAGTTTGTTTGGATCATGTATTCCTGGTGAAAAACTTGCAGTGATGCTTGTGTGAATGTTTCTCCGTGTATGTTTTATAAGAGGACTGTGGCTTAACTGTTTCTTCATATGGTACTTCTTGCCTAGAGTCTTGAAAATGTCACATATCCATAAGTGTGACTTAAATCCATAGTGATGCTTTTAGAATCACATAACTCAAGAGATCTGATTTTAAAAAAAAAAAAAAAAGGGAAGTATTTTTTTTAGATGTTCCCAGAACCCAATGATAATTTTATTTTTTTTATTTCTCACTGCTTCTATGTATTTTCTTGAGAAGACAGTTAGACAAAATGGTGGAAGCAAACAGGAAACGATATTTTGTGTAGTAAGATATAGAGGGTTCAGTTCTGATGTTTTAATATGCTTGTTTGCTTGTATCAGCTAACATGGCCAAAGAATGCAAAACACTATCTGCATGAGTATTTTAAATTGATATTTTATGTAAAAATATAATTTATTTTGCTTTGATGAGGCAGTTTCCAGAAAAAAAAAACACACATTATAAATTTTTATGAGAATTTGTAATTACCTGAATATGGCGTGCCACAATTTAGGAATATAGCCATAGGCTTTCTGGCTTTTGTCATAAACTTTTAATTGCATTTTTACTAATGTGCAGTCAGTCAAAAAGGCATCTTCAATTCATGTCACCTGACACTAAATTTGATCCACTGTAAAATATTCCAGACATTTCAGTACAAAACAGATGAATGCTTTTGCCTTTTAACGGATGTTTTGGTTATTTTGCAAGTGTTTTAATCTTTTCCTTTTAAGAAGCAATAAGGAAAAACTAACAAATCTAGGCAACTAGAAATGCTTATGACATCAATGTAGCAATATTGGATTAAACTTTTGCAAAGTAGTGAGAAAATAATATCTTATAATTCTTATCTATACAGAACATTATTTGCAGAGATAGTAATAATTGACTGATTTTCCTCATTTTGAAAAATGTGATAGCAAATCATTACCAGAGAACAGTATTTAGACAAAAAATTTACAAAGGAATTTTTTAGTATATTTTCCTACACACTGTAAGAATGTACATGTAAAATCTACCCTCCACCTGTTTTCCATGTATTCCCCTGGGCTCTTATAATTGTATTTGTTCACTTTCTTCCTTGCAATTTTAAGGGCTTTAGAAGAGCCCTGGCAACATCAGGTAATGAGAGCAACATACAACACGCTTTCTAAAGAATACGCAAGTTCCTCCCATGTAGGATTGATGCATGATGCTGAGTTATCTGATTATGCTTGTTCTCTCAAAAGTAGAGAAAAGGGTGCAAATTGTCTCTGTGGGAACTGTATGTCAACAAAAAATCCACTTTTTTATCTTGCCATTGTTACAGGGTACATTTGCTTTGAAGAGTGCTTTCTTTGTATCCCAAAAATAAGCTGTCTGCCTCAGGGTTTTCACAGGAGCACAGAAATGAGTATTTTAGCAAAGTAACATGCAGTCTGTGCCCTTTCCCATTTGATTGCCTGTCAATGGGGCTGTCAATAAGGATCTATTTACGTACAGCTAATCCCACAGTCAATTCATTAAGAAGATTTTATCAGTGAAAAGGGAAGATGATCTAATGGGATAGCTCTTGGAATACAAATAAAGCAAGATAACTTTCAGAGAACAATAATTTTCCCTTCTGAAGTGAACTTTAAATCTCCAAGAAGAGAATAGCTCTGCTTAAAACAACCTTTTTTTCTTAACTCAGAAGTGATCTCAAATTAATTGTGCAGTTTAGCTGAACTTTGCTCTCCTTGGTATCCTAGGAGAAAGGCTCTGACAGACTGGGAATGTTAACTTGTTTGTAATGTAAACTCAGGATACTGGTGGAGCTTTTTAACACTCCAGAAACTGTTTGGAAGAAAAAAGGAAATAAAGAAAAAAGCTTTGATCCTCTAAGCAAACAAAGAGGAGAGAAGGATGTTAAAAGAACCATCATTTGTGAAGGGCAGAGAAAGAAAATGTGGGAAAGGTGCCTTTATTTGAAATATCAGTGCTTCATCAGTAATAAAATCCTCTTATGAACAGGAAAAGATTGATATATTTTCATCGTTTTATTGGCATTTTCAAGATTTCTAAACACTATGAATTTCTCACTAATATTGCTCGATCTCACCAAGATTTTTCCCCAAAACAGATAACCAAAGTAAAAATTATACGTGGGGATTTAATCCTTTAAGTACCAATCTCAGATAAGTACAGGACTTGTGGCATTATTAGTTATGAAGAATCTAGTCTGAAAATAACACCAGCCCCTGGGAACTAGGGGAAAAGCAGCCTAGATTTCTAGACCAAAGGGTGAAATGATATTTGCAGACAAGAGTGGCAGGAAGCAGTGGAACCGGCAATGCCCTGTTCCCTGCTTATCTGTAGGATATATTTCTGCCCCTTAAAATTTCACTGATCCTGGTATTTCAGGCAATAGATAAGGAGGTAAATCCAAGACTTCACATACTCCTTCCAGTTTTCCTATTTCACATTCATCAGCTCTTAGGGAGGAAGTATAAAAATATTTTCATTTAGACCGAGTTAACTTAAATCAGCGTCCAGGGAGTGGCTGCAGAGAGTAGCGATGCTTCTTAGTTCCTACACAAGGGTACAAAGTCCCAATTAGAACCAATTAGATGGCACAAAGTGGCCATCATAGTCACTAACTTGAGATATCAGCCTGACTGTCCACAAGTAAGAGACCCCATAGGGTTTCTGCACTGTGAAAAATCAGAGGTTCAGTGATTGCGTAGTACTAATGGCCTTTGCTGCCATCAGTACCAGGGAAGATTTCAACCCAGCTCCAGGCATAAGATATACCAATTAATGAAGTGTAGTTGAGTGATAGATACAAACATGGAGACAGTGATTATTTAGATATTTCAGCTATAGACCCATGAAGAGGCAGAAACTGTTCATGCTTTCAGGATTCTAACTACAGAGCAGTCCATCAGGAAGCCTCACGTGAGCAGTTTGACTTTGCTTCTGGCAAACCCACACAGAGTTCTTCTACATTAAGCCTAATGAGTGTGGCATTAGGTAAGAATCCAGATCCTCGAGCCCCCTAGGCACAATTTATGCATCTTTTCTTTATTTTCTCTTTCGTTTTTAATACTCAGATTTTACCCTGGCCAACTTAGAACATATTCCAAGCCAGCTAGGACACAAATAGCATCACATGGATTTTGATGAAGCTGCATAAGTACTTAGCCCAAGAACTCCTTGGAGAACCCTTTGCAACTGCAAGGTTCATGCATATGAGAGTAGCTATTACAACCAAAAAACTCAAGTTTCTCTAGCAAATCATGGAGCACCTTAACAGTGCCACAAAAATGTCCCACTGAGCCTTGAAATACATGAACATGATATTTTAACAGACTTCAGTAAATTAAAACATATTCTGTCCATTTCATTAGTTCTTGATTATTAGCTTCCAAACCTTGAATTCTCATCAAACATGTAAGCAGCTGCACTGAAGGTTTAACTGGCATGACTTTATACCAGAGTACAAGCCATAACATGTGAGAGTAGACATTTTTGTACACCCTCTATCTAACCAGATCGCACTGGGGTTGCTAAATAAATACTACATAGGTGCACTGACAAGGGAAAGTTTGTTGTCTGTGTAAGAGAACTTTTTACTATCTGGAAAACAAAGACATCAAGGGGCAATGCTCGGACAACTGTGGGACATACCTTGATACTCCTTCCCTTCACCAAAAATAGTTTTAGTTTGGCAATCCTGTATACTTTTCTGATTTGTTGTTTCTGGAACACAGATTATGTTAATTAAGTACCTAAAATTCAATGCAAATTATGATCCTGGCATTGTAATGCCATTAATTAGATGGTCAAGTGTGTCTCCTTAAAAAAACAGCTTTCATTTGAAGAGGCATCCATATTTAATCAACAGTAGCCATTTCAGCCCTATGTTAGAGTGCTGCGAGTTTTTTACACAACATTTTTAAAGCTCCAAGTAATACGTACTTTAACACATCCAGTTTTTGTCCATATCCATTTGACACAGTTTTCATGTTAATGATTACAATGTTATGCTAATATAAGTAGTTTCAAAAACAAAAATACATTTAGAATCATCCATGTTTATCTTTAGAGAGTAAAAGCTGAAAAAAAAAAAAGGATTGAGGGGGATTAAATACTAAGCTAATTGTTCATTAGCCAACCTAAGACTGATAAAATGTGTTAATCCATTTACTATTTTTTCTAGTTTTCTCTGTTATTATCCCTGCCAAAATCCTTTTGCATGTATTAAATCACCTACGTTTATTTATTAATAAAGGAATTTGCTTGAAATGCAGGTCTTGAATCCTTAAGTCCATTCTCAAGGAAAACTTTCATGACAGCAGTTAGCAGAAGGGCTTCAAGATGTGACTGGAACTCACTGTACCAATCTTTTCCTAAAATAAAATGTAAGCTCTTTCAATAAGATTAATGTGAATGCATTATCCGTCTGTATTGATTCCAGATACTCTCCTTGAGTAATTAAGACCCTTCTGCAAAATTATGCAAAGTATTATGTATTGCCCAATGAAAGTGGTCTGTCTTAAAAAAAGATGTAATTTGTCCATGTTTGGATAACAGCAAAGGAAAATCAGGTTGAACTTTCAGGGTCCTTTTCAACCTTGTTCTGAAGATGATCAACTGTCATCCCAGGTTTGTACTCCAGGATCCTACAGTGGTACATTCTACATGGCAAAAATCTCTCTACCTAGGAGGTAACCCAAGAGCAGAGAGTGACAGATTTGTCTTGGGAATAGAGTTAAAAATGGAGAAACTTTAGAATCAAACAAGGCTTTTCTGCAGGATAGAAGTATGCTCTGTCATGCAGAGGAAGAGCATGTGTGTGTTTCAGGAGAGACGAAGTCTTTGATTGATTTGTACACAAACTCATAATGGCTGTTTCTTCAGCCCTGCTCTGCTCCAGAAACAGCAGCTTGCTGTATTATTTCAGTACAGATTACAATCTAGTCTGTTAGGTAAAGTCCATGAGCAGTTCTACTTCTTTCTGTAAGAACTGTGGAAGTGTACATGTCTACAAAATCCAGTATGAAATGAATTCTAATATTAGGATAACAGACAAGCAAGAATGGAAAGAACAACATGCCTTGCCAACTTGCACTCTAAAGTCTAGCAACGCATTTTTAAAAGCTTTGCTACCCTCATGAGCAGGCAATACACTATATATGGTTCTAAAGAAATGTATGTTTTTGGAAATGAATGCAGTAAATCTACTGACTTTGTCAGTGCAGATCTACTGTAACACTAATTCTTCCTGCACTGCAGTGATGATTATGAAACTAGTAGGTATTTTATATTATTAATTCAAGCCAACATCTGTAATAAATACTCATAAAACACACTGGCAAAAGCATAAGCTGAAAATACATAGGTAGGGAATTTTGATATATTCTGTATAATGGATAAATTGTTAATACTGTTACTCAGCAATTATTTAATCAAAAATACACTCAAGGAAAATTTGAAATTACTGAGAGATTTTAGTTGTTAAGAATAAGGGCACTATGTTCATGTTAATTATTGAAGCAGGGTTAGAGTATATTTTAATAAAATCGTGAGACAGTATTGAAATTCAAATAACTCCTTGGAGATTTTATAGCTCATACAAAATGCAAAGAAATTCAGAAAGAGAAGATTTTTCAAAATTAAAAGAACTCCTTCTTAAAGAGAAATAAAAAATTATATGTCTTCTCCTAAAAGGACATTATTTTTTTCATCAGTTTGTGAAAAAAATGTATTATTCATATTATTAATACTTAGCCTAAATTACACTCTCTTTTTCCTATCCTGTAATTTTTCTTCCATTCAAAAACTACCGGATCTTTCATCATTTAAGTCCCTTCTGCATTGACACTGGAGAAAATGGAGATATTCCCAAGATATTGCTTCTATCTAGCCTAAGTCAGGTGAACAATAAAAGAATATTGATTTGTCATGCAGTATAAATAGTTCACGAATACATAAAAATTTAATTCAGAATTCAATGGGTCAGACCATTGTGATGAATTAGCAACAAAGACAGTACAGCTGCTCCGTGTTACACCAACTGGCAATGCTGTTCAATTTGTCAAGTGTACTGTGCTTCAATCATTTAATAGCTTCAAGAGATCAATAAGGTCTGCAGTTTCAGGTTTTCAAATGTCAGCTTACTCGCTTTCCATACGCTTACTCAAGCAGTAGTGGGACTTCACAGCAAAATCCTTGCATTGGAACGAAATATTACATTCAGCCATGTTCACCATCTTGTTGGATTGAGACTGGATAGTACATTCTGACTTAAGCAGTGGGAAACTGCTGAGGAGCTGATGGTGTGAGAACATGAGTCACCAGCATGTTATCCCAGTCACCATAGTGGTGTAAAGCAATGCAACTGTGCTGCTACAAGCTCCATCCACAGAGACTGTAGATATGGGAAATATGGGAGGAGTGCAACGTAGATAAGGCTGGAAGTGACAACAGAAAGTCAGATATCTGTTTCCTGCTCCATTGTAAAATCAGAATTGTTGTGTCACTTCTGACAGTAAGTTTAATTAATATTCTCTGAAAAAGTTCTGGTGATGGAGACTATACCTTATGCAGGCAGTATGTCCCAGTGCCATTTTACTTCTAGGATTGGGAAGTTTTCAGTAACATCTGCCCTATTCTTAATTTTCTTTTTCAGTTCAAGTTCATTGCTTATTTTGCTAATGACTGCAACCAATCTTCTCCTTCCATGCCAATTAATTTCTCACCTCCTGAGCTTGATAACAGTTTAGTTTACAATCTGGCCTGGCCACATCTGTGATGAATCGGAAACTGCTGATATGTTCTGGAAGACTGTGAGTTTCAGGCAGTTTTCTGAAATACCTCAAATTCTGGAATTGTCCATTAAACTATGAAAAATTCATTGCCACTGGATCCTGGAAAGACTAAAAGTAGTGATTGTGGAACAGTAGAGTTCAGAGATAATTTTTTTCTTTGTCACCTATAGTAGGGACATTCTGTTATATCTTTTATTATAAGAAATGAAAATGTGAGAGCAAGACATGTTGCAAGACATGTGCAAGTCAGTGCAGTATGCTACCAAGAATAATTATTTTCCAGAGTAAAGCAGTTCTTTCTTCTTTTTGGAACCATCATTTGTGAGGCTTACTTTTTTTTTTTTTTTTTTTTTTTAAGCTGTAGCACCAAATAATCTGCTCCTTAATGAGATAACAAACTCTGTCTGGTGCAGTGAGTGCTTTTTGCATGGCATGAAATACTAGTTGCATGAGGTTTTAACAAATGATCAGTATGATTCATTGCTGTCTTTTATGCTCATTAAAGAAAATATTTAGATTCCATTAGCGTAAATGATTCAATGTTTAGTGGAAGAAATAACACCGATTTGAAATGAAAATTCTGTGGATGTTATTACTGGCAAAAAGGGGGTGTTATAAAAGTTGTGAATGACAAAAACATCTATTTTTTCTGATAATATTTTCTCCATGAATGGATTATTCTTCTATGATCAATATCTGAAGAAGAATTGTAGTTAAAGCTCCAAGATTGACACAGATGTTCTAACAGTCACAGCTCTTCCTAAGCTGATTATTGAAAAGAAAATGAATGGGCTCACACTCTCATGATTACACAGTTACTGGTAACACTTCATCCTCCTTGTTCACTGCTCCTCACTAAGGCTTGGTCCTGAACACCCTGCTCTCAGTGGCACTGCCTAAGCAAAAGATTACACCAAATGGGCCCAATGGGCCCTTCCAACATAAACTGTTCTATGATTCCACAGAAGCTGGGGGTAGTGGCCTTGACTGAATCTCAAACTGGTGGGTATTTCCTCAGTAAGGAATACATTAGTTTCCTGGCCTGTGTTCAGCCTCCCATTGATTCATAAGTCACTTGATGAGAGGAAGGGAAAGACCTTTGCACTGCTTGATGGACGATGACTTCTGCTGACCTTTCCATACCTTTGGCCCTCATTGCTGGCTGTTAGCCATATTTTAGGGCCTGAATCTCTTTGTTTATCTAAAACTTACATTATTACAGAACTCAGGCACACAGCTTACTGACATCTACCAGAGGCTTCTAAAGCACTTGCCTCCCTGAAATTTTGAGGTAGCATCTAGCCTATACACAGACTGTTTACCAAGTTGTTTTCAGTCTCCTACATCCTCAGGAACTGATCCTCTCTAGTTTATAACCCCCTGCTGACTTTCAGGATGTTATAAGAGACTATATGAAATTACAAGACAGGCTTATTTTCTCAGCTCACGTACATTCCTCTGGAGTAAAATTACCCCACACTGGAGCAAATTTAGGCCTGTAGATAATACAAAATGATCTAGATCTACATGTAGGCAGTTGTCTCTTCATTCTTGCCCACAAGCCTCCCACTGTCAGTAGTGCTAGGAATCTTGTCCCCAGAGCTCTTTTAGACTAAGTAGGGAAAAATAAATAAATATCTGTATTTCTGTACTCCCTATGGACAGGAATATCTTTAGCCATTTGTTGCACTTGCTGTTCACTACTTCCATAGCTATCCAGAAAAAAGGACTCCTTTTAGTCGCTTTACTATACAACCTCATTATGTGCATTAATCAAAGAAAGGAAGCATCTAAGAGTGGGAAATTTCTCAGTAGACATAGAATGAAGACAGAGACAGACACAATGTGGAGGCAACTACATCTGTAAAAAATCACATTTTGTAACAGCAGGGGGCTGAAACTAGATGATCTTTGAGGTTCTTTTCAACTCAGGCCATTCTATGTCTCTATGATTCTATGATAAGAAGGAAAATAAAATTTTAAGTAATGACTCAGCTGACCCATTCTAGATACGTACTGTAGGAGGATAGGAGTCATGTCCAAAATTGTGGGTTTTCTTGTCTATGCACCTACTATAAAGGGACATCTGAACAACCAGATGTAGAAATATATGACGTGACTTTATGGTAAAAAAGAATCTCACCTAAATTTTTAGTGTGGGACTCTGGCAGACTGAATTTAGTTTTATCCACATTTCTTGCATGCTTGAAACTTTAGTCACGATTTTGGTCAGTCTGCTCTGTGAATGACCTTATACAAAGTGCCATGTCAGCGAGAGAGAAAAACTTGGTGTGCTCTTTCTTCCTCTGATCTTTGCTAAGTTGTCCTTCTTCATTTAGTTCCACAAGAGACTGCTCTACATCTCTGCCAAAAAGCAAATCTCTCTGCAGTACAATACCATCGGTAGACTGAGGGCAATATGTGTCTGATACCCTAAGTTACTATCTTTATTGTTTGGGGACATGTTTATCTAGCAAAAATAACTTTCTATTCCTGAATTTAGTTTGCCTTTCCACTGAGATTTAACTTTCCAATACATGTAAATTACAACTTAATTGAGATCATGGGGATTTTCTACCATCTGAAACTTCTAAATAGAAATGTGATGTCTTCCTAAAGCGTCATCAAAAGGATGCCACCAAAAGGATCACTCCCTGCATCCCTTGTTAAACTTGTGCTTCTCTATGTGTTCACTGGTGACCTCTGTAAGAGACTGAATACTGTCAGACATGGACTACAGAGATTTTTGCTTTAACCCCATCCAAAGGTTAAGTTCTTTGTGCTAATCTGTTGGACTTGGAGTAGGAATTAATACAGCCGAGTCCCTTTGCTAGCTTTATACAAGTGATCAAACTGGAAGGTCATAATAGCCTGCATGCCTTTAGAATAATTAGATCTCTGAATTAGATATTCATAATTCACAGGGTTTCCAAATTAATACTGTGTTAAAGTGAGGTATTATTAGAAAACCTGGCACGTATTCAAGCCTAGGCACACTGTTCATCTCAATCTTGTTAATTTGAAAGGATATCATTTCAGTGTTTTCTGAAGATATTGTTATTTTTCCAAAAATCTCATGCTGTCAATGCTTTGATCCAATATTAAAGTATGCAAATATGAAATCTCTTCTCAGTTTATGTACTATACTTATATGATAACTTTCATTTTAGTTATGAAAAAGACTAAATCAGTCACTAAGCCAAAAACTTATTATTTTTTAAACTTAAACACTGCTTCCTGTTCATAATGCTGATTTGGGCTCAGAGTTTCTGTGATTTGAGTGTGGAGGAGGATGCCCTGCACAAATTAAAGCAAATACATTTCCTTCCAAGTAATACTGTCAGAAAGTGACTTCTGCTAGACCCAAGGTTTTCATATAGAGGCGTTTATGGTATCATATATACCTATTCTTCCTCCCTGTGTCAGGAGATTCGAAGACCTCCGGTCTCCTGCTTTCTTTTTTGAATACAAATTCCCTGACAGGGTTCACCAGAGTTTAGTTTAGTTTAAATTCAGCGAGTGGTGGGTTGAATTCTTTCCTTTTTTTCCTTAAGCCTTTGCTGTCTCCTCTTTTAAAAGCTGTCATGTATTTGAAACTCTGATAAAACACTGCCCCTTCTGCATAAAACAGGCTGAATCTGAGTCTTATTGGCCCCAAGAGTGAATTCTTGTGATTTCCCTTGTGTATACCTTTCTTCTCCTCAAAGCTACCTTTTATTCTTACACCCCTGCTGCACTTCTCTGTGTCTGTCATTCTAAGGTTGCCTCATATAGAGCCAGCAGAAGTCTTTCTTGGGACTGTTAAGGCTTCTTGGCGATCCTCACATACCCATAATCTTGCAGAGATCTCCCTAACCACTTGATTTTCTCCTCTCTAACTAAGCAAGCTGACTTTAAGACCAAAAGGACAAGTTGATTAGCAGGATCAGAACTGTGCCATTACATCACCTGTTAGATGTGCCTTCATCAGAGTCAAAAATAGAATCACTTCCTTTGTATGGTTTGGGTTAATATGGTTCATTAACTTACCTATTCAAATGGTACCACTCTTTATTCAAGATGTTCCTTTTGACATTGGCATAACCAAATATTAACAACAATTGACTATGAATTCCATGCCAAACATCAAGAGAATGTGTAACTACTCAGTCCCCTTGGACTAAACAGTAGCTCTAGAGTTCAAGATCTGCAAAATTTTTTCCCCTTTTCACTAAGTTAGTCCATATTCTGTTCTTGTATCAAGGGTCTGCAATGTACACACATGCAAACACACACTCACACAAGTATACATAATACACACATACACACTCTTCAGCCAACATCTACTAAGGGGACAGAAAACAGATTACATTACTAGACCTGCAATTAGGACTGCATGTAGTCCTGCCTTGCTAGTTCTGGTCCCCAATTCTGACCTTCAAGGGTGATGCTACTCCACCAGTGGGCTTGATAACTTAGTTTTCCTCCTCTAGGACTTAGTTACAAAAGCTGGAATTTAGTACTAGCAGATTTCTGCTGTGTTACAGAGAGTTCATTTTTGCTAATGTTATTACATCCAAAATTATCTCTCCAGCATAAACTTGAAGAATCTCCATTGATTATCACTGAATAACTTCAGAGTTGTAGCGCCTTAAAAAGCAAGAAAGCAGTTCATCTTATCGTTTTGTATACTTTGAATTCTCAAATCTGCCAGTGTTAATTGTCTCACTGTCACAGACATATCTAAATAGACCAAAGGGGCTATTTTCTTATATAAACATTTATGTCTCATCACGATGCACATTTGTGGCTTAAATCCATCAAAAGTATTTCACACTTCAGGGAAACAAATTTCTTCATGACACATATATTACTAGGTTCAAACACTTCTTAAACTGTTTCAATACAGAGTTAAATAAAACCCAGCTGTCAACAGATGACTGAAGATACAGAACTCATGTCTAAAAATTATTCAGTTCCAATATCAAGTTTTGCTTAAAACAATGTATGACCATTAGGCTAGACATTTCATAACACTGGATGTCTGTTTTTGACAAATAAGTATGTTGTATTTAAACAAATCAGCCCTGGGAAAATATTGAGGACTTTACTCATCTTCTTTAAAAACAGAAGAATTGAAAGTGTTAAGACTAAATTTTCTATAATATAAAAATGAACAAGCAGCTAAATGTTATTAAGACAACATCAAAGATTATCATTTTGTAAAGTTTTTTCTTTGTCTTGTACCGTATATCTGGGCTCTGTTGTTTCAACTCCCCTCTCCAAAATCTGAAGTTGTTTCTGCAGGTCATGGTTTTCTTCCATCAACATCTTTTTCCTGAATTATTTGATTTTATTTGGTTCAGATCTGTGAGCTGAGAAATGCCACAGATATTAAGCAGTGCAGACAACCTTTGATCTCCAATCCACCTGATAACTCTCCACTGGATATTTGACACAGAAACAAACAGCAGTTCAGTGTGCAGAGCAAGCGAGGAGAATAGACAATGCCAAGCAGAAAGCCGGCTGTTGTTTGCTGTTGACAGGCTATTTTTAGCTCACAGGCTGTTATTCCACTGAGTAAACTCAAGTCAGGTAAAAGAAAATTCACTTTGCAGGCTTATCCGCATACAGCACTGGATCAATCAGAATTCTCAATATTTTTAATGTGCTTGTATTTTTAATACTTGGCTGATGATGTTGTATCTGACACACTGCTGTAGCAAATCAACTTCTGCGGACCAGTCATCATGTCGTGTAATAAAATATCCTCAAATTTTACATTATCCTAAAATAGGTACCATGATAATCTAAAAAGAGCTGGCTAGCAATTTGCAAAGATTCTTGCTATTTCTATTATTATTGCTAGGCTCATCTCTATTGTAATAAAAGAGAAAATCAGCACTTTTCTCTTCTAGCTACCCCTCTCCAGCCACCAGCTTCTTCTCCCTGTCACCAGGGGTGATGATAAAATTTCAGGTCTCCCATTTCTCAGTGCAAAGGTCCATGACTCATGCACCAGGTTACAGATTTAGGCCACAGTCAAAATATCCAATTCCCAGTGATCAATTTAGCAAGTCTGACTTCAGTTCAGCACTTTCTGTGCTACTTTCTCTGGGCAATGACAGGATCAGCCCATTGTCATCTAGTTTCTCTACCTTTCAGTCTTTCTTGACACATGTGTAGGTGGTCCTCCATCAGCCAGGGTATTTCTATTTTTTTTTTTAAGGCATGAGAAATTTGATGCTTTTTCTCTTTTGCTGAGTTAAAAATGTTTCCTTTTTATCAGTGGTTTTCACCATTTTTCTTTTTGCTAAACCTTGCATATTGACTACTGTGAATGCAGTTTCTTCCATGTGTTGGCTTTAGGGTTGCTTTTCTCATAAAAGTAGAAAAGCATAAATGTTGTGAAATTAGTTTTCAGACCCATGTAGATTTAGAGAAGACAAGTTGAAAACTGAAATGTTACGGTTGTTGAGAATTAGGAAGGAGGGAAGAAAATGGGAGGAAGGAAAATGAAAGAAGGAGGGAAAGAAGGAAGGAAGGGATGAAGAAAGAAGAGGGTCACGAATATGATCAGAGGGCTTGAGGACCTTTCCTACAGGCACAGGCTGAGAGAGTTGGGGCTTTTCAGCTTGAAGAAGGCTCCAGGGGACCATATAGTGGCCTTCCAATAGTGCTGGAAGGCGGGGTACTAAGGGGGACTGCAGGAAACATGGGGAAGGATTTTATAAGGTTTAATAACAACAGGGGAAAATGGCTTTAAACTGGAAGAGGGTAAATTTAGACCAGATATTAGCAAGAAATTCTTTACTGTAAGGGTGGTGAAACTCTAGAACAGGTTGCCCAGAGAGATTGTAAATGTCCCCAACCTGGAGGTATTCAAGGCTGGGCTGGATGGGGCTTTGAGCAACTTTCTCTAGTGGAAGGTATCACTGCCTATTAGAAGGGGGGGTTAGAACTAGATGATCTTAAAGGTCCCTTCCAACCCAAACTGTTCTATATGATTCTATGTTTCTACGATTCTATGATTCTATGTAAATGACATAAAAGCTTTCTTTTATGCTATCCTATGTGTGCTCATAGAAGTGGAATTTTGTACTCCTGACTTCCTAGGAATGCACCTCTTACTCAAGGATTTACACAATTCATATTTTCAACATATTTCCCAAATACAACATTATCACCATTTATGCTAAAATACTTAGAAACTTAGAAATACTTAGAAACGTATCTCATGATGATAATAAATCCTGTATTTCCAAAACAGTTCCTGACACATGGGCTACTCTGGTTTGTGTCTGCTGGATGTGATGTCCTATGGACTTGTCCAGTTTATGCTCCAAAGATAATATTCAGCTCTCACTGTTTTGGCTTGTTAATGGACAAAGTGAAGCAGATCTCACTTTTTATATCAGCATGACAACTTCTGACTTAATTTATTCACAGCTCTTTTTGACACCTTAAAACAGATTGATAAGGTGTTCATGAGAGGCTAAGGCTTCTCCCATTTGTTATCATGCTGGAAGATTTGTGTTAGCTGCTCTCAAACCCCTGTGTAATAATAGTTCACTTGGGTAACTGCTTAGGCTTGTGCAGGTACACAAAATGTTTACAAATATGACTCATAGGTTTTTGAGCTACTTGAGCAGCTAGTAAAACTGTGCATCTCTGCTTCTATCTTACTTTTGTCAGAAACTTAGTAATGCATCTAGTGAAATCTATCAGCTGCCTCTATTAAACAAATAAAAATGGTCGCATCTGCACTTCATTGTATGAGAAGCCACAACTGCTACTCCTTCCTAGTCATGCCATGGTGACTGTAGGCCAAGTTTTAAAATATGTCTTGAAGGAGTAAGCTCCGAAGTGTAGCTGTTGAAAGGATTAGACATCTTGCCTAAATGAGTCTTGATCAACCATTCACTTGGGGAGAGGCATATTCTTCAACTCCTCCCTTACTAAAGGTTTCTATTGAGAGGGGGAAATCTTTCTCTTGAGGTCTCTACATCTCTGTACTAGTGAGAGAGGGAGCCCAGTTGGCATATGTAACCAGGTTCCAGTTTTCCGCATGACTAAAATTAAATGGAATTAAATTCTCCTATTCTGCTTACATTCCTCAACCCCTTACCCCCTTTTAACACCTGGTAATAGTTTACCTAACCATCTTTCTTCTCAGCAGCAGTATGGAGACATTCATTTTTTACCACTTTTAAGTTTTGGATTTTTTTTGCAATAACTACCATGTGTATTATCAGTGAAAATATTACGATATAGGAGGGACTTCACCACATGCTTCAGTTGTTTTTATACCCATTATTGCTGTGCATCTTAATGTAATTTTCCACAGACTCCTGTGCTATTAACCTGCATTTATCATTTATATATCTTTCCTGAGGCTTGTTCTGAGACTCTATAGAAGAAGATAAACAAATTAAGAGATACAGGAATTAATTGTTGCCTCATTGGAGCACCCCAATCAAGGGATTTGGGGAGCACTGGTTGGACTGAAGCAGCCCATAGGCCATACAGATGAGACTGGTAGGAAGAAGAGTCGAACAGAAACTGAGAAAATGACAAACAAATAGGCAGATATGAAAATCTAAGCCAGGAAAAGTGACAAAACAACAGTAGATCTCCAAGGAAAGAGGCTGTGCAAGCCAGATGTTAAATGCTCCTTCCAGCAAGGTTTTCTCCCCATTGCTCATGCAGCTTTTTCTACAAAACGTCACTTCTGTTGAGCTCCTTAGACAGCTCTACCTCTTTTTTTTTATTTCTCTGCCCACTTGGGATCAGGCACAGAAAAGCCTACAAAGGCAGAGGGTACAAAGCATCTTGACCCCTCCTGGCAGTCCTTTGCTGGCCCCCAGCCCCATCCCTGTCTCAGTATAGCAGCCCAAGTCTTGGCAGCACAGCTCTGGAGGAGGGCAGAGAGAGCGTGGGGAAAAGGAAGAAGGAACACATAGCCTAAAAGAAAGATAGCATTAAAAGGACAATAGACAGAGGAGGAAGAGAGGCAGAAGAGTGAAACGAGTTCAGAGAAATGTGAGTATACATCAGAATGACTGTATATTATAGAAGAATATGATGCCTTGAGCCAAGGGGAACCCATGTTGTGCTACAATAGGTAATGACACAGAGCAATGGACTGTACAATTCTCTGAAAATCTTGTGGCTGAAATGGATAAAATAAATCAGAGAGGAGAGGACTGACTGACATAGTGTCCATCAAGATCTCTGCATCAGAGCTACCAACAGCACCCAAGGTATCTCCAGCCAGATGTGTTAGTGCTGGATACTGCTGGAAGCATGACAAAGTAGAAGAAAGAGTGGAGAATACCTGAGAAGTGGAAGACTGCAAAGAATGATGAAGCTGAGGGTATAAAAAAGGCACAGAAAGGATGCAAAGTTTGGCTCTAGAGACAATCAGGTTTGCTAGCCTGACCTCAAGGGTACACAGAGCCCATGAGAGGGTGAGAGCATGGCTAAGTTCTTTGCTCAGAGCAAAAATAGCAACTGTGAAAGGAATGGGAAAGAGGCAGTCAGACACAAAAGAGAAAAAAGCTGATGAAGAAAGGAAAAGAACATGAAAACACTATCCTTAAAACCAAGGCAGACATGCCAGCCATAGCAATTTCCAGTGCAAAAGACCTGCCCCCAGCGCAGCTCAGAAAGGAATCTGACCGCAGTTATGTTTAGGTGACAATATTTGCTTTGTTTTGTTTTAGGGAGTGTATTTTATTTTTAACAATAAAGAAGATGCCAATGCCAAGAAATAAAAATAAAATGCTCAACCTAATTCTGCAGGCAGAACATAAGGAGAAGCGTTTCATGAAGGTGAATGTGCTCTCTGTCTAAGGAAGAGATTTGTGGGTGGTTTCACAGTTTCAGTGGTTTAACTGATAATCCTACAAAACAATCCTTCCTGTTATTTCCATGGTTGTCTTTTAGCCAAGCTATCAGTCAGATTGCTTTTCAGTGAAGGTAGGTGACAGTATCTCTGCTCTGTAGGGACATCATCACTACACAAAGGCAAAACAACTTGCTGGGGGCTTTGATGCTGCCTGATGGCATGATAGACAGAAAAAGGTCTGCACCCCATTCACAACCACCAGGTCCTTCGACTGCTGTGTGGCCAGAAGAAAGGTGGTATTTTTACAATAAGCTGAGGCAAACAATGTGCGTCTATATTGGAATGGAATAAGTAACAGCATGGATGGAATTCAGATCTTTGCATTGGTTACTGTCATTCACCATGTAATTAGGAGAAAGCATTTTATGCTTTGGACAAGAATATCTAGGTTCTGAACTAGATACATCTTTGTTCATTTTTTGTTCTTATGATAGAAACTAAATCTATCCATAACAGAGGTACAGAAATAAGCAGAAATTAGGACAATGTTTATGCCACTTGTGATAACAAAGCAGCCTCCACAAATTTTCTTGTAACATCTCCTGCAGCAATCTGGTGCTGGGCATCCTCTGAAACAAGATGCTGGACAAGTTCAGGCTTGGGTGCAGTCCAGCCTGCAAATGTCCATATTCCTAAATAAATTGTGAACTAATCTCACATTCTGTTTCTGTCTGGAGAAGTCCGAATAAATCATAATCTTCTTCAAGAAATCTCACATGACATACTTTCTTGTATTCCAAAGCAAAATTCCTTCCAATGCTCTCTTCATAGTACTTGTATTCTCAACAATGGTTTGTAAAATACTTATCTTGCCCTTTCCTAGCTGAAAGGGACAGTTAATTACTACAGACACAGAGCATTTGCAGCAGTGTCTCCTACACAACCTGCTGTCCAATTAGCTCGTTCTTGAAATGGCCACCTAAAGTAACAGTTGGTAGAAATAATCTGATTGCTTTTCTAGTTTTATTATGGGATTATTTATCACCTTTCCTACTTCAATCTGCAGCTTGTTAAACCAGGGGCACAAAAACAGGAGATGAAAACAAAGCTTTTGAATCTGAATTCAAGAGTCCCAAGGGAAAATGTGCTACTGATGAAGGAAAGGTTTTTGTTTAGAAACCAGAGGGGTTAGACTCGTGCATGGATGAAGATGTACATTTTCTTTTATCTCTTTGAATTAAGATCAGTGCTTTTTTAATGTATTTTTCATATTTAGAAAATGCATCATGTCTTTTATTACATGCTTATAGCTCACATGACAGAAGAGAAACATTTACATTCCTTGACTGGAATTGTTTCATATGAACTACTTAATGAATGGCCAGCAAATGCACTTTACTGGTAGGAAATGTGCTGTCCCATGGCTCCAGCACCCAGAATCCAGGATTTTAATGACAGTATCTAAAGAGCTAATGAGAACAGATGTGGTTGACTGTCCTTTGAGGGTCAGACTTGTGGCTGTTGTACTATGTATGAAGCTGATAGATGATGGATCCAATCTTGCAGATAGTTTTGAATAGCACCAGTGTTCAAGTAATTCTGCGGAAAAGATGATGGAGAAGTCAAGTCTGTACAACCCACAGTGTTAAACAGAAACAGATTTAATGAAATAGGTAAGCTGAGTATTTCCAGAAGCTAGGAGATTTATTAGAAAAAATATACGTCATGAAATATTTCCCCATTCTTGCATTTTGAATGATTTTTTTTTTTTTGCTACAACTCAAAGAACTACGTAACAAGGAAGAGGACAAAGGAAAATAACCAAGCCTCTAAATCCCTATAACAAGACACAGCAGAGAAAGCAATCATCTAGATTCATCATCTTTCATTCATCCAATTTACAACTGCTGTAGGGCTGACCCTTGTAGGAAAAGAAATACCTGTCAGCCATTGTCCAGTCACGTTAGGTATTACATTCCCCCCACACAACCCATCAGTGGCCAATATGTTGATTTTACAATCAGTCCAAAAGCAACGTCTTTAGTATTGTACTGTATTATTGCCCCAGCTCTGACAGAGGAAACATTTCCCCCGGCTCTTGAGTTTTCCTTGGAGGCTTCCCCATTTAAACACTGACTGAGCTCAACCTGCTTTAGCTTTTAAAAATATGACAAGGTAATAAATCACAGCAGGGGGTGAGGTTGTGTTGCTGTGGTTCAGCAGTAAGGCTGTCATACAGTGTGATGACAGCTTTCCACTTTGCTCTCCACAGGCAGTTGTGGGCACATACCCTGAGGTCACTAGGCAGGATCCTTCCTGTGTTCACAAGCCCCAGGGGAAGTGTCAGATGCAGTTGCAGATTTTCAAAGTTTACCTGGCTGCCACTTGACTTCCCAAACAGGCCATAAGACTCAATAGGCACCATCCTCCATAGATAAACCCTTGGTGACCCTTCTCCTGCCCTGAGATCCTGCAGGATGAAGGCAAGCAAATACCAAAGCTAGAGGTTCAGTTCACTGCGGCAGTGGATAACATCATGAAGTAGACCCCACGTTCAAGGGCATTACAGTGGATCCCACCTGCTGCCCACCTCACGTACCCCAGCACGTTGCACTCCTCCCAGCCCTTCTCAAACCACAGCATTTGCTTGTAAATAAGAAACTTATAATAACTGATAGCAAATGGTAGATAATTGGGTGACTCCTAGGGATTTCTATCCTGGAGTCAAGTAATGCCCTACAGCTGCTTCGCTGCCAGACTTGGGACTTTGTCTCCAGCTGTGAACCCCTACTCAGCAAACCATCTCCCTGACAAAAAGAGGAATTCTCTTCTAGGCATTTCCAGCCTGCGAACAGCTGCTACAGCAGTTTTGAGGGAAATCTGGCCCTCTGCTGCCAGCAGCAATTTATACACATTTGCAGGTGTGACACATTTGCTTCACATGACCTCTGGGAAGGCAAAAGCATCGCCTGGAAAGTGTGTCAGTAATACCACTTAGCACTTACATTTTCAACTTCAAAGTGTTCTACCAATATTAATAAAGTAAGCTCAAAAATATGAGCTGAAAATGCCCTAATAACATAGAAGTGCTGCCCTGGAATGAGAATATAAACAAGAAGGCAAGAATACTGTTATAAATTAGGACCTCTTTTTCTTTAATGAGCTGGCTTTGTCCAATCTATTTTAAATCTAGTTCATCTGCTAGTTGAAACCCCCAGCCTTTTTTTTTTTTTTTTTTTTTTTTTTCTGACAGTACTGAGCTGTGCAACATAGCGACTTAAAACATAATATCTCAGTTCCAGTGACCATGATAGTCTGGGAGAACATAGCACTCAATTTGGGGAGATTTTAAATTACTCCATTTTTCACTCCAGACTATTTTTCTAGCTACATAAATGTATGGTGCAAAGCTCCTCATAGAAAGATTCAGCCCCTGCTTTGAACTTCTAGGACAGTGGGACTCTGCTGGGATTAATCAAGACTTGGAGACAGGCTGAGGTGTGATTTCCATCAGAAAGCATCACCAAGATACATGTAGCTGTATAGAATGAATCAGTTTGAACAAAGCAGCAAAACTGCCAAATCCAGGCATCTAGGCATCTCTTTTGCAAAACTGCCATTGCTCTTAATGGGGTTAGGATTTTTCCTGCTGTACTGAATTCCCAGCTCCACCCTAAATTTGCTGTAGTAGAAATCCCTTAATCTCTCTGTGCTCCCTTCTCTCTGTGCTCTTTGCTATCTTCTCATCTGTGGATAAGGATGCTACTAATGTCTGCCTCCATGGGTGTTATGAGAACTAATTAGCCAAGCTTTCAGGGGAACTTCAGCAGAAAGGCAAATTTCTCATCTGATAATGAAACACATACATGCACACACATTCACTTGTGTATAGCTGTAGATATTTGTGTGCACAGAGACAAATATATATGAATCTACTTAACACCTGCCACACCTTTCTCAACATCAAGGCTTTTCTCTTTGCTTTATTGTTCTGATACAGTCCCACTATTTTTAAACACTGGGCTTTATTCCAATTCAGTGTGGGACTGCCAGGTAGGTAGCTGTTAAAAAAGAGAGAGAGAAAAAGCCTTTGCTTTCCACTTTTTAATAGCATTTTTATTCTGTAACCATTGTTCCTGCCAGTCAGAAAATCTTCTTGGTTTTTAATGAAAAATCTGAACACCAACAAATTGCAACCCTCCCTTTCAACACAGACATGCCCTTTGAATTTAATTATGCCTCAGGCAATGCATTAGAGCAAGGCATGCAATAAGTGACACCAAAATCTTACAAGAAACACAGGAAATATCTCCTGGGGGAAAAATAACTCAGTGCTGGGTTGTTTCTTTTTGTACCAGCATATGCGTGCTTTAACCCACCCAGTCCATTGATTCCAAGAGAGAATCCTAGAATCATAAAATTACAGAAAGGCTTAAGTTGGAGGGGACTTTAAAGACCATCCAGCTCCAACTCCCTGCCATGGGATGGTTGCTATGCACCAGCTTCGGTTGCCCACGGCCCCATCCAACCTGGTCTTGAGCACCTACAGGGATGGGACATCCACAGTTTCTGTGGATAGCCCATGCCAATGTCTCACCACTCTGAGTAAATAATTTCTTCCCAATATCTAACCTAAATCTCCTCTCTTTTAGTTTAAGAACATTCTTCCCTGTCCTATCACTATCGGACCATGTAAAAAGTCTATCCCTCTTTTGTTTATAATTTCCCTCCAAGAACTGGAAGGCTCCAATGACATCTCCTAGGAACCTTCTCTTCTCCAAGACAAAAAGTGCAGCTCCCTCAACCATTCTTCATAGGAGAGGTGATCCAGCCCTTTGATAATCTTTGTGGCCCTCCTCTGGACCTATTCCAACAGTTCTGCATCCTTCCTGTGCCTGGGACACAGACCTGGACACAGCACTCCAGATGGGTCTTCGTAAGGGAAGACAGAGAGGGACAATCCCCTCCCTTTCCCTTCCGGACACCCCTCTGTTGATGCAGCCCAGTATACATTAAGCTTTCCTGGCTTCAAGAGCACTCTGCTAGCCTATGTCCAGCTTTCACCCACCAGGACTCCCAAGTCCTTCTCCACAGGGCTGCTCTCAATAAGTTCTTCTCCCATTCTGTATTCATATTCGTGATTGCCCTGACCCAAGTGCAATCCCTGGCACTTGTCCCAGTTAAACCTCATTAGGTTTTTGTGCCCACTTTTAGAGCCTGTTCAAGGACCCACTGGTTGGCATCCCTTCCTTCCATTGTGTCAACTGTGCCACTCAGCTTGGTGTCATGAGAAAACTTGCTGAGAGTGCATTTGATCCCAAAGTCTGTGTTGTTGATAAAGATGTTGAAGAGAATCAGCACCCTGAGAGACCCCACTCAAACCCTGAGCTGAACCCATTTAAAGCCACTGCTAGTCCCATTACTGTATGTCCCCTGCTCTGGAGGTCTGCAAGACAGTGCCAGCCCCAAGGAAAGCTGGAGGACCTGCTGTGGGGCACAGACATTTTTGGTGGGGTCACTCAGAGTACTCAGCAGGAACATAAAGGAAGCAGAGGAATTTGGGAGGTTTCCTTTCCTCCCAGCATAATTTCTCACAAGCTGTGTCAACTATCTGCAGTTAAACAAATAGTTGAAATGTCAACATTTCCCATTCTGAGAGGGAGAGGCAGCACCCGTTACATTAGGTTTTGTTGTCTTGGGAGCGGCAACAGTCAGTAAGAGGAAACTGGCTGAGATTTTTCTGAATATTTGCAGAATATTTCCTTGCAAAACAAACACCCACAGCCCTGTTATAATGCAACAGCAGGGTCAAGCTCTGCCCTTTGCGTCCCCCTGGATGCTAATAAGGGATAATGCAATGCCCCTGTGTTATTTGGATTCTCTGTGATCCCCAGTAACTCCCATCAGCAGCAAATCTGGAGATGCTGGTGGTGTGCAGTGCCTTGATCTGTCTGTTATCAAGATGCAAAGTATTCGTATGTATGGGGAGATAACAGTCTCTGATGCCTTCTGATTGCCACCAGGCAAATATCAAGACAAATTCCATCTAACCTCAAAAGTCATACTGCTATAAACAGAAAATGAAGCAATTGCAATCCTGCCTGTGAGATTCATTCTCTCAAACTGACTGCATTTGACCTGATCTCTGCCCTTCATTCTTTCTCTGCTGTATGGTTACCTTGGTTCACTGACTTTATAAGAGAAGAAAATTTTTCTTATTGTATACCTGACGGAGCTGCTGTGAGTCTGAAAACCCTTGCTCATGACAGAAAACTGCTTCCTTTCAGTGGTGCAGCCCTCAGGAGGCTCTGCAGCAACTGTTCTCATAGAAGGTTTAAAGGCAGGAGGCAGTCAGTGCTTTACAGATGCAAGGGCTGGGACTCCTAATCAAGTTATCGGGGTTGAATGTGCTTCTGTGCAGCAGCTGAGCCACAGCAACCAGCTGGGCTCACACCTTTAGCTTGTAAACTCAGAAATTCAACTTCAGGTGCTACCATGAACTAGTATGATTTCT
Source organism: Callipepla californica brunnescens (assembly GCA_023055505.1). NCBI lineage: Eukaryota > Metazoa > Chordata > Aves > Galliformes > Odontophoridae > Callipepla > Callipepla californica. The sequence continues at coordinate 3,214,927 of JALIRH010000056.1, read as the reverse complement.
GGTCAGATTTTCACAAGAAATCATTCACTTTGTTGAACATGATAAATCCATAACATGAGTCCTTCAGATAGTTAAATGTTTTATTCTTTATTCTACCACTAGCTTGCCATGCAACACAGGGCCATACCACCTCTTCAGATTTCAAACATCAGGTGTAAAATGGACAGAACAAGAATGCTTATGTGACAGGACAAGCGCAAAAAAGCTTGTGAGGTATTGGCACAAGCTGAAAAGGGAGGTGGTGGAGTCACCTTCTCTGGAGGTATTCAAGAAAAGGGTAAACGTGGCACTGAGGGATATGGTTAGTGGATATGGGTTGATGGTTGTGCTAGATGATCTTATTGATCTTTTCCAACCTTAGTGATTCAATGATTTTATGATCCCATGCACCTCAGCTGGCTTGGACATCTTAACACACACCTTTCTGCTAGAAGGAATCAGAATAGCATTGCCTTGCTTTTAGTCATTCACAGTGCTGCAAACTATTATACATCTGTGTATAACAGTGAGTTGACAAATGGTTTAGAGCCTTCTTTTTTGCTACAGTAAGTAGAAGTCAACCAAGCTGCACTACTCTAGAGAAACCAAGAATCCATCCATCCCACTATGACGCATGCAAACCTGAAAGTCACAACTGTACCAAACTATTTCTGTGTCTCCTTTGACAGATAAAATTTTGGGAGCTACTGTCAGATATTTTACGTAAACGTCGTGAAAGATAACATCAAACATTTGGAAAATGTGCAAGTACACTGCAGGGAAATATGGTGATTTGTCAAGTTTTAATCAGTTCAATATAATACCATGAATTTTGCACCTAAAGGACTCAGACTGATGTACCAGTTACCTGTGAATAAAGCTTGTTTCTAGCAAGTGATAATTAATTCTTAAATCTTGGAAGCGTCTGAGTTTCAGAGACCCTTGAGCACATTTATATGAAGATTAGACATTGTTTCTTTCTTCTGTTTCCTTTGAAGTCTTCGCTTCAAAGACTGCAGCTCACTGTTCATGCTGCAGAAAGCCTCACTTGACAGAGATCTCTTTTCCCTGCATTCAAAGAGGCTTTGGGTCTGATGCTGCACTCAGTTACTCCTCTCTGCCCACCTCTGAAGTGTAGGGAGATGTCAGCTTCTCATCACCGCTTCTAGGGAGGAGGATCGAGCCCTGTACCAACCACGTCAAGTGAATTGTTCACTCCTTGTGGGGAAAATTCACCACCTAACAATGCAGTAATTGATATTGATGGTGCGTGCTGTTCGTGTTTCATTTTTTCAGACACTTGTTTTCAGGGTTGTGAGAAGTCAGGTTACAGTGATCAAAGTTTGAAGCCTTAAATTCCCTGTAAAACAAATTCCTCAGGGCTACGCTTAATGTGAGAATAAATTAATGGTGAGATTTATACAAGACACGTGCCTAAGCTGAAACAGACCAAAGATAATAAATTAGACTCTCTTCTTATTTATATCCTATGAACTGTAAGCAACAGTTCTGATACTGAACAAATGACCTCCTCCCTAATTTTAGATGGAATAGAAAGTGTTTGATTCATAGCAAATGCAGCTGAACTCTTCTTTCACACCTTAGATGAACTTTTTACTTTTCTCTCTTCAAGCTGTACTCTTCTTGATCTTGTCATAAAAAAAGTATTTTGCAACCACAATTCTAATGAAAAAATAAAACAGCTGTGCAGTCAAGGAGAAGTGTTTTTGTTTTTCTTTTTTCTATTCTGGGAAACTTTTTTTTCAGTTCATTATAGGAGGAGAGGAGAGGAGAGGAGAGGAGAGGAGAGGAGAGGAGAGGAGAGGAGAGGAGAGGAGAGGAGAGGAGAGGAGAGGAGAGGAGAGGAGAGGAGAGGAGAGGAGAGGAGAGGAGAGGAGAGGAGAGGAGAGGAGAGGAGAGGAGAGGAGAGGAGAGGAGAGGAGAGGAGAGGAGAGGAGAGGAGAGGAGAGGAGAGGAGAGGAGAGGAGAGGAGAGGAGAGGAGAGGAGAGGAGAGGAGAGGAGAGGAGAGGAGAGGAGAGGAGAGGAGAGGAGAGGAGAGGAGAGGAGAGGAGAGGAGAGGAGAGGAGAGGAGAGGAGAGGAGAGGAGAGGAGAGGAGAGGAGAGGAGAGGAGAGGAGATGAATCTAGATGAACGTAGGCTGTAGATTAAATTTCTACTCAATGTGATCGCAATAACATAACAAAATGAGGAAAGAGCAAGTAATGGTTTACAGTCTGGCCAAAATTGGGACACTCAATATCAATAAAGTTTTAACCAAATCACTGCAAGGCATTGCAAAAGCCTTCACACTGAACATATATGGCTATACGTTCACTAAGCATCTTGCTCATTAGCAGGTACCTTTGAAAGATGTTATAATTAAATCCCTGCAAGGTATGAGAGAATAGAAGCACCATAGAAGCGAAAAGCTCAGTAGACTGAGGCCAGTCACAGAGACAGTAGTGGAGCTTGGACCCCTCATATATCCTATCGTTGAAACATCCATTATATCACACTTCTTCACAATTTACTTTCCTAACAGATCTAGTCTTGCTCAGTCCTTCTAAGCATTCTGAAAGATTTACATTCATATCATTTCATAGCACGCACTCTAGTGAAGGAAATGCTTCGACCATCTGTGAGTCCTTACTTCCCCAAAAAATTCAATACAGACACTTGAAAAAATGATGCTCTCGAAAATGATGCTCCAGGCACCACATTTCTTCATCACTCACCTTGAGAATGCAGAGCACCACTCTTTGGTGACCCAACATGCAGATACATCAGTGTAATTGCCCCAAGAAAGCTTCCCTAGAGGGGCCAACAGCCAGGTGAAAAAGAGCCAGAAGAGGAGGTTTACAGTCAGATATCTTTGCCCAAGGGAAAGCAGGCCAAAGAATATAAAATGTCGGTGGAGGGCATGTTGCCTTTGATTGAGTGGAGAAGGGCCCCTGTTGGCTGGATACCCAGAATTAACAACAACAAGAAAATCAGTAAGGGTTGCCAGCTGAGGAAAGACATCTGGCTAGTGATCAGAGGGACCTGTGAGTCAATTAATCCATCTCTGAGCTGGATTAGCACATTGAAACATGCTTCCCTTCACTGCTGCAGAGGGACCTGTTGAATGAACTGTAAAGATGAATGGAACTAAAGAAATTCCATTTAGACGAAGAAAAATGGCTCTGAAGTAGTGTGTGGGTGGTTTTTACTTTCCTTTATGTGCTCAAAGAATTAAGCACAACTCAGAGAATTTAGGACATGGAGAAGCCATGTGGGTATAAATGATCTGGAATTTAATATATGTTGGATATATAATTAGTATCTAGATTCCTGCTTTACTTTTTTTTTTTTTTTTTTTCATTTTTATCACATACTCGGGATGGAAGACACTGCAAACACAGATTGAGATCAATAACTGTTCCAGTACATTCTTCTCCATTTGGATTACATCGACTTGCCTTGTGTGTAGGAGATAGTCTGGGCTCTTCAGCTATTAAATAGAAAGGCAGAGCAGTGGCTAAAGGACATCAATCCACAGCTAGCACTGAAGGGACTGGTTTTTAACTTCTCTGTCATTGCAGAACAATGGGACACAGTCTCCTTCTGTGCTTCACAGACTATCACAGATAGGATTTGAACGGACTTCCCCAGTCACTCAGTTCAAGTGCTGTCAGGTCATATACTCCCCTCCATGGATTTCTTAGTTTTCTCTTCAATTTTGATTATTTTGGCAATCGTTCCCATTATCAGAAGACTTTTCCAAAACCTCATTCCTCTACTATTTAGAAAATTCTTCATAATTTCTAATCTCTATTTATTCAGGATTGGGTTATATGTGCGCGTTTTTGTGCCAAAAATATCTTTAAGGCCTCTTCTCCCTGCTGAGTACTCAGCTCTCTGAGGTAAATACAGAGAGCTACCAAAAACTTCTAGAGCTTTCCTTTTACTAACCTGAATAAGTGAAGCCACATTGCTTTTCTACCTTAAAAGAGGCTCACCAACCTCCTGATTACTGCTACAGTCTTCAGTACTAGAATGTATCAGGCAAGGTTTCTCCAGCAGAGGAGTAAAGCCTGTTTTCATGTATTACTAGTAAGATAATCAGTGCCAATGGAAAGGTGTAGACAGTATAGACTGACTACCCACATCAAAAGATTGCTGGGATAGTTCTGACAAGAGTCACTGAGGTCTTTAGAGACATGGTACTGTCCCACATAACTCCTAGACATGGCTTTATACTTTGTGCATGGTCAGGACCATTCACCATAAGCGTTCTCAATGCGAGTACCCTGTTTTAACTGTAGAGAGAACTTAGCTATATGGGGATGCACCACTGCGTGTCTGCTGATCCCACTGCTTGAGAATGTCCCCAGGTAATTTTAACTTATGAGATTAGACAAAGCTAATGATGCTGGCGTACAGTTTCTTATCTGTTCACAATTCTGATGTGGACCTAGCTCTGAGCACCCTGATCTAGCAGTAGGTGTCCTTGCTCATTGAAGGGGAGTTGAACTAGATAACCATGAAAGATCTCTTCCAACTCAAAAGATTCTATAATTCTGTTCTATGATCATCTGTATTCGTGACAGCTTGAAGAATGCAACTATAGCTCTCAAGCCAAGAGTGACAGGACATCCACCTGAACGTGATCATCTATATCACTTAATTGCTAACACATACCCCAGCACCTGGATGTTTGGCCAAGATAAGTCTCCCAGAACAGTTCCTGGGAAAAAGCTGAAAACTGGCTCAGCCCTAATAATATTCAATACAGACTACTGGGATGTGATCATCCAGTTTTTGATTGCCAGAGATTTGGGGCACAGAACAGCTGCATCAAGTGGCATCCTGGCCAGAGAGTTATCTCTTACCCATTCTATTTGCTAAAATAATCACAGCCAAACCAGTTTGGCTACAGAAAAGAGCTTTTTGGATGATCAAGATAATGCAGAATTAATTCCATGAGAGAAAGTAAAAACATTTTGAAAGCTTTTGAAAATTCCTCTTTATACTCAATGACAGTTTTATGTACAGAAGCCATCCATAGCCCCTGGGAGTTTGGTCCTGTATCCCTTTAACTGGAACATCCCAAATGATTTCAGCTGTCACAGGCTATGCTGTCTGAGAGACAGTGAGCTTTGAAAGTACAATATGTACCTTCTAACAGATGCACTACTTCTCTGGGAGGCAATGACAATCACTGAGCATGATTTCCTTCCCAGTAAATGTGAAAACTCCACAGGCAGCAGTCAAAAGATATTTACTGTCCTTCAGGACTTTTCACATGAATCCCATTCTTTCCCCTATCCCTCTGCTATCTGTTTTCTGTCTCAAGAAAAGTGCCAAAGTAGATAATTCAGGACTTATCCCTCTAAAGTGCAAGGGAGCCTCAAGTTATGAAAGACGAAAACAGCGAATGGGTGCACATAACTAGGGTTATAGCATGTCAGGAGAGACCCAGTCCCTCTTGCTACCATTTCATCTTAGTATCCATTGCCAGCTATTGGCTCTTACCCAACACAGACAGTCCCAGAGATAACCAGAGAAGGACTGGCTCTCAGCAAAAATTTGGTTAAAGTCCAGTGCAGTGTTTTGCCAGGTTAGGAGTCCTACTCATATTTACACAATGCATAAACCACAATATTTCTGACAAATTTAGCTATCTTAACCAAGGAGTTAGGAAAGGGGGAGGACCATCTATTTATCCCTTTCTTTAAGTGCAAAGGAAAGATTCAGACCTGGTCCCCAGTTTGGGATATATTCAGAATTGAGTTTCTACAACACAAAACCAACTTGTCTGGAGACCACCATCAGTTCTTCCTTCTCTGATGGTATCTAAGAAGAAGTAAGTGAAGTGCATGAAAGCTTTCTGAGGAGGAAAGAACACATACAGGGAGGGTTTGAAGTCATGGACTACAAAGAAACAGAAGTGTCTCTTTTAGCCTTTCATACTCACACTCAGAATTCCCAAACCAGCAGAAAAAGATAGCAGAAACTGTTAATATACAAAATGCGAAAACAGTCTTCTTTTCCCAAGCCACAGCCAATATTAGTAGCTAGAAATACACAATCCTACAAACTCCAGATGCCAGCTATCTTTTACAGCTTTGAGATATCCATACAATCAACTCATTCATTTTGTCTTTCTGTATTAAGCAATGCATCTTCTGGGACTTTCTGAATAAGAAGTCACTAAGCAAACCTAATAGATTGATATATATGCAGAAAACAAGTCATAAGTTTAGCAATAAATACAAGGTAGGTATAAATAGGACATCTAAATTTTGGGCTTTTCTTTGCCTTTATAAACATACCCCAACTTAGTCACACAGTTCATCCAATTAGTCTAACTTCATCAGTGGCGAATGTGGGACTTAGAGGGATGAAGAAATGTCCCTCCCATCACACTGACATAGAACTGTGAATTCAGATGAGATTTCCTGGTCATCAGCTCATTAGCTAACCACAAGGAGAAGAGAAAGTGAATTAGGACTGTTCTAGGAGCATGAAATAGCTCTCGATATCCCTTGGCAACCACTAGACCATGTTCCCTTAATAAAGCACAGCAAAATGACTGAAGAAATATAAGCTTGATCAAGATGACTTTCATTCATCTAAGCATCAACTGTACAGGTGTTTACTACAAGCTGTGGCCATCTCAGAAATAAGAAGCCCCCCACTTCAGAAGGAAAGGCAAAAAAAAAGTTTTCAACTATCTGCAACATGTCCTGACCTTACACTCATGTGTAAGGGAGCTCAGTGCTATAAGAAAGAAGTGTTGTTAAAGCAGATATTATTACCTTGTTTACCAGCATGTCCAAACAAAGCTGTGGGAATAATAAGGAAGTATTTAAAACAGATTGCCTTGCTCATTCACATGTCTCAAGGAGGTGATCCAAAGTGTTTTAAAGACACCCAGGAACTTTAAAAGGCACTAGAGCAAGCCTATCAATTTCTAGAACTAGTAGGAGCTGAGATATTGCTGCCTTTTCCTGACATCCTGTAAAAAAAAGCACTGGCATTTGGCTTACTCAGGAGACAATTCACCATCTGTTACTGTAGAGACTCAATAATGAGAGAAAAAAAAAACAAATAAGCAAAAACCACTAATGCTCTGTCACCATTTCAAATTTAGTGAGGCCTTAAAATATTCCTGCACAGGTAGAGAATTTTGCTGAAGGAGAATCAGCACAGCAGTGGGCTCAATTACACCCAAGTTCCCTATGTAAGATCTGTCAAGCAACTCCTATCATCACATCTGTTAGTGAGTGTGAGTAATGGGTTTTGTTTAAATTCACGTGGCATTTGCTACCTACATCCAGACAGATAATGGACAGATAGCAGAATAATGATCAGCAAGTGGCTATTGCTTAATTCATGTTTTATTCTGCTGCTTGCTTGCCTTCATCTGTCTTCCCTTCTGAACAAGTAAGCACGTTCCTCCTGTCTCAGATGGTAATGCAATGACCTACTATGAATTCATTGCAAGTTTTCCATTTTCCATCCAAAATCATGACAGTGATGAAAAAATAAATCCCACTTGTGTTTCCAGAAGGATTTGGTCGCATGCATAAACATTCTGCATTCTGCAATTGGATTTCTCACCCCCTAAAAAGACACAGTCATCATCCAAACTTTCTAAATAGCAAATATAACATTTAACGACTCTGTTTCCCATATCAAAAACAATGTGTACCAAGCTCAGTGATAAAGGCAGAGCATCCTGAGAAATACTGGAATAATCTCTTCTCTTGCTGCAGTTCTATTGATTTCAGAAACACAAAGAGAATATGCTGAACAGGAGGAAATATAACATTAAATAAACACCACGTGAATGTTGTAGTTAATCATCTTACATGCTCTCATCACTGACATCTTCCTGCAGGAAGAAAATGTATGTTCAGTTCTGAAACTACCTCCTTTCCATCCAAGTATTGGTGTACATTCGTTTGCTCTAGCTATCTTAATTCCTCTGGGTTTAGTGAAGCTGTCAAAACCTTACAAGTGCAAATGCTGTTGTGTAAGTAAAATTAATGACACCTCTTCTGCTTCCCATATTTTAAAGCCTTAAATGAGTTCTATTGCTAGGGGAAAGGGGAGGAAGAGTGGAGGGAGCTGTCAAAATGGAATTGTAAATCTTTTGGTGTTTAAATTCTTAGACCTGATTGACCTCATCACGGTGCTTCACATCAGCATTTGTCTTGGTGTTGTAAAACAAACGAACTAGCTTTACCCAGGCATGAATCCCACTTCACAATCTGTTCTAACTAGCTAGGGTATACAGCTTGAATGGAATGCTCCAGTCAAGCAAGTAAACATCGGAAAATAAACAAGAACACTTGCATTTGCAGAGTTATTACACGTATTTGTAGTTTGCCCTTTGAGTGTATGTAAGTGCTGGAGCTAGGAATGGCAATGTGAACATAGTTGTAAGGTGATTATTAAATAAAATATGAGAATAAAAATATCAATAATAACTGGTGCTCGCCAGAGTTGTGTGTGCTGAGGTTTTTGCTGATGCTTGTCATGATTTGTGGTCATAGGCAAGAGTTTTTTGTAGAGAGGGTTTCCTCATTGTCTTTTTAGACCCTACTTACTATGGCTTATGCAGTAAGCTCTCAGCTGACTATTTTCAGTGCGCTGGGAGGACTTCCCAGCAATTCTCTGCTTACGGCTGCAAGGTGAAAGCTGTTTTCAGAAAGCAGTGTCAGCCTACCAAGCATTACTGCCTAAATGCTGTCTGTCTATGCCAGTGACTTTCTCCCAGGGTAATTTAAACTCAACTCAATAGAAGTTATTGACATCCTCATATTTTAGCTAGCCACACTACACTCCTCCACTGTCATCAGGAAGACTCTTCAGAAAGTCTGAACAAGATCCAAACCCAGGGGCTGTAAAAATCCTGTGAAAGAAAATGCCCATGTCCAGAAAGGATAGGGATCCCTTGGAAGATTTTTGCCTCTGCATGCTAGCAGCATGAACAACCCTGCATGGCTTGTTTAATTACTCTCCCATTGATCCATTGTGAGGATGGAGGAAATGTGATGTTCTGGAGAGTATCTCCTCCTGTTTTCCTACGATGCATGCTCTTCGTTCACGCTCAGTCTACCAACGTATTCACTTACAATTCAGAAAAAATAAAACTTCCTTTAAAGAATATGTCGCAGTGTTGGAATTAGGACTGAGGCATGTTGCCAGCTGAATGAAATTGGGCCAAATCCTGGAGAAGATGGCATTAATGCTGCTATTCAATGGGACCAAATTTCTGCTGTTCCCAGGGCCTTAATTTGCCTCCAGATGAAAAACAAAGTGCATTCACTGACTAGACTACCATTTATTGGGGAAGTATATAGCACATCACAAGCATTAATTCTTAGGACACATCCACAAGGTCAGAAAGTAATATTATCCCTATTTTATATAGGCACAGAAAGATGAGCCAAAGGCAGAGATGAGACTGGAACCAAGTTTCAGAGCTCTGCTTTAGTTACTACACTGGAGCCCTTCCAAAGAATGGAGGAGGAAATTTTATGTCACAGTGCAATCCAAAGCCCAAAGCCAATACAAAGATTTTCATGGATTTTTCTGACTTGAATGCAGAAAATGTGGAGTACACATGAGCTTTCCTAAGAGATTTGGGGAAGTCAGTCCTTAAATTGGAGGCTGTCTACTGAAGGGAACCTTCATGGATAGAGTCAAGATTTTCTCTTTCTCATAAAAATAAAATGGTTACTCAGGGCACTTCGGTTCTGTTGTAGAGCTCTCTCAGTTCTGCTACAAGCTACGTAGTCACTACCCAGCTGAAATCCAGCACCTATCTGGAAAAACAAGTTTATGAAGAGTTGGTGCAGTGACCATAGTATTCTGATTAAGTACAGTAACATTTTTAAAGAACAATGGGAGTTAAATCAATGTTTCTGGTGAGAAAACAGAGAAACTTTAGATAATTAAGACCTGAAAATGGATCATACCCAACATACTATCTACTTTTTCCATCCACATCAATCTTATAACTACTTCTCCCTACAATCCTACAGCCCTGTACTGCATACAGACTGGACTAGACTGAAGATAACACCTTACTATCTATAGCTTCATTGTTCTTCAGTGCCAGAGTTCTCTAAGAATTAGATTTTTCTTTGCTTCTTCTGCCATTAATTCACAGCCATGCTTTGTCTCTTCAGCTTCCCGATGGTAAAACAAAAGGGATGGTACTTATTCTCAGTTACAGAAAAAATTTTATGTAGTGAAGAAATACTTGTATATTAGCTCAGGTAGTGGAGTGTAAGAAAATGTTCAATGCAAAAAAAAATATTTCTGAACGGAAAGATTAGATATTCAAGTAAGAAGTAAGAAAAGGCATTCAAGATGTGTTGCAAATTTATTTCTGTGTTGTCTTGCTAAGCCACCTGAGAAATGAGCAGTACCTTGAGCAAAGATTATGTCATTAATACAAACTCACTGTACGTGCTGAAGAACAGCCAATGTTCTACTGTAATTGTTTCCTAAATGTTGAAACTAGAGGGTCAAAAGTCTCACTTTGACTCTAATGAATGCTGAATCGGAAACACACATAAATTCTTAAATTCAGTTTAGAAAAAATTGTGAGCTCTATGTCAACATAAGAAACCTTTCCAGTGTTACCTGTCTCTAAATTTGTCAAACATTTCCCACCATATGACTCTCCATACAGCATGAGTTGAATGGAAATGTAGGATAAGGTCTACTTGAGGTTCTCTTAAAGGTGAGCTGAGAGTGGACTGAGGGTGAGAAAGTTCAAGAAAGGAATTGTGTATGAGATACAAATGTAGATAAAAAGACTACTGCCTTGCCACTTAAAATATATCTATATAGCAAGGTTTTCTTTGAGTAGCACTTTCAGTTGCTTATACTTTAAAGTAGTGCACTGAGTGTAAGGACAAGAATCACTTGGTCAAGACTTTTGCTAAACCTCTGAGAATATCCTGAAGCTGCTCTGTTACCAGTCCTTCAAAATAATCACTGCTTACATACACTCAGGAAAACACTCTTAAAAATCCAGCAGCTAAAGCCTTTGAAGAGTCTGTCCTCATTCAAAGCTCTTGAACCTCTCAGCTCTTTTAGTGCCCTCCAGAATAATCCCACACAATAGAAAAGGAACCTGCATTGCTTCACAGTTTCTGCTTGGGACCTAAGAATTGAAAAATGACAAGAGCACAAAGTCAAAGCCAGGATTTCACTGCATTTGCTGCTCTCATCTGCATGATTGAGGCGACCACCATTAGAGTCTTATCTGTGTTGTCAGTGCAAACCAGTAGATAAAAAGTTTGAGAGCTAAAGGTTGCCACTGAAAAGCTGGAAGACTTGACATCCAAAGGCACCTGAACAGACTTGAAAAGTGCACCTATGTGAACCCGATGGTGTTTAACAAAGCCAAGTGAAAGGTTGGGTCAGAACAATCCCAGTTATGTGTGCAGACTGAGCGAAGTGCTCACTCAGAGTAGCCCTGTTGAGAAGGGCTTGGGGATTCCGGTGGATGAAAAGCTGGGCATGAGCCAGAAGTGCACACTTGCAACTCAGAAAATCAAAAGTATCCTGGGCTGCATCTACAGAGGGGTGACCAGGAGGGAGAGGGAGGGGATTGTTTTCTTCCGCTCTGCTTTCATGAGGCCCAGTCTGAAGTACTGTGTCTCTAACACACGAAAGGTGACAGAGCAGGACCAACACCAGCTCCGAGGGCTGAATCATCTCTCCTATAAAGAAAGGTTGAGAGAGCTGAGCCTCTTTAGTGTGGAGGAGAGAATGTTCTGGGGAGACTTCATTGCAGCCTTCCACTACTTGAGGGGAGCTTACAAGCAGGAGGGGGACCAACTTTTATACAGTCTCATCATGATAGAACAAGGTAAAATGGCTTTAAAATAAAAGAAGGAGATTTAGGTTGGATATAGGGAAGAATTCTTCACCTAGAGAGTGGCACAACTCACCCAGAGAAGCTGTGAATGCCCCATCCCTGGAGGTGTTCAAGACCAAATTGGATCAGATCTGAGGCAGCTTGATCTGGTGGGGGGCAACCAGCCCAGGGCAGGGGGTTGGAGCTGCATGATCATTATGTTCCCTTCCAACCTTCTATGACTAGGAATAAGGAGTGGGAAAAGACTGAGAGTTGCTGAGGGACACAAATGAACAATGATCAACGAAGGAAGCCATTGACAGACTGAGGAAATGAAACTGTCAGCATCTGCAAAATTGTGAAAAGCAAGCATTGTACACATAAGCATCCTAGTACAGAGTACCAAGTTAACTCACCAAGTTATGCTTGACCAACTTGGGCATGCTGTGAAGATAATAAGAGCTTTTATCTGTCATGAATGCAAGCTTACAGACTGATTGATCATTTGATCTGTGTGACTGTCTATGGATTTGCCATTAGCTTTCATCTTTAGCATACTGACAGAATAAAAAAATGTATTTATTACGCTTGGTTGGTTTTAATCGACTTTGCATTTTCCTGTGAGTTGCGTTGGAATGCAGATAAACTGCAAAAGACACTGACAGTCTTCCAGTTTACTGTTTTATTCATATTTTTCAAAAAAAAAAAACACAACTTGAAAAGCATATCACAGATGCATTCTCCTGTAAAAGCTTTATGTAAGATTCGAAGGAGAATAAGCTAGCATTAGCTGTACCAGAGAGAAATATGGTGTGCAAAAAAAAAAATCTTATCCTCTGGGCTTGATGAAAAAACAGCTCAAAGCCAGCAAATCAGTGATTTCACAGTGCAGTTAAGACACTACACACGAGAGAATAGATTTGCAGAATGTGAGTTCTTCCTATTTCATATGGTATTGCTCCTGCTCTCAGAGGGGGGACTTTTAGTATTAAGCACACAAGAGTCTGACAATATACAAATAACGTGACAGAGGTGCAGGTTTTTAGCTACGTCAGAAAAAGATAGAAGTGCATAAATCCATCTTATCTGGTCATGTCTGATGTAGATATCTGCATGTGAACTAGCTGTCTTGACTTAATGTGGATTTCATCAATATAGTGTAGGGTGTAATTCAGCCTAAAATACATGCCAGTGTTTGATGAAATGAATCACAAGCCAGACTATTCTGGCTACACTGATCTCACTGACTAACTAGGAATCTAAAGAGTTCAATAAGTGTGGAAAACTCCACAGTCCATCTCCACAGGCCCTCTTTGCTATCAACAGAGAGAAACAGATAGAGTTGTGTGCAATTTATTTCACCTTATTCCAATGTTTAAAATATATTTAGTTGAATCACATGCTACAATTAGCTAATTCCAGGAGTAATACTATGCAATGGACTCACATAACAATAGAATGGATTTAAATGTTAGAGCTTGGGACATTGCATGGATGGGACATTCCTCATAGGGTACTCTGGTGTTAACCAGTCTAGTTTCCTAAGGAAATAGAGCTTATGTAATAACTGTCAATGCCAGCAAAGAATGCTAGCCAGTTTCAACAAAACCATGAAATGCAGACCTCAAGGATATTAATTTTTTACAGTTATCCTTTTGAGGAATGTATAGTGTCTGAGTAAAGGAATGAGAACAAAATTAAAATCTCAGCAAAAAAGAAAGGCTGAAGGGTAAGCTCAGCTACAACAGACATCTGAGAATCCTCTACAGAGAAAGTTACAGGAAAATAGACTTTACATAAACTTTCTTTGTATGGGTGGGGTATATCAATATTGTAATTTATCTGACATCAGCTGGAAGATCTCAGACAATGAATCAATTTCAGAGAAAAATAAAATGTCTTAAATCAGGTCAGAAGTAAAATATGTAAGCTGAGAGTTCAAGTGAAGTCAAAGGAACTTCAGTTCATAATTCAGTGAACCTTGATTTCACACCTTGTAGCTGTATTTTAGAGAGGAATGCCTACAAGTAGGCACACTTAACAGTTTGATAGGATATTCAAACGAGTGAGAAATCCTTATATTCAAGCAAGTGACTATCTGTGAAAGTTGCGACTTCTGCTTGATATAACTTTGTACTGCTGACAAAGGTGTCTGTTCTCTGAGCCACTACAATGTATTGAAAACTGCAGCCTGTGATGGAGCAAGTGTGGGCTGTTTCTCATTTAATTGGTTGATCAGATTTATCATTTGTGTATCATCACCTGCTTTCACAGCTCTCATTGGTCTTGCATGAAAGTTCCTACGTGTAATAGGAAAAGCAAATGATTTTGTTCACACTGCTTACTTTTTCCTAAGAAAAAGTGTGCCATCATACTCCTTAGCCAAGCAGCTGGGTCTGAGCCCTGAAGGGAGAATTTAGAACTGAGACAGATAGTTCTAAAAGCATATCATGTGATCTAACTTAAACCACATTTCTTTTTTTTCTCACAAAACCATCTCAGAAAGTCTAGGATTTTGTCAAAGACGTAGAAAGAAATGGAATTTCAAAGTTTCTCTTCAGAATGTCTTCACTTTTCCCTATTTGTTCTCCTACAATTCCCCACAGCCCAGTCACCATGAAGGAGATTCCCACAGTCTGTCCCAAGTCTCAGCTATGGGTTGGATACAAGTCTGGTGCTGCCCTACTTCTCAAGCAAAGTAACATGAAGGGCTGCCATTTGCCTCTCTCCTAGCTCAACCAAAAAGACCTCAGCAGTTCATAGAATCACAGAATCACAGTCTCATTAAGGTTGGAAAGACCAGTAAGATCATCTAGTACAACCATTGATCCATGGCTGTGATTGCTCTAGACCATGTCCCAGTCACATCACAGACCAAACAACTCTTTATTCATTCCCCATATATCTGTACAATAGAAACACGATCATTTGTCCTTCTCTGCCATGCTCCTGCCTCATGAAGCAATCTGTGGATTTAGAAGCATGAGCCATTGAGAAGAATGTAGCCTGGGTCACAATCTGACATACACAATTCCTAACCTACTTTCTCTGCCTGCACCTTGACTTGTGGTTTTCCAGCTCCCATTTTTGAATCAGTGTTCAACAGAAGGATCTGGGGTAGTCATCACAGCAGAGCATTATTTTCACTCCTCCCACAGCATGGACCATTCTGCTGACATTCCTGTGGACAGGAGAAATCTTGGCAGACACAGAGCTTCTCCCTGATCAAAGCAAGGAAGTGCAAGGAAAGAAAAGAAATCCTCACCTCTGGTTCAGTTTTGTTAACAAACACAAGTAGTGACTCTTGGCAAGCTCCTGAATTCTTTATGGGATTATTTTTCATTCATGCCGACCTCAGTGAAATTCAGGATGTAAGTAATAATTATAAGTTGCAATAAGAACTGTATTAACAAGAGAACTTGTTATTACAAGGCACAAAGGCCACACAGAAAGATATTCAGCACTTGCCCTCCCAAAATAAATCAGATCTAACCCCTCTTTGAGTGAAAATGGAATACATCCCTAATATGGATTGTACCTTTCAAGAAATAATAAACCTCTATGCAAAAAGCAATTCAAAACAGTTTTAACCTTGACTAAAACCCACCCTGTAGATTTCTGTATTGGTGGCAGCACCTGAAGAGTGTATTTCAACCCAGTCAGGACATAAGTGATCCAAGGGATGAACACCTCTCCTATGAGGACAGGTTGAGAGAGCTGGGGCTGCTCAGTCCGCAGAAGAGAAGGCTGTGGGGCAACCTGATAGTGGTCTGTCAGTATCTAAAGGGGGGCTGTAAGAAAGAAGGGAATAGACTCTTTAGCAGGGTCTGTTGTGATAGGACAAGGGAAAATGCCCCCAAACTAAAAAAGGGAAGATTTGTATTGGTTATAAGGAGGAAGATTTTTACAGCAAGAGTGATGAGGCTCAGGAACAGGTTGCCCAGAGATATGGTAATGTGGTTGCCCCATCACTGGAGGCACTCAAGGTCAGGATGGATGGGACTCTGAGCTCCTTATTTACCTGCAGGCGTCTCTGCTCATTGAAGGGGAGTTGGACTAGATGATCCTTAAGGGTCCCTTCCAATTGAAACAATTCTATGATTCTATGGTATATTTCCATTTGGAAATTCATGTCTTCTGCCACTGATTGGAAAGGAAACAAAAGAAAAAAGAACCTTACTTTAGTCACTGAAAATTAAATATGAAAATCAGTCTTTAGTGGGCAACCCTGGAAATTGCCTAATCTTTTCTGCTGTTTGTCCAGACAAATCACCTTTCCAGTATAAACATGAGAGGGCATCAAAGCTGTAAGGTGGGAGGATCAGGCAACGGGTGGCCACAAAGTACAGAGAGTTTAAGTGTCTAATGGATCTCACACAGCATTCTATAGGGCTCTAGCAAAACTGCTGTGCAGCCTACGCCCATAACAGATTCACAGATCTCCTTCTGTAGGGAGGGTAAGAGAATGTGTCAGGAAGATATGCTGTCCTCAGACTCACTAGCCAGGATGAACTATCACTGTCCCTGGGCCTATGCAGGGAATTGGCATCCACACTGATCTGCAGGAATCACAGACTGGTTGAGGTTGGAAGCCATGTCTAGAAGTCATTCAGTCCAATGCCTGCTCAAGTAGGGGCACCCAGAGCACACTAATCAGGACCACATCCAGATGGCATCTGAATTTTTCCAAGGAGACTCCAGAGGCTCTCTGGGAGACCTATGCTAGTGCTTTGTCACCTGCTCAGTAAACAAGTACTTCCTGACATCCAGACAGAACCTCCTGTGTCCCAGTTTGTTCCTAGATGAAGCACTGAGCACCTCAAAAACATTTTGGCAGGACAATCCCCTGCCCTCATCAATTCTGAGCATGCAATCCACAGCCCTCCTATGTGCTCAGTTGCTCTTGTAGCAGAGAAGCCAGTGAATAGTCACCACCCATGGCCAACCCATTTCCATCATGGCAGTAGATTATCACCAGAATCGCTTTGGGTTCTTTCCAACCAGCAGTGAATGCTTCTCATTTAAATGTTTGCCTACTTGTCATCCTATATTTTACCCTGGAGTTAGAGTGCCACCTCACTGATCTCTTCTTAGAAGTGGGTTTACTCATCCGTAAAATTCATTTTCAAGTACCACTAATGATGTATAACCTCCGTTTTCTAAAGATGAACACACTTCTAGGATGCTCAGATGAGAACAGAACTTTTTTTACTGTTCTTAACTGCATGGCTTTCTTGTCTATCTGGAGTTCAGAAAAGGATTTTCCAAGGAATTTTTACGAAGAAGGAATTCAGTGTCCACATTTTCTCCATCTGAATTGTTAGAAGAATTAACATGATTCATTGAAAGAGTAAAGAATGAATAAGGGATACATTCATCTGGTCTTTACTAAGTTATGGTTATATGTAAAAAGAAAAGTTTTCATGGGCTTTGAAAGAAGTAGGTCAAGGACTGAATAACCATCTATCTCCTACATTCACTAGGAATTCTTCATACTATTCATAGTGGGCCTTCCTCTGTTTTATCAGCCAGTTAATTTTGAAGTCTGAGACTTTGCACCACAGAGAAGCTCCTCACGAGGAGAAGGGTCACAATCATGTGATGTACTTTGTCCTCTGATGCAGCCAGTTCCTTCATATGCCACCAGGCACACTGCTGCAGAACTACTACAGAATTACTAGTGCAACAACACATCATCAGTAGGGTAAAACTAACCTGGCTCACGACGGTCTAAGGACATTAGGGTTCATGACGGTTTCCAAACACATTGGGGTTCAGGCTGGTCACCCATTGAATTCAATTCTGTGGCTGATTGGATGGTTGAAATGCATAGAAGAATAAGGTGAAAGTCAGAGTAAGAAAGAGCTATTGCCTGTATTGTACTGAGCTGCAGATGCCAGATCACAGGTGACAAGAGCCCCATGGTGACCTGGAGCAGTTGGCAACAAGAGACATGATGGAAATCAGTCTGTGGTTTTACACAGAATAGGGCTGTATCTCATATTTTATGATCTCTTCTAATTGTCTCCCTACATTTTGTGTTAAGCAGTCGTTACCATAGTGATGGCCATTTACAGTGAGAGAAAGTAGTGTGTATGTTGGGGATATGAGACTCTAGCTTTTCAATAAAAATATATGTGCGTGTATATACACTGCTGTGGAGTCACAGGAAAGGAGACAAACAGATTACACAAGATCTGAGGGATGGATGGAGGAGCAGCTCAATGCAGCCTGGAGGTGTTTGCTCCAGGATTCACTTTTGTCTACAAAGAGCTGTGTCAGAAAAAGAAATGAGCTGTGTGGTGACTTATATTTAGATCTATGCTTGTAGAAGTCACTCCATGTGCATGAGGCACATTTGTTGCTGTCTTTGAGGAATATAACTTTACAGAAACATGAAATACTGGCTTTCATATGATTATTTGTGTTTATATATATATATATATATATATATATATAAAACACCCTTACTGATAGCTCTTTTGCAGGAAATGCTTTTCAGCAATCCACTCCTTTTTTATATTAGAATATTTGCCAAGGCAGAGGCTGCCAAAAAGTCAATAAATAATGCAGGTATTTTATTATTGCATTTTAAGTAATCTTCTAAGATTTTTCAGCATTCCTCACAGAAGAACTGTAACTCACTAGTTACAGTCAGAATTTCAAGCTTTTATTTTTCTCCTTATCCCACCTTACTATGAGGTGAGAAAACTCATGAAAATTCATTGAGTTTAAGCATTTGTAGAAAAGAGTTGAGGCAAAATGCAGTCCATGTACCTGAGCATGTTTCTCTGAGGACTTAGGCACAGTTCAGTCTCACCCTGACTAATCTTGACCAGCAAATGCAGGCAATGCAGTGCAGCATTAAGAGGTGCAGAAGAGCAGACAGTTTGCATCACTGTCTGGGACCCAAATTCTATAGAAGTCACAGATTAGATCGGTTGTGAATGGTCTTTCATAAATCCTTGTATTCATACCAGAGCACCCAAGTTAAAAAAACATAGCCATAAACCTACTGTGGCATAACATGTCCATCCATGAAACAAGACAGGGTCATGGATCAGAACTGTATATTGTATTTTTGTAAGAGAACACGATTTAAGGTTTGAAAATAGTTTGGGCTCAAAAGAGAGAAAGAAAAGTGAATATTTTCTAAGTATATCTCTGAATTGTTGCTTGTTCTCAGTAACTGGAAACCACCAGACCCAGATCCCCGTTAGTGACATAACCAGCTTGTAAGGGTAAGCCGAGTGAATGGCAGATCTGAGAGACTAAGGATACTATTCCCAGCAAGCTCCCAGAGGTACTCTCTGGCAAAGACAAGGCAGTCTCACACCTTTCTTTGCTGACTGGAGAATAAAAACACCAGGAGGAACTCCGAAGTCAGCAGAACCCATGGGTTTCAGCAGTTTACTGATGTACAGCAGCTGCAAATCTGGTTCTCTAAAATTTGTGGAACAATCCAGTTCCCGTCGATAACTGAGGGCAGCTTTTGTTTCCAGTAAACTTCTTTGGCATTTACGATTGAAACTATAAACACAGCAAGAACAATTCACAATCAATTACGTTTTATTAATGTTTTTTTAATACATGCCACAGCCCAGTAATCATGAAGCTGTTCAACAATGCTGTTCTAAAATCAGCTAATAGCAGGATGTAATTTGCAGCAGTCTCTGCTCACTTACAAAACACTTGCTCCGTTAATTGTGATTTCACACTTCACTGAATGCTGTAGCCTGGAGGCGACATTTCAGTGATGGAGGAGCTGCTAGTTTGGGCTCTGGTGCCTCCATATGAGGGGGAAGGGATCATTCAGAGAAACACTATTGTTGTTACATTTTTAATTCATTTATGTTGGAAAAAAAAAAGTCAGCAATGAAATGCTACAACTGACAGTAAAACACTTCAATAATTTTCTTTCTTCACAACCTCAAACAGTATCTTTCCCCATTTTCATCCTCTTCTGGTAGTCTTTGTTCCTATCAAGAATAATAAGACATAAAACACATAGCATTTAACAAAATATATATGAGCAGTAAGTGAAATCTTACTCATGTAACTCGGCCCCTATCTTGCTCTCATTCTGTACATGCCACCTAAGCTAGTCCTAAAGCAAGTACCCGAGTTTTCATTAGAAGGATTTTCATGGCCATTGACATCCCAGACATTTCTTACTAGACCCCTAGGTCAGAATAATCAGGAGATTCTCCCGAGGGAGGTCAAAGGTTGCTTTGTGCTAAGTATGCAAGTTAGGCAGATCGAATATCATTAATAAATGGCTTGTGGTGATGAGGCAGAGTGCAGCACTGAACAGATGGGGTAAAGCAATAGCTCCTCCTCTAAAAGCTTCTGTGTAAATGTCAGAAGAAGAAATGTTGCCACATTTGACAAATGAGAGAAACCATCTCAGCAGTGTTTTGCACTGCCAGGACGCAATGGGCCCATCAACCTTGGTGAGTTTTAGATGGCTTGTAAACAAACCATGGGTGTGTGAGAAGTATTGAAGGAAGGGGCTTTGCCTACTGCTGGCCTTCCCCTTAGCTGCTCCAAGAAAGTTTCTCCTAAATTGACTGGTGGTACGGAGGGTACTGGACCAAATTTGAATGCTGTTACTTGAAGCTTTTGGCCAAGATTAGGTCCCACTGGAACAGCTTATGTGACAGCAAAAGTCATCTCTTATGCAAATGCAGAAGAGAAAACATACGCACAACTTCTCTACAAGGCCTGTATGACTAACGCTGGCTGTGTTAGCAGCCAAATTGAATTTCAACACTAGCTATAACAAGAAAGGACTCTCTGCCCTCTACATATGAGAGGTTCAGTCGTGTTTTGACCCTATTGCCACGATGCGATGGAAATGTCTTGGAAGTGAAGCAATGAGAGTAAAGCTGGCAGCCACCACCAATACCATTTGATGGGAGCCAAGAATGCACAGGCAGAGAGCTGTGGCTGGAGCATTGGCTCACGGTGAGATCTGGGTTCTGGAAAAACCCTGCAGATGTTCCAGAGAGCTGAAAAGTGGTTGCGAACACAAAGCAGAACTCTGTGAGGCTGGAAAAATCTGATACTTAAGAATCAAGTAAGAGGGAAAGGCTAAGCACTTGTCCAAAAGCTAAATGCACAGATATCCCTTAGGGACTACACTTAGGCAGAAACTATCTTCACTGAGTTAAGGTTCACTTGCATTATGTGCAGGGGTTAAAGCTCCACTTGGCTACAAGCTATGTGTAAGGTCATAATAATGAATATTCCATGGTTCTCTTTGTCTGAGAACTCTACATTTATGCTCTTAACTCTCTCATCCAGCCTTTGGTATGGTTGACCTTTACATGGCAATGGTGTCCCTGGACCACCTAACAGGAACAACTCTGTGATATTCACAGGTCACATAAACCAGCTGCTCCTTTGTCCCCAAGGCCCTCGTATTCCCAGCTTTCCTCTTCCATGTCTTTCCAGGACCACACAGGAAGACATGAAACTCAAGTTGAATAGCGCACAATCAATAAGCAGATAGCACTTGTCTGCTCATTGTGGTCTTTGCTGATGTGCTTTCAGCTGTCATCAATGCCTGGAAGAAATAAGCAGATGGATAAAAAGCAGTAGGATTCAGCTCAATCCAAAAAAGACAGACGGGAAGATGGTGTGACTTGCAAAGGTCTAACCCTGCATTACACCAAGATCATTGCAGCACAAATTGTCCAGATGGTACAAAGCCTCAGGCTCACGGCTAGCCTTCACAATATACATGAATATATTTACCATTAAAGTATTGAAGAAACTCAGATGAGTGAAGAGACTGCGCTGCCTAATCTGTATCTCTAGCTCTGGGGGTCTGCTCATTGCAGCTCCAACTTCAGAGACCAAATTTGTTATTGAAGGACTCAGACAATGCCAAATAAATTCGCTTGATTTGACAACAAGTAATGACTCGCATTTTCACATGACATTAATGTATTGTAATTTTCAGTGTCTCCTTATTCTTTGCTGGGCTAAAGTGCAATCCCGTCGCAATCTATGAAATCCTTTAATATCTAGGAACTTCAACAATATAACATCAAAGACATTTGTTTTCCCATGCACTGAATATTTTAAGTTCTATTTTTGAAACAGAATGAGCATGCCACGTATCTCTAAGGCAAGGTCTGGGCATCTGTTTTATGTTGACATTGTAGAAAACATAAAGCATCTCTCACTGATGTTAACAGAGTACAAATAGTAATGCAGCATTATGATTTCTTTTTTTATTTCTCCTCCAGCATAATGGAATTTAGGTTTGTATTTTAAGAGGAATATTTTCACCCTACACCATCATGTTATGTCTTGCACTGTATGTCACTCTTTTTATTGAAAACAAACCCAAAACTTTTAGGGCTTTTCCATTAGAATGGCAACACTTCTACAACATATTATGCACGGGATGAACTTGCATTGCATGTACTCCCATGCTACTAGAAGTGTAGCATGGGAATATTAATTCATGTTTTTCAAGTATGGATCTCCAAGTTGAAGCGAAAGGCATAAAATTACCAAACTATATAGCCTTTTTTTTTTTTTTCAGGGAAATAAAATAGTAAGGAAAAAAAAAAGAGACAGACAAAACAGCAAGAAATAGAAATTTAAAGCCCTTTGACTTATTTTCGTCAAATTTATGCATCAGCACCTGATTAACATTTAATGAAAGAAATATCTCTACTTTCATGGAGGAAATGTACTTGTTTTCTCTACCTCCCATGACTTGTACAACTTTTTCCTCTGTTCAGTCTATCAGATTTCAGCCAGTCGGAATCAAAATGTGAGCAAGTTGTGTACCTGGTACATATCTGTCATTTCAAGGCTTGGATTCCCTTAGAAACATTTCTTTTCCAGAGGTGATGGCACCTCTAATTCTAATTGGTAAGGAGACTTTAACTTGTCCATCACTCTTTTCCAAAGATGTGAGACATCTTTTGGCACAGTTCTCATCAGGTCAAGTTCTGGCAGAGCATGTATAAATGTGCCAGATGTGTTGGATGAGCAATGCTGCTGTGTAAATTATCCATGATCTTTGAGAAAGATATTGTGGCATTTAACTTGTGTCAGTCTTTAAAATGGGCCAGAATTTTGAGGCAAAATTGGAATTGTTTTAGAATTATACTTCTCTAGATAAGATCTATAGGGTACAGCATGGGCTCAGGGAAAGATATATCGCTGTTGGGGTGGACTTGGAATCAGATATATATAAGGACTCACTAGCTTCAACATTATAATGTGGATCAAGAGCATGGGCATGTGGAGCCTCCCCTGTGACTTTCCACTGAGCACAATCTGCCTCTAAAGAAAGTTGAATAAGGGTGGTAGGTGATACTGAGTTGACATATGGCTCTAGCACCACAATATCACATTACAGTCCTGAATACTGCAGTAAAAATCCATGACTGCCAAGAGGGAGCCACCCACAACAAAACTAAACATAATCTTCTCCAGCACCCACGTCAGCTCTTGTTGCATCTTTTCTCAGGAAGATAGATAAACAGATTAAGTCTTTCAGGCTGCTGCAAAATGGGAAATGTAAGGGTAGCAAGGAGTAGAGAATAAGGAAAAGAAAAGAAATCCTTCATAGTTTTAGTTTGTTCATGGACATAGTCTCATTTGCTAGTTACTTACTGACTTTAGAAACCTGCTAGGAGATCTGAGGTGCCTCAACAATCAGTGAGGTTTCTCAATCCATCCTTAACCTTGTAAATGGAAAACCGGAAAGTCTACAGCTGCTAGATAGACTGCTAATGACAGACATCGGTGTTGATAGGTGGGAGGTGTCATCACATTTCTCAGAGAGCTACGAACAATCATATTCCACTTACAAGTCATCAGGCTAAATGGAACGTGCAATTGCACTTCTTTTCAGATTTTGATACTCAGAAAAAGAGATTGAAGTGATACCTCAAGCCTAACAAGAATTCACTTCTGAATCGATAGCGCAGGCGATTCTACTCTGTGAGCTGAAAGCAGAAAGCCCGCAGAAGACCAGGGCTGTCATGTGCAGATACCCCTGGAAGAAAGACATGAAAGAGATTTTGTTTTGTAGATGTTATCAGTGGAATACTGAATTTGGAAAACCCAGACGTCTTTTTCCTTCATCATTCTTGCTGTTTTTGAGGAAAGAACGTGTACTTCCATAGTAAATAAGCGAACATGTAGAAGTACTGAATTTGTCCAATCAACTTTTTACAAGAACAGAAATGTGCATAAAAAAAAAGGATTTTTCAGACCAAAAGCCAAGGGTATTAAAAAAAAAAAAATCAGCACAGCTGCTTAATACATGTGAGTTGTTTTTTTCTGAAGG
The DNA here is from genome assembly GCA_023055505.1 of Callipepla californica brunnescens. Taxonomy (NCBI): domain Eukaryota; kingdom Metazoa; phylum Chordata; class Aves; order Galliformes; family Odontophoridae; genus Callipepla; species Callipepla californica. Next base: position 3,190,756 of record JALIRH010000056.1, on the reverse strand, counting down.
AAGTGCTGACAGTGTCCTCCAAGAGCAGATGTCGCTCTCCTCTGTGGACCTTTGGTAGTGAAAAGAGAAGGGGCTCCAAAGGCAGCATGCCCAGGGAAGGTGGTTCACAAGCAGAGTGCTGCTGGCTGAATTCACACAGGGAATTGCTGGCAGAAGCTTCCTGATTCAGACATGGAAACTATTCTCTTTCTGCCTGTTTCTGTTTATTTTTCAGTTTGATATTTGGATTGCTTCTGTGCCTAGTCTTTACATCTATTTCCACCAGGGATCCGAACTCTATATGGCTGTATATGGTTTTAATATTTTTTATATTAACAGAACCCCTAGAAAAATATAAAAGCCCATGGACAGAGTTGAAACATTAAACATAAATGAAAAATGAGGGCATTGAAGTTTTATCAACAAATATTTCTTTCTGAAATGTTAACTCACCTTCCTAGAAACATGGTCGGATGTTGCTTCTCAAGAAGAGTGGTGAGGCATTGGCACAGACTGCCCAGGGAGGTGGTGGAGTCACCATCCCTGGAAGAGTTCAAGAAAAGGGTAGATGTGGCACTGAGGGACATGGTGAGTGAGCATGGGGAGGGGATGGGTTGATGACTGGACTAGATGATCTTAGTGGTCTTTTCCAGCCTTAATAATTCCATGATACTGTGGTTTTAGGAGATAATTACTGCAAAGACAAAATGAAATGGTCAGTGTGGTAGAATTCTGAAATGGCTGACCCTGGGTGCTACCTTCACAATGGTTCAGGGGAGGAATATATTCTGTATTAGCTTGGAGTAGATATAAAATGTCCCTACAGATATTTATGAATTATGGAAGCTGCAGAGAAAACATGTGGGAGGTGCACACCAGCAAGAACAGAAGAGAAACTGCAGTGCTAGCCCATGTTTGTATGCTGCTTTAGAATATCCTCCCTTCTTCACATCAAGCTGTCTGTTTGGTGTCACCATAGTGATGCTACTCATCAGCCATCCTGATCTGCCTCACAACCTGCTGAGAAGCTGCTGGAGCATTACTCCATTACAGTCCCAGAGGGAATCCCTGCAGACCAGCCAGCCCCCATACTACGGCTTCCACTTGCACACCTGCTCTTTGGCAACACAGCTAAATGGGCAGCAGGGCACTAGCTTCTGAGCCTTCAGAAAGAGAGTTATATTTGGTGCCCAGCGCAGTGTTCTTGTAACTGTCTCCTGTTCATACATGAAGAAATTGAACACATAAGATAGGATGAATGTGTTTTCCTGGAAATCAGGATGTTGTGTGTAGTGTCTTTCTACAGTTTATAGAGCCATAGAATGCCTAGAGTTGGAAGGGACCTCAAAGATCAGCTGTTTCCCACACTACTGCTGCAGACAGTGTTGCCAACTACTAAATCAGGCATTAGAGCAGGTTGACCAAGAACCTATCCAACCTGGCCTCGAACACGTCCAGAGAAAACTCCATTTTTAAGATGGAAACTTGCTTTGGTATCAGAGATTCTTCCAAAGGTGTTAGTCCCTGGCTTAACTCTGGCTTATCTCTGTGAAGAGTTCAGCATTGCCACACAGGAGGTTAAGGTGGCATTCCCTCACAAGCACCGCTTACCAAGCAGCATGTCTCCAGTCAGAGTGGGATCTTGGGATCTCCAGTACAAGTGAGCTTCTGACCTTCTCCTTCCAAAGCTGTAAGGAAAAAAAAGAAAAAAAAAAAAGAAACAGATAAATTATCATGTCTATTTCCAGACCTCAGTTTCTCCAGTTGCTCCTTGGCTTCTGCTGGGATTGATCCCTGTTTTGCCATGCCTGACTGCAGTTTCCTTCAGCAGGGCCACAGTGATGAACTTAACAGATAAAACATATAAATGTTTTGCATTATTTGGAGTCAAAACATTTTCTTTCTACGGTATCATTCATTTTACATGTACCCTTCTTATGTACAATGTACATACCATTTGCAGTCCCTAACTCTTACTGCTGACATGCACATCCTTCCAACAGATGTGATGCAATATGGATGTCAACACTATGAGAGCAACCAGTTCCTATGAAAGAGGTAGGGAGATGAAAACAGAGCCTTCTTCTTCTGTAAATCCGTTTTACGTCTAGATATGTCTCAGGTACATCAGACCTTACAGGTCTTACAGGGAACCAGGGTGTTCAAGGCACTGCCAAAATCATGTTCTTCAATATCTAAAGGGAAGTGGAGCCCTTTTCTGGCACTGCTAGCAAGTGTGAGTGCCAGGAAAATGTGTCTGGAAGACAAAAGTTCCATGCTAACACAAGAAAGAACTTTGCTGTCAGAGTGACAGAGCACTAGAACTGTCTGCCCAGAGATGCCGTGGAATCTCTGGTAATATTCAAGACCCCTTTGAATGCCTTCCTGTGTGACCTGCTGTAGGGAACCTTAGCAGGAGAGTTGGACTTGATCTTCAGAGGTCTCTTCCAACTCCTATAATTCTATGATTCTGTGAAAATCTGGACTTAGATTCTTCTAAGTATCTCATTTCATCTTTCTATGCTTCTTTTTACCCAAGCGCAAAACAGTGAAGAATATTTTACAAGTGTTGTAAGGGCGAATATAGGAATGTTTTTCAAGATACAGTGATGACAGAAGCTACAGAAGTAAATAGGATGAATATTGCATGAAAACAAACTAATAAACAGATTCCAAAGGTCTGTTTTTATCCATGAAATGTATTAATGACAGTGGAAGACAGTCCAATTGAATTATTAATCATGCAAAAAAAATGTAAGTGAAAAATGCTGCCCTTTTGTCTGATAATTATTTTCAATTGGATGCTTTCAATATTTTTGTATGACATGCATGTATTTGAGTATTATATGACAAATTATAGTACTAAGTCTGAAACAGAAATGACTGCTGTACAATTACTTCATTACTCCTCCTAACATTACACATAAAAAGTCTTTTCTGGAACTGGTTAACAGACCACATGCGATCAAAAAACTGGCTTTGCTTATAGATTACTGAGAAATGATGAAGCTTGTTTTCCATCAGTATATCACTTATTTCTGAATGGAAATTTCTGCTGAGATAGCCTGCAGCTCAGTCTCTACACGTTACTAGGTTTGGAGTGAAAGATGTTTAACTCTTCTCATGACACATTACTGATTTATGAGAGAACAATGTTGGCATAAATATGAATAAAAAACTATAATTTTACACAGTTTGGAGCAACAACATTGAAACTGTACCATGATAAACAACTGCCTTGAAATAAACTTGCTCATCCATCATTCATTGTTAAACCTTAATTGTTGCTTATTTCAATTCCTTTGTGGTAAGTATTTCTAAATTATTAATAGCCCTGCAAGTTTTATAATAATATATATTCTGTTAAGAAAAAGGTAAGTACAGAAATAAATTATTAAACTGATCGATTTCAATATGATCACATTGGATTTATCTGAGAAGTTGGAGATCAAGGCAGCTGTTTTAACATATTTTAAGAGGTATTGATAAGGAGTCCACAGAAAAAAACATGGATATGCATTGCATAGACTGTGCATGGGTTACAGAATTATCACAATTATTATTCAAAATCTTGATTTTTCTCTCTTTAAGGTCATCAGCAGAATATTTTGACCTTAGAGAGAGTAAAATCATTTCCTAAATAAATATATCATTGCTCTTCTCTCCCTGTGATCTGAGCACTGAACTGCGATTAACAATAAAGAGAGCACGTCCAGAAGTAGGCATTTCCATGCCCTAAGCAGGTATCAAGTACAAGATTCCTCCTTGTCAAGTCTCTCCTTTTTCTCTTTCGCCTCTTCTTTTTTTCCCCTTTTTTTGACTTTATTTGCTTGGAAGACAGCCTTTTGTGCCTTAAAGAAGGATGATTTTGTGATTAAGGCATAAGGAGATTCGAGTTCAATTTCTAGACCTTCCCCATAATAACTATGCTTGGTGGGTCACTTAATAAAGTGCCTTGCATAACTGCAATGCTAATAACTAAATGGACCAAAGCCATTCTTTGTTGCTGAGGCAAACCAGTACAAAATGACCAAGTTTCTGTGGACACAACTAAACCATTTACTGAGAAAAGTTTCTGCTCATTGCCTGCCCAGGCATTTTCTGGAAGAGCACTAGTTGATCTGAGTCTAATCCATGCCAGGGATCTGTTAACTGATATGGTATGACCTTGTTCACTTTTTTAATCCAGACACGGCCCTTATTTCCCACTAGGCATTTCCTGTGTTTCAAACAACTTGCACAGCCCAAAAATAGAGGTGAAGCCACAACGGATTTCTTTCATGCTCCCTCCACTTACAACAGGTGAGCAGTCCACTAAAGGAAGGCAGGGCAGGTGGACTTCAGCAAGAGACTTTGGATGTGAAGGCCAAGTGCTGGATTCAGTAAAAGCTACCAGCAAGGATAAAGCGCAGTGGCAGAGCTATAGCTGAAGGAATTTTAAATAGGATGCAATCAACATTTACTAAGGGAAGGCTGGAAGCAGCTGGAGGTGCAGTAAATGATAACACGTAAGACACTGAGTCCAGAATAGAGAGATCATGGAATAAGAATGCTATGAGAAAAATAAATAAAAAAACATATAAATAAAAATAAAGAAACAAAAACTATAAGATGATCTTTCTCTTCATAAAATGTTAAATGTGAACTGTCAATACAAGTTTATCATACTGCATGTCTGTGATCTTTGCATAACTGTCATAGAAAAACTTAGTCTGTAATCAGTTATGGAGCAAATCAAATAAGATACTGTATGAGAGCACAAGACAAATATATTTCTTATTACCCATACTATCCAATATTCCCTTAACACTGTTCTCAAATGTTTTATTGATGAAATCTTTGCAACAACTCACTTCTCCTTTTTCCTTCTCTAATTACTTCATCTCTTCTTTAGAAATCCAGTGGAAAGTCTTACTGGCTTGCTCTTCACTGAGCTGTGGGACAACACTTCAATTTTGGCAATGGATCAGAAGGACTGAAGAGCGCTTCTGCTCCCACCAATGTTTCTTAGAGCTGCTAAAACAGGACCAATGAAGATGTTCACCAGACTCCAAGTCCTTGCGCTAGCTTTGTTTTCCAAAGGAGTTTTCCTTTCCCTAAGTGACCACAGCTTTGTAAGGAAGGAAATTAAGATAGAAGGAGACCTGGTCTTAGGTGGCTTATTCCCAATCAATGAAAAAGGCACTGGGATAGAAGAATGTGGGAGAATCAATGAGGATCGAGGCATCCAGCGCTTGGAGGCCATGTTGTTTGCCATTGATGAAATCAACAGAGACAACTACTTGCTGCCAGGAATTAAACTTGGAGTTCACATATTGGACACATGTTCCAGGGATACATATGCCTTAGAACAGTCTTTGGAGTTTGTCAGGGCATCTTTGACAAAAGTGGATGAGACAGAATATATGTGCCCAGATGGCTCATATGCCATTCAAGAGAATTTACCATTACTCATCGCAGGAGTCATAGGTGGTTCCTATAGCAGCGTCTCCATACAGGTAAGACACTGTAGCTCCATCAGATGAGAATCATTTGTCTGCAATTCCTGTGAAGCAAATTCTGCTTATACAGGATGGGCAAAAATCAAGACTTAGATCAATCAGTTTATCCTAGGGGTCTGTCTAGTGTGTAATCTTTTACTGAATTTGTATTTGATTCATTCTTTAAAACATTTGCTTTAGTTCTAACCTCTGCCAGCTGCTCACTTCCTCTAGTCATGGTGTATCCCCAGGGCAGCTGAAGTTTCCAAAAGGTTTAGTGTTTATTTTGAACTTTGGATTTCATGAGATTTTTATAAACCTATGTTCAGATGTCTGCTTTCAAATCAGTAATAAATTATGCCGCCTATATTTCTGACTATATATATATGCTCATCATGCCAAGTTTATGTGCTGTCATGTAAACAATAGAGATGTAAAAAAAAGAAATTCTTGTCTTCCAGGCTGAAATAATGTGAAAATGACATATTGCCAGAAACTAGAATTACACCTGACCCAAAGGATTACAAGAATTTAGCATCTAATTAAGCACACTGAAGCTGGTAAAAATTATTTTGCTGACTTCAATGAACAAATTCTCAAATATCGCTTACAGACAGCAGAGTTTCTGAATGCATTCCAAATTTACTCTCTTTGCTTTTGTTTTCATATGTTGTTCATATTTAGATAGATTTTACCAGGAAATGTTGCCTGACAGAATGCAGTACAAGCACTTCTGAAGTTCAGCACAGAAGACAGATGTCCTCAGTACCTCTTGCTCCCTTCTTTTTTTTATAATATCAATCTCAAATAGATTCTCAGTAGGGTGTTAGAGGATATTTAATGTCTTGGAATGGTATAAGGTTGCAGGTGGGATAAATGATCCACATATCCTTCAAACTATGCTTCTCTTTCAAGTTTGCCCTCAGACTCCAGAAGCTAACTACAGTGAACATTGATTCAATTTATTCCTGTTATTTCAAATTTTTAGAAACTCACAATAAAACTTAAATTCTTTGGCATTTTGTTCCATTGAATAAACACAAAGAACACATATGCCCCCTTTTATTCTACATCTCTGCTCTCCAGCCCAAGAATTCCTATGGCAGTGAAGACATGGACATTCTGAAGTTCCCCACCCCTGACTATGTGTGCTAGTCACAAGCAAAAACATCCTCTAGTTTCACTGACAATGTCAAATCGACATAAAACTGATTATTTTCGGTTAAATTAAATAGGCCAGACCACATCACTCATAACCATTTTGAATGATGGCTTAAGCTCAGATTCATATAGGATAAGCCCTGCAGTACTTTTTCTGAATCCCACCTATAGGTTTCAGAAGGTACCAAACCTTATGACCAAAGGGCTCAACTGAAGTAGATCACTGGGCTACTATGAGCAATGTGATTTCACGTTCTGTGTACAAGAGCTAATTACCGTACCAAAAAAGAAAAAAAATGTTCTTCTATGGTACAGACAATCTCAGCAGTGACAGAAAGCTCAAGGATTTACCTCTTTCATAAGCAAGATAATGTTTCTTTCAGTGTTCATTTCAGCTAGAAGTACATTAAGTAATTGGTTGCTTCTGTTTTCAAGGTGTTAATTCCCATCAGCCTGAGAGTATGTCCTATTTTCATAGGATGTACATAACTACAGAAAGGGCATTTCAACAAGTATCACCTTTTTTCCCTTTATCTGATCCAGTGCATGATCAGAAAAAGACACAGACAATAGGGAGGAAATAGTAAGATAGTTACCCATAACACAGGGGAATAATTTTTGCAAGATAAAAAGTTCAGCCTCTTTTCAGTAGAAGTGGTTTTGTCCCACTGTGGGTCAGCTTGGGTGGCAGGGATGTCTGCAGTTCCCTGGATATGATCACTTCAAGTACAAAAAGCCAAGCCTGGAAAAGAGATATCTGAAGAAGAGGAATGATAGCTACAAAATCTTGACTAACTCAGGGTTCATCATTATTCATTGTCTCTCACAATCAGACAAGGGTACATTAAATGAAAGGGCAAATTGTAGGTTGTTGTGAATGCTAAAAACTAAACCAACATAAGACATGAATAGGCAAAATCAGGAAATTCTGTATAGATATCATCCTTGCCTTATCAATTCCCAGAAATGCAAGTATCTCAAGGCTGGTAAAATATTCTGAGGAAGAAATATTATAAGCTTGCACAATCCCACTGATAGAGAGGTGGCAGTGGCTTCACTGTACCTTTCATCCAGCTTTATTTCTCAGTCCATCCCAAATTCAACAGTGTCAGAAGGACATAAAGTAGCCTAAAAGGCATATCCATAGAAGTATTTACCATTAAGAGAATGAAAGACATGCTTTCTTCCCTCCCAGAAGCCCTGAGGCGGTCACACCACACTCCTAAAATGTCCTGGGGCCTCTTACAGAACATCTGTCAGTCTGTCTCTTTGAAGCAAGTCCCTGGTGCTTACTGACGTAAGATTATATCCGTATCTGAAATGGCAGATTGGATGCAATGCACATTGAATATATTATATATATACCAATGTCTCATATTCCAAAAGCTTAGGTTTGTAGCAGCTGTCACATGTAAATCAGAAGTCCTGGTAAGAGACTGTCTCATTCAGTACATGAAAAATAGCAATGTATATCTGTATATCACCCAATTTTTGAAACTTATTAAAAAGGATGAAACAACAAAAATATCTAATAGTAACATCTATGCTATACATAACTTTGCATGGTTGCCAATATTTATTCAAACATAAGATCTTTCTTGCACATCTTTTCAGAAAAATAAATAGGTTCGTAAATCACTCAGTGTGCCAGTTTCCTTCTAGAAAAGAACTATTCAGGAGATTACTTCCCCTTGACAGAAATAAGGTTGGCTTCTCTCCAGTCCATCTTTTCTAGTTTTCCTCTAGAACTCAATCTAGAAAGGATATAACAACGCTGCTCATCTTTTTAAGATAGCCAGTCATGACTTCTGTTTCAAAAAAATATAAAAAAAAATCCCTATTGAAAAGAGAGGGCATGGCAGACTCAAACCTGAAGATGTAAGAACTTCATAGCACTAAAAGCAAATCTTTTGGTTGCATGCCAGAAGACTATCACATTTTCTGTCTGTCACCTCTACACAGTAGTTCCAGCAGCAGCTGCCATCACTTCCCTTCAAACGTGAGAACCCTCCATCAAGTAGGTGCAGTGTGAGGCTGAGCACCTCCTGCTCCAGTGCTTCCAAAGTGTTCTCAGGGTGCTGAGTGCTTTCCACTGTAGCCCTCTCTAGTATTTCTCATTTTCTCAAGAGCTGTAAGCATCATAAAATCCACAGTACATCTTCTCATCCTGAAAATAAACCATGCTGAGCTCTTCAGACAAGAAATTATTTCTGTTATTTTTCTTTGTTTTTTTCCTCTCGTGAATTTGTCATTGTATTTCAGAATCTCCTCTTCACCTCCTTCCACCTTCCTTTGCCAGATTTCTGTCTGGACAGCTGTCTGCAAAATCACTTCATGATGCTCCTGCTGTCAGATTTCTGCTTCTTTCATTATCCTTTCACAAAGGAAAAAAGAACTTATTGGTAAATCAGCAATGAACACCTTCCCCACTGAGTCAGTATGCGCAATAGGCACTTTTTGTAGAGAGAAAAACAAGAGAATGCAGAATGCTTAATTATTTTTTGGTCAGACCAGGCTATTATCGTTAATGACGATCTGGATAATTAGTTTTTAGATGATGTGTTTAAATTAGCACTGGGCTCAATCTGCACAGCATTTGATCCCTCAAAACCCAAGCCAGCTTCTCAGTCAGCGTAAAGGATAATGTAAAAAAGCTTTTTTCATAGTAAAAATTTCTGAGCTGAGCTGATTCTGGGATCAGAAGGTAAATTCTCTAAAGTTCAGAGAAAATTTTGTCTTCGTAGTTTTTTAATCAAGTCAGATTATCCACCATCTCCTAGTTGACAGAAGAAATTTCAGACATATTTTCCTTAGAGAATTTCAATGACATTGTAAAAAGGATGAGAACAAAGCATTGTTTGTTTGCATAGGTGAGCACCTGAACATGTAATCCATATGCCGTGTTTAAAATACTCAGGTCAGCTCTGTAGGGAATATGCACATGTAAGCATGATTATGACAGTTCAGGTGCTGGATTTGGCCACACATAATATTCTCTGTTTCTGCAATCTGAACTTGTCTTCTGAAAGTGAAGAATGGCTGCATTCCCTACAGCCAGCTCTCTTTAAATCCTTAAGACATTTTTAGGTAGGCTGGGCATTGTATTTGTGCAACCACTGCATTCAGATTTCTGTAGGGTTTCAGCCCTGTACAAAGTTTCTTTTATGCTGCTGATACACAAGATCTCCAAATTACAGTCTTGAAGGTTATTTCCAATTTAAAGACTCGTCTAGAAAAAATGTCAGAGTACAAACCACTGCCCAGCTGTCTTTCAGTGAATTCTTGCTGTGTCTCAAGTAAAATAGCAACAACCACAAGAGAAGATTTAAAGTTAAATTACTGTTATCACAAAAGCTAAAGTCTCTCTCCAAAGTGAGTGACCATCTGGTGGGAAATTCAGAGTATGTACTCATTTACACTATCTTTCCCTGGCCATCATTTCTCTTCAGCCACACTGTTCTGCCAGGGGCTCTTGGAGCATGAAACAAACCACCTCAATTTTCTTTCTTCAGGAATAAACCATCTTCCAAACAGAGAAACAATAGAATAGCATGTGATTTCCACAACATGGAAAATTATTCAAAATCCTCTTAGGAAGACTACATACAAAAAAAATCTTAAAACGTAAAGATTCCTGTTTCCCTGGATACGGTCTCAGCAGGGCTATGGGTAGGACAAGTGCTAGAGGCTTGGGGTCATCAAGGAGTACACTGCACATATGCAATTTGTGCTGTGTTGAACAGCTTTGCATTGAACTGTGCAACAGCCTGAGGTGATTTCGAGCTCATAAGACAAAATCCTTACTAAAAGATCTTTTCTGTGAGATGGGTCACCTGCCACAAATACTGAAGTTATATATGCATTTTCTTTTTGGTGTCTCCTTCAAACTTATTCCCTCTTTCATCTTGGTTCTTTCTCTCCCTCCACTACCCCCCAGCCAGATTCTTGGATTCTTGCTGTTCATTCTTCTCTGTGTTTCTGTTCCACATTTAGAAAATGAGCATCCACTAGGTTGAGATTTTCAAAGTGCTTTGACTACACCAGACATGTGATCCCTAAAGATTCCAAATAAATGTAGGTACTTTCTTCTCCTTGACGTCCTAGAAAATCACAAGCTAATTCATTCCTCTGCAGTCTTGATTGGTCATTTGGTTGGTTTTTTGTTTGTTTTTTTCCTTCTGTGTAAACATTTTCTTATTGCAAATGGAAATGTGTATGCAAACCCTGACATTTCTTACTCTTTCAGGTAAGAAAGAAGGAGCTCTTCAGTGTTCCATTTGAGGAAGGATGTAACTTCAGGGGAAACTGAATAGAAACGTGTTAAAGACATCTTGGCATCACCAACTCTCATTCTTCCTCTTCTGAGTAGGACTTATGAGTCTCAGTGGTATTTACTTTTAACTCCAGGAACTAATTTACGCCTTTTGAACCACCAGCTTCAGTGGTTTTTGAACCATCAGGCTTTTCTCAAAGCCAGTCACCAGCAGTAAATGTGACACGAGTCACTCATAGTCAGGTTTACGAAGTCTCTGAGTATAATCATACCCATCCTGCATAGACCAAGGTCCTCTGCAAGGGTCTCTTCTTGGAGTGCCAGCTTAGCACTAAACTTACTCATTTCAACAGCTAATGTTTCACAGAGGCAGAGAGCATATGTGATGGCTCATTGTGCAGAAAGAGTGACAAAAATTTCCAAGCAATTCTTTGCTCAGAGAACATCATCTCTCTGCATGTCCTTCTGGCTTTATTTTTTATTACACAGGACAAGCGTATAGAAAGATATTCCTGGGTTGTCCACAGATGTCCTACACATTATTATGTCAGTGTTCTCTGTATCTACTGTTCTTCTCATAGATGCAATTACTGCACTGTTCAAATGCTGCTTCTCTAGATGTGACGGCTATTGAGTCCACTGCAAATATTTAGTTATATTTCTCTATCTTTCTTGACAAAATATTCAGAAGAGCTAGGCTGAAAACAGTTTTCCTGCCTTCTGTTAACTGAAAAAACCCACATTTCATGTTTGTATTTTTCTCATGTTATCTCTTTTTTGGAAGAAATTTTTTTTAGAAAAAGAAAAAATAATCTAAACTAGAAAGCTCTCTTAGTATTAAAGAGAGAGAAATCTGATGAAAACTAGTGCTTCTGTCCTGTAATATATCAGATAACACACAAATACAAGCTGGGATGGTACTCCTAAATTTTTAATTGCTTCTGGCTCAGTTTCTGGCTAATGATTAAGAGGACAGAGATACCAGCACTACTGACAAATCTAAATTAATATTTTTCTGCTGTAGGTTGTGACAGAGCCCCCATGAAAAGTTGTATTTCATAGTGCTTTTTGTACTATTCTAGACCACTGTGACACCTACTGGAGAATATAGACGGGATGTTCTGGACTGGTAGAGGTATTTCAACTCCAGTGTCAGCATAGCACTTAAGCTCTTAATTTGCTATTGAAAATGTATCAGAGTCTGGAGTTATATATTTTCTTGTGTCTGAGTTGAATAACTCCTTTTGCATCACTGAAAACTCCCCACCCAAGGTAGTTCCAAATCATCTACGTGATAAATGCCCAAGCTGAGCTGCTGATTCAGGACTCACCAGGGTGAGTTCTTGTGCTGTTACGCTAAAGGAAATCACCATCTTTTTTATCCTCCATCTAGTTCTGAAAGTTTGGAAAGCCTGTGCATCAAGTTGCAGCTCCTGCATTATTTAGCTTCTGGCATTCCCTCCCTCAGTATCATAGCATGTTGGTCTGTGGTTATCACAAGAAACTGGGCTATGAAAGACTTTAGTGAGGTTTAGAAACTATTGATGTGGATGGATCAAACTGTTCCCAAGTTGAGAAACATGACTTTAAGCCCACTGAAAAACAAGAGGACAACAAAATTTATGGTAGAGTCCATGAACTTTAGCCTTTCATTGCAGTAACTCAAGTCTGGTAAGAAATGGAGAAACACAAATGAGGTCATGCAAGAGGATATAAAGTAGGATCATGGCTTAGTGACGGAAATCAAAAGGCCAGATTGATGGCTGGACTTGATAATCTTGAAGTTTATTTCCAATCCAGATGATTCTATGAATGTATCTTTTCAGAATAATTTATAGTTATTGCCACCTATGCAAACTGTCAATGAGGCTCAGACAACGTACTTGGCTGTACCTTCAGAAACATAGCCAGTATGTAGGTGGAAATTGTCACTCCCTTTTGTTCACATTAGATGATATCTGGAATACTATGTCCACACTGGGTCTCCCAGTGAGAGACTTATTATTAAATTAATTATTAAAGGATGATCTGGGGAAGGAAATTTTGGAGCACATACCCTATAGAAAAACACTGAGGGAACTAAGTATGTTTAACATATAAAAGAGAAAGTTTATAGGGAATCTAATAACAGCTTGTCTGTAAGTACTGGTTCTTAAGAAAACAAAGCCAGTATCTTTACAAGAGAATGGAGTAAAATGGTTATAAATGGAAAGAAGGGAATTTCAAATAAATGTAAAATTTGCAATCCAGAGGCTAGGAATCTGGGGAGAGTATACAGAGTGATGCAAGCACTTGATTAGACACAATTTATTTTTTTCATTGGGTTATCCCCATCACAAATCCTACAACTGCAGACCAGTCCATTCAAAACTCCAGTTTCTTTCCTTTCTCTCTAAAACTACATTTTCTGTTCTCATGTTGATAAAGTATTTTAGGGAAAAAAAAAAAGTCAAATAAGTTAAAAAATATATTTGAATTGAAGCAAATGTTTTAGCTGAAGTCTGACATGCAACTGTCCAAAGAATACTTCAAAAAATAAGAAATAAAAATGCTGTAAATAACCATCATTTAGAAATTATATGTAACATGCACTAGCAGTAGTGGACATTTCTTCAAAGTAAGAGATCAGCTAATGGGTAAAATGATCTAGGAAATCCTTTGCTAATCCTGTGGGACATGGCTTTGCTGTGGGAATCTGGACAAAAAAGTCCAGACTTTTCTGAGGATACAAAAACCAGCATCTGAATATTTGCTGTCTGCATCTTAGGACAGACTGCTGCTTAGCGAGATGGAGATTCTTTCAATTTCTCAGTAGACACCATCCACCTTTACCTCACTTCCATTCTGCTCGGCAGCCTAATTCATGATCTGTTCAAAACAACAAGAGCAGTACTTGTTTGTCTAAAAGGAGCTCTGTTAAATTAGATTTATTAAACCTTGTTCAGTATCATGAGATTCTCACATGGAAAACGTTTCAGAAGTGCGGAGCACTGTGATTTAACAAGTGGCCTCCGCTGTCCAACCAGTGTGTGATACACTCTTGTGAAGAAACATTTTCTGTTCCAGCGCTTAGGAAATTTTTATTTTTCAGAAGAGTTTCCTGTGCTCACCAACCACATATACATTAAAACAGTCCAAGAAGAAGGGAAATTTTGACCAAAAAACTAATTAAACCCTATTATCAGGAAAAAAATTCCTTCATGGAATAGATAAAATGTTTGATGGGATTTAATAAGTCTCCTTCAACAAGTGAAAAGATAGACCAGAGTTTCTGATATTCACAGACCTTAACTACCTCATGAGGACTAGAGAACAACCAGAAATATGTGTGATTGAGAGCTGTAACTAATTCACCACTCCTTGCATGTAGTTATCATGAAGCCATTTTCAATGTTATAAACTGTACTGTCCATTTTCCACAAGTATTTGTGTGGTCTCTGATGTACAGGATCACAGAATGGAGTAGTAGCAATACAGAGATAAAACTAGGGCAGAGCTGGGTCTTTACAGTTGTGGCTCCACAGCTGTCTGCTCCTACCAAGAGACGTGACATGCATGGGACCTTCTGCCCTGCTCGTGTTGGGGTGAGCAACCAGATTTTCACAGGCAGTGGACACTTCAGCACAGGACAGTCTCCATGCTAATAAATACAGCAGTGTGATGGCAGATTAAGGTTTCCTATCATTCTGGAAGCTGACTATGCTGACATGCTTTGTTCACAGCAAAATGTGCAAAGCAGTTGCTTTAGGATTGCAACAACAGAGCATTCAGCTTTATTTTCAAAGGTGCAAAACCCATCAGTTTCAAGAAAACAAAACAAAAAAGCAGGCTACTACTGCTATTTAAGTGCCAGCATACAGATTTCAGGCTCTAATTGCTTGCCCTATGTCTTGATTAAATTGCTGCCTGGAGATTTGCCAACACAGGTTATTTTGCTTAGCAAAAGTTATATCTACACTGCAGTTCTGAGCTGTAGTGCACATCCCAGAGTGGCCTCAGGTGATGCAACCTTGGTACTATAGTACACACAACCCAAGTTCATATAATACTGCTCTGTACGACACTGAAACACCGCAGACTACAACAACGAAACACTGCAGAACACAACACAGCCTTAGAATATCAGCTCCTTTCTGAATCCATTGCCTGCACCTTACTCTTGCTGTTGATTTAGTCAAGATCTGATTTTCAGAATCGAATGTTCAGATCAGCACAGAAATAGCTTTAAAAAATATGACCATTCAGGAACTTGCCTGAAACCTGAGCTCTTTTGAAAAATTAGTCCTTAAAATCAAAATGTCAGAATATTGCAACTTCAAAATTTGCAGAGGTTTTACTTGATCTGAATTACAGATACAGCTTCATTGAGCTCCATTATCAGTCACAGCTCTTGGAGATCACTGGGTTACTGTCATCTACGAATAATCAAACTTTCTTCTTTTATATTTTTTTATTATTATTATTTTCTTTCCATGAAAGATCTACCATCCAGACATCATTGAAGAGCTTTACAGACGAGGGCGTTGCATTAGGAAAGCTTTCCTGTCCCTGTAACACAGGAAGCAGAATTGCAAGAAAAGTGACCTCTAGGACACAAGACTGCTTATGAAATGAGGCAGTAGTTCTGTTTCCCTGTGCATAAATTCCTTTGATGCTTAACCTAATAGAAATGAAAAATAAATAAATAATCTGCTATGTTTGTTAAAACTGTCTTTCTGTGAAGGCTTGACTATACACTGAATAACATTGCTGTAGGTAGAAAATTGGCCAGTTTGGGGGGAAAAATGCAGAATGATATGTGTATGCATTCTTATTAAGGTTTAGTTAAAATAACTCCTGCTAGAATAAACTAAGACTAGAATAGCCATGCCAGACCACACTGTTCTGCAATAAATGCTCTGGAATAGCTGCACAGAGGACATTCTTATCACTGAATCAAAGTGCTCTTTTTTAGTGAGGACGTATGAACATCTGAATATATGGGCACATAATCAAAAGTTACGAGTCACAGAGGCTGAACAATACTCAGACCATCCATTCCACACTGGTGAAAAAAAAAAAAAAAATCCTCTCAGCACACCCATTACTTTAAGTATGTTACTTTAAATGGCCACAATGATAATTAAATCCCTTTGTTCCAGCATGAGGCAGTTAATTACATGTTACCAACCATCAAGGTTGATATGAATGTTTCAGATGTTACCTGAAGAGCAACAAGTGGTTCAGTCACAGCATTTGCCACATGTGCCTGTACCCTTAGGCAACAACATAGGGCATTATCCCATGCTTCCCTTGAGAATAAATCATCCAAGCTGTACAGACAACACTTTATATTGGTTTAAGCTATGGAAAACCTCTCTCAGATATCTATTTTACTATGGAGTGGATCAGCAATGCAGGTATAAACACCTACAGACCTGAGCCTGCTTCTTGCAACTGCCCCAGGAGGAGCAAGGACACAGTGTCTCCCTAGATCCCATGTTTCAGACAGCTCAGAGTGGTATGAAAGTTACTTACAGTTAGGCAGCAGATTCTGATCTGGAAAACACTGGTTTGCAGTGGGAGTCAGAGCTACAGAAAGAGGTTGCCCACTGCAGTGTTTGCTTAAAATAAAACATAGTTTACATCTACAAATCTCAAGAGATAAGGGACACTGAAAAGCAATAAAATTATTTAGGCTATTTTTACTGAACTGTTTTGCTACTGATAGCTTAGTCATTAAAATTTTCCTTATCCTATGTAAGTTGCTCCAAAAGTAATGCCTCCTATTTATTTCCATGGAAGCTACATTATCTACGAGGAGTATGACATACTCATAAAAAACTGCACCAGTGGTGGTGACCCGCTGTTTCTAGGAAAATGTTGCTCATGCAAGATGTACTGCCATCTTTACTCCAGCTTGTGGTGGTGACACTACACCTCATGATCCAAGAAACTGTCCCTTTCAGACTCATATTGCTTAAATAGGTCCTGACAAATTTGTGTACAGTGTTCTTCCTATCCCTGTGTGAAAATTCTTGGGACCCACCAGGCACAAACTGCAATATTCCAACAATGTGACCACCATTCCCAATGCATTGAAGGCAATATTCAGCTCAGTACCCAGTTCCCTGGTCGTAATCAACTGATTTGCACAGATAAACTGGTCAAGATGCTCTTCATTTCACATGACAGCCATGCATGGCCATTCAGAACATGACTAGTCTTTTGTGTTGCTGTCACCAGTGCTGAAACAAACCATCCACCACCTCACTGTGCTCACGTCCACTGTTTGGTCTCCATAAACATTCAGCAAGTGTCAATTAATGTCAATGGTTTTAATTGTTTCAGCATGGAGGAATTCAGTGATGCATATTTGCTGCATCTGCACTTCCTTGTTAGACGCCATTTTGTCATACTGGGCTGTTAGTTGTCACATGGCAACAAAATACAGTGGAATACTGGTGGGAAGGTTCAACCTCTACTGCCATACCACCAACACCTGCCTCTGTCATTGTGGGCTAGCGTAATAAAATTGGTAGTGTTACTTTTGGAGCAACCCTCATACTACATTTATTTTAAGAAGTCCTTTGCCTTTGAATTCTCACAGACATAGACTGTTACTGAAAAATTATTTTATTGGGCAATTTTTAATGTTTCCTTTAGAAATGTCAAGTACATCATTGCTTCTCAAACAATTTTATCAGGCTGTACTCCAAGATCAGCTTTAAATTTAATGTGCTAGATACAACTTCCATAGACCAAATGCAGATCTCCAAATTCTTTCCAGATAAAATCCAGAGCTCAGCTACTAAGAGCATAACAGTAGATTTGGGTATATTTTAGTGAGGGACAAAAGAACATATGAAAAAATAAATAAATAGATAAATATACCACCCTAACATTGGACAATATAAATCAAACAAATTATTAAAAAAGATTTACTATTAAAGAAAAGCTGTAGGGCAATACTGCATAGTGCATCACAAGAAGAGAACTAGCATGCAACAAATTTACCATCTCATGAGGACTATGGTCAGAACAGCTCAGAAGAAGTGTTTAAAATAAAAAGTAGGAGAAGGAGTGAGTCAGTATATGAATAAGTGAGGTCAGAAATGTGTTGTGAAAGAAGAGGTCTGTACATATGTATCCATGATATTTACATAAATCAAAAATTTGCATCTTTTTACTGCATCTGTTTATCAACTACTTGGACTCATGGAAAAGAGGAACCACACCATGAACAGGAAAGGCAGGCAAATCTTCAGACCTTAGTAAGGAGCATAACTGAGACAGAAGTTTATCAGCCATCTTTATTTAATTATCTGTTGTTTTAAAGAGATTCAGCTTGACAGAAATAAAGGCTCTGTTGCAGCCCAAGAAGGATTCTGGGGAGTTAGCTGGACAGCAGAACAGATATTCAGCACATGTGCAGTATAATGCAGTCACAAGAGTATATTACCAGTATCCTCTATCAGTATCCTTAACCTTTGATTATCCGAACTCCTCTTATTAAAAATCACTACTTATTACTTTCCCTGGACTATCCTTTTCATTTTTATAAATATCACTCTTTAAAAATGTTTTATTCCCCTTTATTGCAGGTAGCAAATTTGCTCAGACTCTTTCAGATCCCCCAGATAAGTTATGCCTCCACCAGTGCCAAGCTGAGTGACAAATCCCGCTACGACTATTTTGCAAGGACAGTGCCCCCTGACTTCTACCAAGCAAAAGCTATGGCTGAAATCTTACGGTTCTTCAACTGGACTTATGTGTCAACGGTTGCTTCGGAAGGAGACTATGGGGAGACAGGGATCGAAGCCTTTGAGCAGGAAGCTCGCCTCCGCAACATCTGCATTGCCACCTCAGAGAAAGTGGGGCGGTCCAACATCAGAAAGTCCTATGACGGCGTGATCCGAGAGTTGCTGCAGAAACCCAATGCCAGAGTGGTGGTGCTGTTCATGCGAGGTGATGACTCTCGGGAGCTCATTGCAGCTGCCAACCGCTTTAATGTTTCCTTCACCTGGATTGCCAGTGATGGATGGGGAGCACAAGAGAGTATTGTCAAAGGCAATGAGCATATAGCCTCTGGGGCAATAACCTTGGAGCTTGCTTCCCATCCAGTTAAAGAGTTTGACAGGTATTTCCAAAGCCTCAGTCCATACAATAACAGACGTAACCCCTGGTTCAAGGACTTCTGGGAACAAAAATTCCAGTGTAATCTCCAGAATCGAAAACCACACAAAAAGACTTGTGACAAGCACTTCACCATCAACAGTTCAAACTATGAGCAAGAATCCAAGATCATGTTTGTTGTGAATGCTGTGTATGCAATGGCCCATGCTTTGCATAAAATGCAGCGGACTCTGTGTCCAAATACCACCAAACTGTGTGATGCCATGAAACATCTGGATGGCAAGAAGCTGTACAAAGATTATCTCCTGAAAGTAAACTTTACAGGTAATAACTTTGCTTTCAGTACACATAGAATATCACTGTAATTAATGAAATATTCATTGGTCACTGAAACAGCCAGCTAAATTCCCTACAGTTGCTAATTAGAGTTCAAATTAGGGTCATAACCAGGGAAGGCTACTCCTGTCACAGGAAGGGAGCATGATGAGAACCCTAAGCATATAAATCAGGCTGGTCTTGTTTTCTGCAGTAGGAAGAGGTGGAGGTGGCAACAGTATGTCTTGAAAATGCTATCATCCATCCTCTACATTTCTGGACACCAGACTCCATTTCAGTCATAGCCAGTTTGGCTTTTGCTGGGCACGTCTCAAGGTCAGTGGTCATTTCACCAATTGCCTACTGTGACTATGCCAAGAGTTGGCCTTCTTTTCCTCTTTCTGTCATGAGAATTTACATAGTATTTGGACCCCAAACAATGGTCAATGGCCTTGAAATAATAAAATAATAATTACAGCCATAAAGTCAGAGCAGTATAAAATATCAAAATTTGTGGAACAGAGTCATAACCTGTGCAAAAGATCTTTAAATTTTATGACCAAGGACATAAAGTTAGATTAAAGGTGAACAAAATAGTCATAGAGAGAGTGGGTGATCTGGTAATAATACAAGCAAATTTCACAAGGACTGGCTGTGCAGATCTGTGTTTTTGCCATCACAGAAGACTGAGTTTAGGTTTGCTTTTAATGTTGCACCATAGCAAGGCTAAGTAGGTCACAAGCATCATCATTCTAGTCGTTACGTGCCTAATTTTCTGCTGAAGCATTTTTTTTCTATGTATTATTAAACGCATACATGCCTAGCTGACCAAGCTGCTACTAAGGGAACATCACATTGTGCTTTCTGTGAGAACTAGCTCCAAGAGGTATAGAAGGGCAAATGCACATTATACAACATGCTCAATCTCAAGAGACCCTAAGCAAAAGTACAACATCAATATCATTAGAAATGATGTGAAACTGTCATATTGGAACTCAACTTTCAGTTAGACTCATTATAAGGTCTCCCTGCATCTTACTAGTTGACTTGTTTAGAGTATTCTAGGGCTTCCTAAATCCCACATGCCTGGATTTCCTTACTATAGAAATCAAGGAAGGGCAGGAGGGACTGGTCATTTCCCGCATTTACCATTTTCCACAGGAGGTGACTCGTGAAAAGGAAAGAGCTTAGACATGCTCTGGTAATATAGGTGCAATCATAAGGAACAATTGCTCTCAGTGAGAGCAGATGGAATTTGAAATGTTTCAGAACTCTCATTTGAATGTTGTATGCAATTCAGATGAAGCAACACACGTGACCTGAGCCACATCATGTTTGTGTATGTTATGTTGCTTTGTCTCCTCTTTAATACTGCTACATCACTAAGTACAGTCACATACCGTCTCATATACGGAAGCGTAATCAATATACATATATGAAGTGCTGTAGATGTATTTGATTTATCTATTAATTTTGTGTCTCACAGAAAACAGCACAAAAGCCTTTTCGTCATTAGAGCCATGAAAAATTAGAAATAATCACCACATCTCCTCCTCTTCCATATCACACTTAGAACATGGAAAATATTCTGCTTACATTCATCCTCAGAGATATTTGAATGTCTTGAGGTTATTTAGTACCCAAGGTACTCACCCAGTACATTCAGTCAATTGAATATCTTGAACTTTTATAATTTTGAAACATTATCCGACTTTTCTGGATTTAAATGCATATATTCTTCAGTCCATTGCTGAATAATTTTGGCTCCATTTCTTGGTTTCCAATAACTTTTCTGTTATGTGGAGTTTTTTAAGCGTTCACACATTTAGATGTAAAGTCAAGATATCTACATTTTCCTTAGACCAAAACTCCAGGAAAAAAAATCATTTAGATACAAACAGAAAATTTCACTGTCATTTTGATTGAAATATATCTTATACATTTTAAGAATTAGAAATTGAAGCTGCCAAGCTGAAGAAAAAAGCATTCAAAGTCTGTCATTTTGCAACTTTTAAAATGGAAATCTTTTTAGAATCGAATGAATTGTTTTAGAAGTCAATGTGGAAGTCTTTGAAACTCTAAAGAACCCTGCTTGTAGTTGATTTCCAATTTAAACTGTTAGAAATCATGGAGAGTTCTTTTCCAAGGGCTTTGTTCCATATGTATTATTGCTAGTTTATAGCATGATTTGCTCACCCCCCGTTGCCTTGTTATCAGTTCTCTCATTATGATGTTAATCCACACTCTTACTGTCTGCAATCTTTGAATCCAGATGAGTGATTTTTAAGTAGTGAAAGAATAATCAAGTCTCCTATGACTTCTTTTCAATAATGTGTGAAGTTTTCATACATACAAATTTTGTCATTGATTTTCACAGGACCAAGAATTCATTTCTGCTATTTTCTGTTTGAAGAAATTCTCTGGGTACGTTGCTAATGCAACAAACATTTGATCAACAATGGTCTCACATTTCCAGCTCCGAAACTGAGAACACATCCTCAGTCCAGAATGAGGATGGTGTGAATGCTACTAGCCCAACAGCTACCCTCTGGTCAAGTTAGACTGATTTTTCTCACTTAGAATCATAGAATCATTTTGAGTTGGAAGGAACCTTTAAAGATGGTCTAGCCCAACTCCCCTGCAATGAGTGGGGACACTGCAGCTATGTCAGGTTGCTCAGAGCCCCATCTAGGCTGATGTTGAGCATCTCCAGGGATAGGGCTTCCACCATTTCTCAGCAGCTTTTTCCAGTGGCTCACCACCCATAACAGAAAGAATGTTTTCCTTATATCCAGTGCAAATCTGTTCTTTTGTAGTTTGAAACCATTTCCCTTTGACCTACCACTTCTTTAGCATAATGATGCACACTCACTGCATGAATTAGCCAATAAACAGAACAGAAGTGACAAACATGTTTGTTCACACACAAATGGTTCTTTAAGAGATGTCTTCAGTGCTGAAAGGCATAGACAGCTGAGCTTTGCACGTATAAACATGCAGCAGGTAGCATCTTGCAACTTACCATGAAAACATCTGACAAATGGCCCTGAATGCATTCTCCTGTATTCCCAATACGATGGTGCATTCAAATACACCAGCATGGGCAAATGACAGGGTGAAATTATGTGATTAGTGTGACATTGTGCAATTTGAGGCATTTACCCTACGCACATGAATTAGTTACAGTCATTCATCAATTACAGTTAATGGAGGGCATCAGCACTCACAGAGGGTGATTCAGACCACGTGAAATATGATTTGTCCCTGTATCTCTTTCAGTTGACAACAGAAGGAGCTGAGCAACTGAGGTTCTCACCTACTGTTTAGCTAAAAGCCTGAGGTAAGCCTCCCAGGCACAAGAGTAATGGGATCTGTAGGGAAATACACAGGCATAGCTGATAGCATGGTTGGAGAAGAGGTCTGGTCAGGATTTGTGCACTCCTGTGCCACTGCTACTACTGACATGCTGTGTGACAGGTATTTCATGAACATCTCTGGGGTGCTACATATTTTTCCCTGTTCCTTAAACTGAAATAACTGAATAGAAATGCAGCACAGCATGAAGGCAATTTGAGATTTCCATCCTTATTTTTTGTAAAATACTCTGAGCACGTTTTTCTTGCAAGTCAATAAGATGTAGACGACAAATATGTTATCCTGAATCTTTACTCCAAGGGAAAGTTGTCTATTCCCAATTCCCAGTTCCAGCAGCAGGATCTGAGAATACAAAGTCCAGTCTACAAGTAAACATATCCACATCATCTCAGTGCTTGTTTGGACTTTCAAGGAGTTATATGCTGGTTCCTCCACTTGACTTTCCTATGCTCTTTGTTTCTTCCTGAGAGCACAAGTGCACTGTTTGATGTTATGAATCGTGGTGCTCTTCTGCTGATAAGGAGACAATGGTTCAAGAGGCTGTTAGCTTGTATTACCAGAACAACAAAGAAGTGTCAAACAAAAGCAAAGGGCACCGTGGGAGAGGGCAAGGAATAAATCCAGAGGGCACTCTCAAGGAAGATATGAATCTGGGGATTAGCCCCAGCATGAGGCAGAGTTCCACATATCCAAAAGCCACCCTCCTCTGAGGGATGGAAATGTCAGTACAGAAATCAGTGCTAAATGTTTTAACCCTTTTCAGTTACCGGAATTAAACGGAAGTACAAAAACAGATCAGTACAAATTTTAGGCAACACTCACATTTATAGCATTCAGTGTCTTGTCCTACTTACTTCATTCTCCACAGCTAAAGGAGTGTCCATCATCCTCTTTTCCTTGGTGGCTGTGAGAAGACATGAGGCAGTGGCCCCAAGTTGCACCAGGGAAGGTTTGGATTGGATATTAGGAAGAATTTATTTTCAAAAAGAGTGGTGAGACACTGGCACAGGCTGCTCAGGGAGGTGGTGGAGTCACTGCCCCAGGAGGCATTCAGGAAATGGGTGGCACTGAGGGACATGATTAGTTGGCATAGTGGGGATGAGTTGGTGGTTGGAATACATGATCTTATAGGTCATTTCCAGTCTTAATGATTGTACTACTCTATGTGACTCCCTGTATTACGTTCATCATGTTGTTCTGCTATAGTAAAGCCTACATCATCAGATCTTGCTCATACTGGGCAAAATCCTCTTCTGTGGGTGAATAGAACGATCATTTGAAATGAAAAGAGATTAAAAAATTCAGGTCCGATTTTTCCTCTTTCATCCACTAGATATTATGACACCATTTTTATTGCTGTCTGGCCCTACATTTCTTTGTGTGGTTAATTTTTCTTTCTCTGCCTCAGTCAACATTCAAATAGTATGAAATTAAAACAGGAACTTGCCTTCACATGTTCTCTTGCACACTGCAACAGTGCGAAAATATATTCACAGACCATTTCTGTAGAATCCATCCCACCTATGTAGGAAAGAGCTTGAAAAATTGCATTCAGCGACAGGCTGATGTCACCTCAGTTCTGAGCACAAGAGCACTGCAAGGTCCCTGCTCTGGCATTTAGTCATAAATATTTCCTGTAAACGATCCACTCTAAAGCTCAGTGTTCTACAGGGCTGGCATGTACAAATGATGTGAGTGCTGTCACCAACAGAGTACAGATGCAGAAACTTCAAAGGCCAGATATAAATTTACAGCACAGAGCATCCATTGGTAGACATGCAGAATAAAGCTAAGCTCTATATCCCAGGCTGTGCAGCAGACAGTTCTGTTTTTCTCTTGCCCAGGGAGCTCCTGCTCATCAGGTCAGATCCTTTTTGCATCCTGCATTCAGTCAGCTGTAAGGGCCTGCTGGACTCCCCTGTGATGCTCATATGTAATAAAAACCAAATCAACACTTTCACTTGAAGATAAATTGTTCGCGGAAGAAGGCATCGAGTTCCTTCTGAATCACAAAAGTTTTCAAAGTATAATACATGATGGATTTGTGGTCAATAAATCAAAGCAAAAATAACGTGAATTCCCCAAGATACTCATTAAAAATATATGTGAAAAGGTTGTCTAGGATTTGTAAGAAAAATTACTGTCTCTTCTCCCACCTTGTGGGACCACAGAAGTGTCATAGCATTTAAAAACTTGAAAGCATCCAAGGGAAGTCTCTGAAAGCACATTTGAGATGTACCGTTTCAGAGCAGAGGAGCAGTTGAACACAGAGTATTTTTCTGTACTTTTCTCTACATTATCATTACATTAACACATATGCATGGAGCTGTAGTGACATTTTGACAGTGGTTTTCCTGATGTCCCCATCTGCTTTCTCTCTCCTCCAACTGCTTCTTTGCAGATGTAGCTGCTCATGTGGATCTGCAGTGTCTTTCTTGGGGGAAACTTTATGACTTCAAGAGACATCTGTGCAGAAATCGTTTGCTTAGTTCTTCCTAAATCTTGTAATATATTTATAATTCACATATGTATGGATTCTGTTTATATACGTATATATACATGTATCTTTCCAACCTTAATGATTGTGTCATTTTATGTCCCTGGAGGTGTTCAAGAAAAATGTAGATGTGGCACTGAGGGATGCTGTTTAGTGGGACATGATGGGGATGAGGAGTGATGGGCAGTCTGATCTAGTGGTTGACAACCCTGCCCATGACAAGGATGTTGAAAATGGATGATCTTTAAGGTCCCCTCCAATCTAAGCTATTCTATGATTCAGTGGTTGGACTAGACGACCTTAGTGGTCTTTCCAACCTTAACAATTTTGTAATTCTGCGATACTTGTATATATAATTACGTGTATATAATATGGACCCATAATTTTTAGAATCACAGAGTTGAAGAATAAATCAAGTCAAAAGATATCTCTGGAGGTCTTTAGACCTTTCAGACCAAGTTGCTCAGGGATTAACAGATGTAAACAGGCTGAAATTAAAAAAAAAAAAAAATCACCATTTTGCTAAGGAACCCTTTTATCCTCTAGCTTAGGTTTGAGGTATCACAGTGGCAAACAATGTGATCTGCTCTCTGATCCAAATAAAATTTTTATTATAATTTCACTTGCCATGATGTTAGGCAGTAACCTACCTGTTAATGGGAGCTATTATCTAGTCAGAAATCATCGTAAAACATTTCCATTTCATGCTTTTAATTGGAACAAATTGTACTAATTGGCCTAAGTGTCCAGGAGCAGAGGTTGAATTCCATTCTCACCTCTTGAGATAAGCTCCAACAGTAGAGGCTGAGTTCTGCTGACTGTTCCTTCCCTGATTATTCAAGCATAAAGTGTGTCTGACTGCTGCCACCATTCTGGGCACTGAGCTTCCATGAACAAGAAAAATTGAAATGCAGCATCAGCGAGACACAAAGAAGAAATAACGTTCCATATTCTCCAGAAAGAGTCTGTAAGGATCTTAAATTTGGTCTGCACCTTGTTGGATGCTATTTCTGGAAAGCCTGAAGAAACCACAGTACAGCAATGACTCCTAAAACCATCACAGCAGCATGCTTAGGTGAAAGTGCCTTCGCATCCCTAAAGCAATCAGTTTTTCATTTTTGTTTCTTCTAATCCAATTTGTACAATCACCTCAGCTTCACTATGAAAAACTGAACATAGAGTTAAACAGACACTGAATTGTAGAATCCTAGAATCACAGATTGGCTTGGGATGGAAGGGACCTTAAGGCCCATCCAGTCCCAACTCCCTCGCTGTGGGCTGGTTGCTCCCCATCACTTCAGGCTGCCCCAAGCCCCATCCAACCTGGCCATGTGCACCTCCAGCAATGGGGCATCCACATCTCCTTTGGGCAACCTGTTGCACTGCCTCGTATCTGACTTCTAGTCAGCTTCGTTCATGTTAACGAAGTGGCCTCTAGACCTCTCACAAACCTATATACCACACAGTTCCATGGGGGTGTGTAAGCGAGGATGAGATTAGAGACCGTGTTTATGGAGCAACACAAGATTTAAAAACTGAGCAGTGATTTTTGTTCAGATCACATATTTGAGAGACAGAAGGCTCAGTAACCTAATTTCTCTAAACCACAGACTTTCTGTGTTTGCCTGCTGTTTGTTTTATAATAGTTATTATTTCATCTTTTGTTCCTCTGGCAAATGTCATGTGAATTCCAAACACCTGGGTACAGTCAAAGCATTTGGAGGGCAGAAGGATGCAGGCAGCATTTTCATCCCCAAGCATGCTCATTTTCCTATCCCCAGTCTCTACAACAGGGAACAGCTCAGGAAACACCATAGAATTATATTCTTATTCTTCACACAGTTTGAACTGTGCAAGAACATGCCACTGGAAAGCTTCTAGGTCTACTTATTGTGCCCTTGAAGGGCAAGATATCATGTGAGGAAAGAGCCCTGTTCAGGATTCCTACCTCTTATATTTTAATATCTAATTTGGCTCTGAAAAGCCAACACAATTACCATATTCTCTTCTGTTACCTTGTATAGAACAGCACTTTGGCAGTTGCAGGAGTATTCTCAGTCAGTCTCACTCACATGGTGAGAAGCTCAGGCTGTACTCAGTATTAATAAGGGTGAGGACAAGGACATAGGCAGTACTTTGCATAGGGATGCAAGGGGACAGTGTGACACACTGGGAAAATAAACACTCTTCCAAGCAATACAGGTGTGTTTTGGACTTCCACTGTGTCCCAGAGAAAATGTTTTTTTCCAAAACGAAATGCAAAGCAAACAGACAGAAAAAAATAACAAAAAAAATTCAACAACACAAAAACATAAACTCAGATAGCTAGTTCCAAAAATAACACAGTGCTACATTATGTTTTACCAAATCTCTCTTTCTCTTGGCAGCTAATAATCATACTAGAAAGGTAAAATCAAAAGCATCTTGTATAGAAAAACTTTTTCTCCTTCATATCATTTCATTCCTGGAAGACATATACTTCACCCAATAAAGCACATTGCAAAGATATTTCCAAGTTAACAGTGACTTAATGGGATCTCATACCAAACCAGTACTAACATCACACAGCCTTCAACCCACCCCAGTAGTCCAGTTTAAGTGCAGGTCTTGAACCTACATCACTACATAACACATCTCCAGGAATATCTGCCACAAGCTGACTGTTGTTTGTCCCTGTTAAACTGCAGTGCAGATGAGCATGTGATCCTATTTCAGCTTTCTGCTATTGCCTTCAACTTTGTCACTACCTATTTCTAACTCCTAGCGTAGAAACAATTGGATGTGCCAAGCATTTGCAGATCCAAATAAAAGTATACCTTTCAGATGTTTTTACAAAAAAAAAAAAAAAAATAGTAAGAGCGCCCTTCACAAATTGACCTTCTACATTATTCCCATCAACTGCAAACTGGATGGACTTGGCAGGGAGATGTGTTCAAGGGTGACTTTCTTTCCCTTCTTCATCTGTTAGATCCACATTTCTAAACACCTCTAAAAACATTTTAGAGAATGTCTGCTTTGGCATCAATGCAATATTTATGGCTATTTTGTTAGCAGATACAGGATATAATGTAAAAAGATATTTCACTGCTGTTATCTGGGTGAGTCATTTCCTTGTGTTCTTTTCTTCCTGCCATGAAAACATATTTTGTCTGAGGATGAATACAGAATGAATACAAAGAATGTTAAAATTCTTCAAGGCAGAAGGAAGAGCACACACATTAATGTACAGGGATATCAGAATCAGAAAAACTTTTTTATAAAAAATTGCCCACAAAACCCTGCCTAGAGCATGGCTCAGTCACAGGAGATATCCTTTCATTTGCTTTCTCGCTTCTTGCTCCATGCAGCAGCAGTCAGAACCCATTCAGCTGCTCACCACTGGGATATAAAGAGGTTCAGTAGCAAGTCACAGTGGCGATTTCTCCAAATATAAGTCTTCAATATTGAGGTATATGAATCATCAAATGTTACTAAAATCATTAAACTGGCTCATAGTGTGTATGCAGCAAAACTCAGTAGCTCACAAGAACAGCACAAAACTAAGAGTAGTGATGTTGAGAATCACTGAGATGGCTGCCCATACTCAATAAAAAGGAAGCAGAGGTTTACATACCTCCAGAGCCAAGCCCCTCTGTCTTGCATTCGCTTTTCATCTCCTACAGTTTTGCTTTTCTCATTACAAGCCCATCTTTCTACTTGCCAACACATTAATTACCATATCTAGTCTAATGGTGCATATATATTTATCACTTTTCCTGCAGAAGAAATTCAAAACTACTTTTGAAGGCTGTGATGCTCACTAAATGTGGATGTGCAATCCTTTTTCTGCTTAGGTTTCATGCAGAACATTTTCCTATTTGCTGTTACACACATTTCTGACAACTTGGCAGACAACAGAATAAGCTAATGCAGCAGTTTCTTTGAACATATGAAATAGTCACCACTTCTGTGGCTGAAATATGAGGATTGATTAGGAAAATATATTAGTTCTAGCCGAAGGAAGAAAAGCTCTGTGCTAAGTGAAAATAGGGAAATTATTAGCATGAGAAAACTGGGTGAAGCATGGTCTTGAAGAAAGTCCTCATGCTGAAAGTATCTATCACAGAAATCCTGTGTAATGCCATGGCTGAGAGTGTATGGATTTTCAGGATGGACTGTGATTTGTGATAGATGCATCTGATGTTGCTTCAACACTGTGCCACATCATCAACCACATTCTTGTATGGGAAGGTTGGGTCAGAAAACACACGCTCAAAATCTCTCACTGTTTTTACACCTGATTAATATTACTCAATGAATGATTGTTGATTTTGCATTAGTAGAATGCGGTGAACAATAAATTAGGAAGCAGTAATCTTTTTTCTACAGAAAAGGAGGGAGAATCTCTTAGTGTTTTGATAGCAGCACTGATAACTTATAGCATCCATGGCCAGGAGACAGCCTGTGGAGAATGTAATCCTTCTCTCCATTTGTCTTCTGTTCCCTTTCTTGTAGAAGCCATTAAAGTCCTTGTAGCTATTCAGTATCTCCTTTATCATTTCACCATACACAGGATGTTTTGCATATGCTTTGTACATGTACATATACTTCGACTGTGCCTTAGAATCAATCTTCTGTTTGCAAAGTTCAGTGAGTAGTAACCGACTCTTTGTATGTATGCTTGCATATCTGGTGCTTCAAGCATATTCCTCTACTTCAGCTACAGATCACTCCTACTGTCTTCCTTTGGGAACAATTTCTTGGTGATTCTTTACTTTCCATAGTTAGTCTTAAATTTACTACAAAATATGAGAGAATATTTGAGCATATGCAGAAGTGAATTTGTTGTCCTCTTCCAATCTAGACAGCAATGACATAAGTATACATCCTGTGACCCTAATGTTCTTGAAAATGATAAACATGGGGCCAAGAAAATTTTACCTATAGAGTCTTAAAAAGTTGATTTTTTCCATAACATCTGTGTATGGCCTTGATGGATGGAGTAGCTGATCTCTGCACTGAGATCTTGATGCCAGTTCAGCAGATTGGTCCACTGGGCAATGACAGACCTTCACCAGCCAGTGCCAAATAGGACAGGTATGATGCTGTCCGGAACTGTAAAAAAAAGTTCTAAAATATGTTACACTCCTATTACATTTGCACATGTATATGAATGAATAGATCAAGGCGAGTAAACAGTCCAGTAACTGAAAGAATTTTTTAAAGTCATCCTAAAAGCACTTTAGAAAAGTCAGGTGAGGGTTTGAAGCAGTATTGTTAGTGTCCTTTCTAGATCTCTGTAATACTTTATTAGTCTGAGCCCATCAGTATATCTCTGCTTAAACCATTATCCAGACAAACAAATCAACATTTCTTTTCACATTTTTTTTCCCTGAGGTCCAGTGATTACTGCTGCTGCTGAAGTGATTCACTGGAGCAAAACGTTAGCAAAAATTATTTTGTGCTCCCAGCTGTATCTTTTTCTCCTGAAAGCAGAAGAATTTGCAGCCATTAATGGGACATGCAGCTTGCATGTTGCAGTATAATACATTCCAGTGAACAGTGATGATTTTGGGAGAGGTGATGTGCTGCACTTGTAGCTGGTGTGCAATATGTGTGAAAAACCTAAGACAGGTGTTCTTACCCTTTATCTCACTACCTATTCACTGAAATTCATTGCTGGGAGAACTCACTTTCAGATCTTGATTGATTGACTCAGCATTTGATCATTCACAAGATATACTCTATTGAATATTGACTTAAACTGTCATTTTATTAGATGCACATTTCTAGCTATTGTTTTTATGTATGGAAATAAGGAAAAAGAAAAATCCAGACTCAACGTTTTACAAAGGGCAACACATTTAATATATGTAGGGTCCTAACTGATAGTACTTCTTTGATGATTTCTCCATCACTGGCCAAAATTCAACCCTGTCAGCTCCTTCAACGTATTTCTCCCCACCATACAGGAGCTCTGTAAGTAATGTACTTGCCTCAGATAGACACCCTGGCAAAATTTAAGTTAAATAAATGTCAGCCATTTTTTCGCATGCATATTGTATTCACAGAAAGAAATGCTCCTCTGCAGAATCTTATAACTTAAAACGCATGAAACAATTACATTTTCTGCTGAACTCCAAGATTTCTTTGTCTTCCATCAACATTACATGAAGTGTGCCAAATGCTATAACTGAGCTGCATAATATGTCTGAGCTAAAGATTGCTATGGTTGTTTCATTAAAGCATTATTTCTTTATTCAGGCTTTGAACAATCCTATGATGCCTTTATTTCCACAGAAGGTTCAATAAATCTGAGTTTCGGTTATTTTGAAAAGATGATGCTCTCCTTAGAAATCACTACTTCATAGTTTCCTTCTCCTATTGGAAATACAGTTTCACTTGTCAAATTACCTCATGATTAGTAATTTTTAGGGTGATTGTGGAGAGTTTGCAGTAGCTTCTTAACAAAAATAATAGCATAGAGTCATAGGTTTCATAGGAAAAGTCAATACCTTTATTAAACTGTCCACATAGCTGGGAAAAAAATGCTTTCAGCATAATACATCTTCTTTGTATCTTGCCTTGCATCATCATCAGGGCCTTCTGATTCCAAACTACATAGCTTTAAAGAAGAAAAAGTCTCAGCAATCACTCTGCAAATGGATAGTAATGAGGGTTTTGGCAAACTGAAGTTACATTTCCAGAAGGAAGTAAAAATCTGATATACTGAAGTCCAAGCAGAGCTGCTCCTTCAAAACAATTGAAGGTCGAATTATAGAGCAAATTTTCTGATGACCTAATGAAGTGACCTTGTGCTTGAAAGCCTGTGCACTTCTTCCATCTATAGATGGTCTAATAAGAAGTTTTGCCTTTTTTACAAGCTTGAAATTTGTTGTATCTTAGACCATCGTATGTACAGTATTACTACTACTAAATGCTAACATTATAGGTAGTTAAATCTATGTCAGCTCACCTGATCTGGGAGTGTCATCATATCAGGCCAATTAGGAAATAACTGCCAGAGGGTCTATTTCAAGGTTCATTTGGTTCTGATCTCTAAGGGCAAACTATCTAATTGAATTATTCAGAGCACCGTCTGGAAACACCTCTCTAATCCTCAAATCCCCACAGAGGAGAGGATGTTTTAACCAACATCCTTTAATATCTTAAAAATCATAATCTATTCATGTTTCCTTTAGGCCAAAAGGAAGAATGACAAAATAATTTGTTAGCTATTCAACATTTCCTTAGCCATCAGCTACTATATGCAGTCTGGGGAGTGCAACATGTCATGAAATAGTGCCTCCAAAACAAGAACAGATTTATGCCCCTGTGACTTCAGGTAGTCCCTCTCTTAGTCCAAAAGGAAGTGAATTAAAAAATAAATAAATAAACATAGCCTCAGCTACATCAGAGATGAACTGATGTTTAAGGTATGGCACAGTTTCCCATTGCTGAGGTTAAACGAAAATATCCCTCATTTAGTTCAGGAGCAGGGAATTCCTAAACCCCTGAATGGCAAAAAGTCTCAAGCAAAGTTCCAGGTTCTGAAAACAATGTTAATGTTCTATCAAGTGCCAGATAACTCACCAGGACATTCATTTGTTACTCATATAGAGGCATCCGAAAAAGAATACCAAAGGCCAGCCCAAAGTTTACAATTCCAGCTTCCAAGCTTTTATCTTGTCACTGTAGCAATGGCCATAACTCTTCATAATGGAAGTGGGTTATCTTTGCTTATGTCTACAAAAATAACTATTTGGCCTGCGGGAGGATTTAGGCTGTTTAAAGTTACAGTTTAATTTCCTTTGTAATTACAAGTTGATTGCTGGTATAAATTACCTTGCATGCATTTTATGTCTTGTGCCAGCTATTTCCTAAAGTGGGTAATCTTAAATTAAAAGAGTGGTATCAACTGAAAGGCATTACTATGTCAGAATTTCGCAGTTCATTCATATCAATTATCAACCAAACAGACACAGGAAACAAAAAAGGAAAAAAAGGAGGAATAAAAAGCTTGAATGCTTTTGCATAAATTGTTGGTTTGTTTTCTAATGCAACTTTACCAAAGAACTTCTTCAAGAAATTTTCTTAATTTCAGGGGTTTATTTTTTAATCTTTTGTAGTGAAATATAACAACTGCAAAATACGTACAGGTTTTTGCTTTCCATGTCTCAAAATCCAAATACTTTGATAAATCAGAAATGCCCTTTTAATTCTCTATATTTAACTTAAAGAGTGAATTCTTAAAGATAACTACATCTCCTTGATGAAGGTTTGTAACTTAGAATCTAACTCATTTTTCCCTACTCCTAAGAACTCCACACACATTCAAGAGCTACACAAGCAAGGGAACAGCACATGCCTAAAGCTGTAAAACTTTATACTCAGAGCAAGAGTCTTGTAAGACAGGTAGGTAGGGAATTTTTCACTCAGTCAAACTAAGAATGACAAGATGAATAAATTACTGTAATCTTTTACACCTTTAGTTTATTGTATTAGGTGTAGCTGAGCTGGTTACTCTCACTACAGTTGGCCAAAAAAACCACAGGTACAGTTCGGCTGATTTATCTCTCTTTAAGATTAACTTTAGAAATGTCTCTTTTGTAGGATAGGAGTGTTGGATACCTAACTCATATGCAGATGTCTGCGTGGAGTATCTTTGCAGGTAGCCCTGGAGAAACCTTTCTTTGCCTGATTACCGCAAATCCTATGAGGGTCTCTGAAGTGTTTAAATTCCCTACAGTAAGTGATATTCTAACCTGGGTGAGGAACCACAGGGAGATGAATAGAAAATATTTAGAATATGTAGATAGATAAAAAAATCAGATTTGCAGAAAACTAATCAGAGATGGTTGTAAACAGTTGCAATCCCACAGTCCTCTCACAGAAAATATCCTTACATTGCCCATGTTTCTATGCATTTTCATGTAGTACTCTGCTCTGTTCTAGGGTGTTTCCAAGTAAAACTGAGCCAACAGACAAGATATTCAAAAGTTTGTGCATATTTTTTGAAAGAGAAGAATCAATCCTATATATGATCCAAACACATCCAGAAATGATGGTGGAGACTTTATCAGTGACTACTTGTCTGTGTGAAAGATGATAATTTTAAGTCCACTCGTTAATTATTAACTGTGGAGAGGTGCAATCCAGCAGCACTTCACTCCAAGCATTCCTTATGCTAACTTTCAAATTGCCAAATTTCAGTGTCCTTCCTGCCAATCTGGTGTGAAACCATCTGCATTATAATAAGAGAGAAACAAGAGTGGGTGGATCAGGTCTTTGTTACTTGGTATGAATGTTCAGCCAAGCAGAAACAAGTCACCTGAACGCAAACAACATCTTGCTAAAAAATAAAAGAAGATGAAAAGCAAATGAAAAGATATGTGAATTCTCAGGGTTCTTTGTGGTACTTTTCAAAATAAAGTATCGTGCACACAGATTAGTCTGTTGGACAAACAAACCACATCCTGTTCTTATATTATTATCACAGCTTTTCATTTTAGTGCTGTAGTAAAGCATTGCCCAGGACATATGTAACACGAAGGAGTAGGGGGCATTGAAAAAAATCTTTTTTTTTTCCATTGCATAAGCAAATAGCTTGTTTTTCTTAAATCAGAAGTTCAGAGTTTTTGCAGCACCATCTAGTGTGACCAAAGAGATTTTACTGAACTTTACAATAACTCTCATCTATTCTCTCCTGTGTTTATTTAAAAACCCCATGATCTCTTTATAGGCTGTTGGCCAAAAATCTTTAAGGCCAAAAGACTGTAGAAGAACAGCACACAATACTCCTTTTCACATTCCTTTCTGTACCTCATGAAATCCCACAGCTTCACTAGCTGCTGAGCCTTCATCAAGCCATAATATTAATGAATTGCCTCCTAGCTAGTGAATGATGACTCTGATCTGTACCTTGTTTTGAAAGAATGCATGCTGCTAGCACATCACAGATGCATGTTTTATTGAGTATGAAAGATGTTCTCATATGTGGGCATGCCTGTCATCATTCCTACCAGGAAATGTTACAGATGTTGTTTTCTACAAGATAACACCTATACACTCAGCTCCGTGCCAGACACATGCAAGGCTCTATATGCAAAACATCCTTCCTGGCCAAAAGACATTGCTGGCAAACAAAACTGTCTGATTCCTCTCTTTGTAAGATGATGCTTATTTTCTTCCTGACTTTTAAAAGTTTCCCTCTGCCTAAATAGTATTTAAACCACTTTGCTTTCTACATCTACTCATCCCTGTCTAAAAGATCCTGAAGTGGTGAGGCTGTGCCTAAAGTACTGCACTCAATTTTGGACCCTCACTAGAAGAAAGACACTGAGACTCTGGAGAGTATTCAGAAAAGGGCATTGAAGCTGTGAGAGGTGTGGAGCACAAGTTTTATGGGGAGCAGTTGAGGGAACTGGGATTATTCAGTCTGGAGAAGAGGAGGCTCAAGGGAGACCTTATCACTCTCTACAACTGCCTGAAGGGAGGATGTCGTGAGGTAGGGATTAGCCTCTGATTCCATGTAACAGTGGTAGGACAAGAGAAAATGGCCTCATGTTGTGCCAGGGGAGGTTCAGGATGGATGTTAGGATGAATTTGTTCTCAGATGGAGTGGTGATGCTTTGGAACAGGCTGCTCAGGGAGGTGGTGGAGTCATTGTTCCTGGATGCATTCAAGAAACGTGTAGACATGGCACTGAGGGACAAGGGTTAGTAGGCACGCTGGAGATGGGTTAATGATTGGACTAGATAATCTTAGTGGTCTTTTCCAACTTCAATGATTCCATGATTCTATGATTCTAAGTATTTTTCTCCTGACTGATACAAGATGTGGATTCAGACGCATTTTAATAAGAAAGATTTCCCATACCACTGCTTAAAATAATGCTTTTGCTCAATAATTGAACTAATCCTCCTTTCAGAAATTTCCTTCTGAATGCTTTCGTGTCAACAAGAATTGCATAGCACTGATACAAAAAAATGATAACACAACCCGCCTCTATCTTACTGCACAAAAGTGAAAACATAATAGTTTTATAATAGTGATTTATATGATTGTTGGAAAAGATAATCCCACTGTAAGAAGACAGAAACAAAATTACATAACTCACTACATAAAAATTATGCTATCTTCTTATCTCTGGTATTAAAACAGTCATAAAGTTGCACAGTCTTTCTTCTGTTATTTGAACCAGAAGGAGATTGTCTTCCACTTCTAGAATGGCACTGCTCTTGTATCTTCATTGCTAAACTGCTGCAAGCTGGAGCACACATCATTGCTGGTATATCTTTAATTAATTTTTATTTACTCTTTCTTTTACTTGACAACTTCTTTTACAGAATTTCTCTTGGATAACTGTTTTGCATAAGGACAATTCACTTCATGAAGTGTAAGGAGAGGAAAAGACTCAAAGACACGGCTCAGAGGAGATGAAGTACACATTGTCATTTCACATAGCTATTCACATAGAACAGATAGACCTAGAGGGTCTTGTCTTTCACCTCCTAAGGGAAGAATCATAAACAGCATAGCCACAGCTCCAAAAAAGGCCTGCCAGAAATACCTGTTTTAAAGATCATGTCATGGAATCAGAGAATCATGTTATCATTAAGTTTGGAAAAGACCTCTAAGATAATCTAGCCCAGCCATCCACCTACTATTACCCACTAAATCATAACCCTAAGTACTACGTCTGTCCTTTCCTTAAACATCTCCAGAAATAATGTCTCCACCACCTCCCTGGGCAACCTATGGCAATGCGTCACCACTCTTTTGGAGAATAAATTCTTCTTAATATCCAGTTGAATACATGTACTCACAAAACTGAAATTTAACTATGAAAAAATACTCAGAGTCTTTTGAGATGGGTTTGACATTTCATCTCTGGGAAAATCATCTGTCAATAGGCAAAAATTACTCTCTTTACTCTAGAAAATATCTTCTTTTCTTATGATTCTGTGTTCTTGTCTATGAGCATCTCATATTTACTATTATCATTAGATCATCTTTTCTGAAAATGTGACTTTTGGGAGTGAAGCCTAAAATATATTGATAAATAAGTGTTAAAATGCATTAGCAATTTTGTATGTGATCAGTATTTGTATTAATTGCTGCCACCCAGTCGGCTCATTTGTATGCTTTGGCTCACCATAATATAATTTAGTACATCGTTTTTTGTCTAAATGACTTCATCCTCTCCATTTGAAAGAGTGCCATTTATTTTCTTCTATCAGTAACCACTAAAAATGAATGTTTCCAACTACAAGCTGTGGTTGATTTAAAACAAATTGACAAAAGCCTTTTATCATATTTGTAGTGTGGGAACAGCCTCATGGAAGGTAATATACACATAAGTTTCAAGCTAACTATATGTGAGATTACCTTCTTTGCCTTCTGGACCTAGCTGCAAAGTTCAAGGCAAATACTTCATTCTATATAAATGATAAATACTTTACAAGAACTATGAAGTTGCTATTCATGCTGCATAGAGGGAATTATTTCCTGGAAAATGGTGATAGTTCTGACTCTTATTTCATTTCCACTGGGTATTTATGCACTTGAAGTTATGCACGTGTCAGAAGATTAAGCCTTGCAACCAGTTTGCAGTTTGTCTTGTTTACCACCAGTCCCAGTAGATGTCACAGGTTCTCAACACACCTCAGGACTTGGCCTGTATAACACTGAAGTGAATAAATTGGCTCTTAAAACTGGGCTGCTGTGTTAACAGCTTCTACAATCTATGTAAGTGTTATGAATAATGAAATAAGACACTGGTGATGACAACACATTGTTGAAGAACTGTTAAGTGCTGCATTATGATTTCATTTTAATGCTGTTACTGGCTGAGAGAGATTGTGCGCCTAAGGAGGAGGCAATGAAAGGGATCTGCCTAGTATTCTTCTTGCTGACCTATATTTTTAATCTAGCTACTTGTTAAATTTAGAGCATGCAGTGTCCAGAAGAACTGGTCATTTGGAAGGCTTACATTACCCTCAATTTTTGTGCACTCAGAGGTCTTGTTGGATGAGTCTGTAGTACAACTAGATGCCAAAAGTGAAGAAAAAAAGTGGAAAAAAATGTTCATTCCTTGTCTACACAGACTTAACTTGTAATCCTGAAAACCAAGACTGTCTACCACTGTAATTGATGCAGGTGAGGGGGCAAAACACAGCAGAGAGCAGGGATAAGAACAGAGAAACTTGGCTCTAAACCAGGATAAACTGTATGTAGAAGTAAATTATCTTCCTACTTTGCTCTGAGGGAAATAAAAGATTGAAAAAGAAATGTGATTTCAGGTCTAGTTCCTGCAGAGGTCCAGGTTGTGTATCAACCCTCCAACCAGTGCTTCTGCACTGAAATCACTGTCCCTTTTGCTGACCTTAGTGGAAGTGCTGCAATGTGCTCTGCAGGAAAAAGGAAAAAAAAGAGGTGAGAGAATTTGGCCTCTGTGCTTTATAGAAGCTAAATAAATCTACTGCAACAAATCCAGAGTATCTGGAAGTTGAAGTGGAGAAATATATTACATCCTTATACAATATTGGTGGTGCTCAAAGCACAGCATGGGCACAGATGCAGGTGAAAAGATTTATTCCAGCAATGACAATGGAACCACTTCTCTAACCAAAGACACTGGGAATGAAATCACTTTTACTGCTCATCAATGGTAAGAAAAAAAAAAAAAAAAAAAAAAACTTTTTCTTTATGCCTTTAAAGCCATTCACTTTGATGCAATAGCAAATGACCAATAAATCACATGGTAAATGCAATTTCCTCCCACATTTTTAATAATTCTTCTTTTCCTGCATGAACCTCAGGTAGAGGAAAAACAAAAACTCTCTAGAGCTTACCATTTGCAAGTGTTACAATACTGATTTCCCACAGAAGGTCACAGATCTAGCTTGTGGTTTTTTCATCTATTCCCCAAACAAGATAAAAGACCAAAGCGACACATTCTAGGAAGATCAGACTAGACTAAAAAAATGACCAAAAAATTGGAAAACTGAAGCAAAACAGTAGAGTTTCTTAAATTCCAAAACATGGGAAGATATTTAGAAGACAAAATAAGAAATTGTTGAGAATCTCAGACTTACTTCATCATCATAAAAATGGATCCTCTATTCAGCTTTGCTCCAGACTGCTGGACTAAACACTGATGTGTATAAATCTGACAGTTAATTTTTTCTTACTACAAAGAAAGATCTGAGTTAATAGTAGACCTCTTTCTTTCAAGAAAAAATGTGAAAATTCACAGTTATGCACAATGTGAGAAAACATGAAAGAATTCATTAGTATATAGAGTAAAATATAAGGATATTGGTAACACAACTGTTGACATCCACAACTATTTCTCATTCAGTAAAGTGAAATAAAGTTCAATTATTTCTGCCCTTACTGTCTTTCATGTCTGAAGAAGGCAAAAATATCTCAGACAGATAAAGACATCTTGACTTACCTTTTGGCACTTGAGTTGGATTCTGTAAGCTGTCAGGTGTCTGTGCTTCTCATAGGGTTAAAAAGGTCATCTTCTGTTCTGATGATAATATTCTCTATTTCTGTTTTTGTTGTTTTGTTTGTTGTTGTTGTTGTTGTTTTTTTTCACAGCTCCATTCAATCCTCCCAATGCTGCAGACAGCACAGTCAAGTTTGATGCCTACGGAGATGGGATAGGTCGTTACAATGTGTTTAATTTCCAATACACTGGAGACAGATACTCCTATGTGAAAGTTGGTCACTGGGCAGAAACCCTGTCACTTGAGGTAGACTCCATCCACTGGTCGAAGAGCTCTGTCCCTGTCTCCCAGTGCAGTGATCCCTGTGCTCCTAATGAGATGAAGAATATGCAACCAGGAGATGTCTGCTGTTGGATTTGTATTCCCTGTGAAACATATGAGTACCTGGCTGATGAATTTACTTGTGCAGACTGTGGGCCAGGAAAATGGCCAACAGCTGACCTGACTGGCTGCTATGACCTACCAGAAGACTACATCAAGTGGGAAGATGCTTGGGCAATAGGTCCTGTTACCATTGCATGCCTGGGCTTTATGTGTACATTTTTGGTCATTGCAGTGTTTATCAAGCACAACAATACTCCCCTAGTCAAAGCCTCTGGCCGTGAACTATGCTATATATTGCTCTTTGGGGTCTTCCTGTCTTACAGCATGACGTTCTTCTTCATAGCCAAGCCTTCTCCAGCTATCTGCACCCTGCGTCGTTTGGGGCTAGGAAGTTCCTTTGCTGTCTGCTATTCTGCTCTCCTGACAAAAACGAACTGCATAGCTAGAATATTTGATGGTGTAAAGAATGGTGCTCAAAGGCCTAAGTTCATCAGCCCCAGCTCTCAGGTCTTCATATGCCTGAGTCTCATTTTGGTACAGATTGTGATGGTGTCCGTGTGGCTCATCTTGGAGGCCCCTGGCACCAGGAGGTACACTCTTCCTGAGAAGAGAGAGACTGTCATATTGAAATGCAATGTTAAAGATTCCAGTATGTTAATCTCCTTAACATATGATGTAATCCTCGTAGTCTTATGTACTGTGTATGCCTTCAAAACAAGGAAATGTCCAGAGAACTTCAACGAGGCCAAGTTTATCGGTTTCACAATGTACACAACGTGCATCATTTGGCTGGCCTTTCTCCCCATATTTTATGTGACTTCCAGTGACTACAGAGTAAGTCTTTGGATATACGTTTCTATAAATCATCTGCATCACTTTAAAGAACCCTGTCATCATTCACTAAAAGCTTCTCTCACTTCCTTCGTCACCTGTATCCCCCACAAACAAACTGTTCTAATGCTAATGTTCAACTAAGCATATTACCAAATTTTAGTTTATTTCTATGAAAGACGTTCTCATTTTGAACTGTGAATGTGTAGCTGGAAGTCTAAGGGGTTCGTACTGTCAATCTCATTGTTTTAGAGACATAGTACATAGATTAATTATTAGAATCACAGAATCATAGAATTGTTTGAGTCAGAAGGGACCATTAAATGTCATCTACTCCAACACTTCTGCAATGAGGAGGGACACCTACAGCTAGATCAGGTTGCACAGAGCCCTGTCCAGACTGACTCTAAATGTTTCCAGGGCTGGGGTATTCACCGCATCAATGGGCAACTTGCTCCAATGCCTCATCACCCCCACTGTAAAAACTTTTTCTTTATATCTTATCTAAATCTTCCCTCTCTTTGTATTAAAATGTTTCTCCTTGTCCCATCACAACAGATTCTGCTAAAAAGTCTGTCCTCTTCTTTCTTATAGCCCCCTTTAGATACTGAAAGGCCAATAGCAGGTCTCATGAGAGCCTTCTCCCCTCCAGGCAGAACAGTCCCAGCTGTCTCTCTCCTTGTAGGAGAAGTATTCATTCGCTTGAATCATTTTTGTGGCTGTCCTCTGGATGGGCTCCAACTGGTCCACATCTCTCCTGTACTGAGGACTCCATATTTGAATACAGTACTCCAGATGAGGACTCACCAGCACAGAGTAGACAGTCAGGATCACCTCCCTCACCCTGTTGACCATGTCTCTTTTGATACAGCCCAGGATATGGTTGGCTTTCTGGTCTGAGAGGGCACAGTGCTGGCTCATGTTCAGCTTGCCATCCACCAGTACCACCAAGCCCTTTCTAGCAGGCCTGTAATCCATCCTTACATCCCCCAGATTGTCCTGATAGTGGATGTTGCCACGACCCAGGTGTAAGACCTTGTACTTGGATTTGTTGAATCTCATGAATTTCTCCTAGGCCCACTGCTTGAGACTGTCTAGGTCCCTCTGGATGGCACCCCATCCCTTGGGCATGTTGACCATACCACACAGTTTGATGTCATCTCCAAACTTGATGAGGATGCATCCGATCCCACTGTTAATGTCACTGATGAAGATATTAAAGAACATCTGTTCTAGTTCTGACCCGCAAGGGACACCACTCATTAATTATCTCCATCCAGACACTGATGCTTTGACAGTTTCTCTCTGGATAAGATCTTCCAACCAGTTACTCACATATCTATCAAAGAGTCCACCCATCAAATCCATATTTATCAATTTAGAGATAGAAATATTATGGGATACTGTGTTAAAGGCCTTACTGAAGTCCAGATAAATGATATTAGTGGTTCTTCCCCTGTCCATTAATACAGTTATGCCATCATGGAAGACCACTAGGTTGATTAGGTGGGACCTGACCTTGCTGAAGCCATGCTGATGGCCTTGTATCACCTCTGTCTCTTGCACATGCTTAGCATAGCTTACAGGAGGATCTGTTCCATGATCCTCCCCAGTACAGAAGTGTGTTCATACTATTACATCAGTATGTGGAGCTATAGTCCTAACAAAAAAAAAAAAAAAGTTGATTTTGAGCATGCATGAGTCACAGAGTTATTTGGTAGAGGTAGGCCTTAAATTAAAAACTGAAGCAATTAGTCTCTCTTTTTTTACTTTCCAACAGATGTTATTCTTTAATACAGAAGAACTTATTCTCTTTCCACTTTGTAGAAGATAAATACATCACTGAGCAGAAAATACTGGTCAGCATTAGTAAATAACCTTAAAAATATTAAATTGTTATAATTGTCTCACCATTTCGAAAAGATTCAGGTTAAACAAAATTGCATTTTTGGACTGAAGAAAATTATCTCAGGAAAAGCTTTTGAACTACTCAACTGGAAATCTCACAGTTATTGTGACATGAGAAGTGATTGCTGGAGTTGGCCCTTACAGTAAATCGTACTGAATTAGTTCGACTTTCTGCCCAGAAGAAAGATAGGAGACAAGGTGGTATCATCAGCAGTAGTATGTATAAGAAATTGCATGGATAACTGGACATCTAATAACATCACTTAATATGTTTCTAGTGTGACCACCCTGGACTGGTTTTCTCAGCTTAGGAAAGGCACTGAAAACCTTGAGAAAACAAGGATAGATAACAAACGACACAGTAAGACATACAGAGTGACAGTAAAAGAGCTAAATATATTTAGTCTAGACAAGAGCAAACCCAAGGAGACGTGATCACAGACTACAAATAATTTCAAGGCAACAAAAAGAGAGAAAAGAATTATTCAGTCTCAGGAGAAGTTAGAATGGCAAGTAATGGCTTGAAGTTAATGAAGGAAAAGCTTAAGGGAGGCACCAGGGAAAAGCTCCTGACGCTCAAAGTAATCAGGAAGCCATACCCAAAGGAGAGTAATACTGGTTCAGACTGTCATACCACTGGGCAGCACAGGCACTAATGGCCAAGAGTGGCATGACTTGATTGCTCAAGTAACATTTTAAGCCTCATCTCCTGAGTGAGATTTTCAGGAGCACCTGAGAGCATTTATTTTGAATAAAAAGTTCCAAATAAGCCAATCTGAGTCTTATTCAGTGGACAGAAAAAGATTTTGACACTTTCTGACAGCTTCATAATGTTAGCAGATTTTTGAAAAAATAAATGTCTACACTTTGGGTGTTGTTTTGAACAGCCTATTTTTAGTTTCCATGCAGTGTCACATGAAAAACTGTGACATCAACTTGTGCCATCCTCATGCATTCCAATACTGGTGGCATCACTAATGACCGATCTTAGAATCATAAAAGTAGCAATGAAAAAAATAAATATCAATCAGCTTGAGACTTTATTATTAGGGACTCCTCTCTCTGATTCACCCTTCTGAAAGAAAAAGAGAAGGAAGGAAGGAAAGGGAAAGGGAAAGGGAAAGGGAAAGGGAAAGGGAAAGGGAAAGGGAAAGGGAAAGGGAAAGGGAAAGATGGAAATAAGGAAAGAAAGAAGGAAAGAAGGAAAGAAGAAGGAAAAATGAGAGCTCCTGAAAATGTATCCACAGATTTTGTGTTAGTCTCACTGTATTTCAAAAACAAAAACTAGTATTTCAACACAGTGTTCATCCCTACCAGTAATGATGTGGAAATGTCCCTGTATGAATTCTACATGAGAAATGCCAGGCAGCATGGGATGCCTTATGAATCTGTGTCTTACAAATCTATGTACTAATCAATCCCCCTGTTTAATTCAGGTCTCCTCTACTCTGAGAAGAGTGTATGGTATAGCTATTCTTATAGTTATTTCCTCCTAGAAGGCAATCAGGTTGATGAAGTAGATTCCTAGAAGTCACAGCCTCCTGCAGCAATCCTTTTCCCAGCAGAAGCAAAGCAACCTGATGTTCATCTGAGACTCCCCTTGAGTCCTCCAGTGATTCAAGACCTAGTTCCCACATCGTCTGGATCTTGAAGTAGAGCCCAGAAATTGCTGTGTTTGGTAGCTGTATCTCTTAGCTGCACTGTTCGAAATTTTAATGAGAGCTTCTGGATAAGACAGAGTTCTCTGATGCTATTAATTTTCACACAGAGATCCACACTGATTTCACTGAGAAGTTCTTGAGAATCAAAGATAGAACAAAACCTGTTGGGACTAAATAAGCACAGATAAATTCACAGCAGAGCTAATACCTAGCACATTTAAGGGATGTTTTTAATTATTATTATTTTTCACTCTATCACCTCAAGAAATGCAGATAACGTGGGAAAAGTCTGGGTGTTAAACTGGTCAAAGCAAAGTCTGGTGTCAGAAGTTGCTGTTTCCACATTTGATGAAGAGTGATTACCAATTATATGATCACCTTAATTACACTTACAGCTGACAAAGCACTTGGCACTCTGTGGATATATAAAGCATCAAAGTCCAATTCTTACATCCATTTTCATTTCTGACAAGGAGATGT
This sequence comes from Callipepla californica brunnescens, assembly GCA_023055505.1. NCBI lineage: Eukaryota > Metazoa > Chordata > Aves > Galliformes > Odontophoridae > Callipepla > Callipepla californica. Next base: position 3,145,859 of record JALIRH010000056.1, on the reverse strand, counting down.
GAGAAGGATTTCCATGGAAGAAGGCTCATCTCCAAGGACTGCAGGAGTGCATCTAAGGCAAAATGAGTCATGGATGTATGATCATTTAAATTAAGCAGTAGAGTCTAAGGTAGTTTAATTCAACATCTTAATTAAGGAACTTGCCTGGAAGAACATAAACTGAAAATGAGGCAGTAAACTGGTGCCTAGTTACCTGAGTGAACAAAGAGGAAGATAGACTGACAGCAAAGCTGCGCTAACAAATGGCCCAAGGCAGTGAATCTGAAATCCTGGCATTCCCAACAATTCATTTCTCAATCCTCCTGTCTCACAGTCAGGGCACTTTTCAGGGTCAATCTGAAAAATGTCACCAGCTGCAGTGTTTACTCAAAATCACACCTATGCCTCTGCAAGAGATTGCTAAGGTTCTGTGATTGGAGTTGAAGCTGGAGGCTAAACTTGTTTTCAAATGGAAGCATTAAGGCATTGTAATGTGAAGCATACTACATGCAGCCTGGTTTCCACTGTACCCAGATTTGTTCAGTTGCTGCATTACAGATGACTTCCTGACCAATTTAGGAATCAAGTGTACTAGGGTGAGAGAAACAGAGCATTCTCACTCCTGTGCTAAGATGAAGGAGATCATTTTCAGTCAAGTACCTTGACAAACTTGAAAGGTGGGCCAGTGTAAACCTAATGAGGTTCAATGAGGCCAAGTGCAAGGTTGCACCTGGATCAGGACAATTCCAGGTATGTGTACAGACTGGGAGAATAATCTCTTGAGAGCAGCCCTGATGAGAAGGGCTTAGGTATCATGGTAGATGAAAAACATAACATGAGCCAGCAATGTACTTTTGCAGCCCAGAAGGCAAAGAGTATCCTGGACTGCATTGAAAGAGGGGAGGCCAGGAAGGAGGAGGGGATTGTCCCTCTGCATTTTCAAGACTCCATCTGGAATATCACATCTAGGTCTGGGGCCTCCAGCTCAGGACATATATGGAGCTTTTGGAGAGGATCCAGAGGAGGACCATGAAGATGATCGGAGGGCTGGAGCTCCTCTCTTATGAAAAAAGATTTAGGGAGTTGGACTTGTTTAGCTTGGAGAAGAGGAGGCTAAAGAGAGATCTCATTATGGCCTTCCAATACTTTTGGCATGAGCAGATAATGAATGGACAAGGGGGAATAGCTTTAAATCAGAGGTGGTGAGATTTAGATTATATGTCAGGGGGAAATTTTTCACTCAGAAGGTGGTGAGGTGCTGGAATAGGCTGCCCACAGATGTTGTGGATGTCCCATCCCTGAAAGTGTTCAAGATTGGATGGGATCCTGGGCAGCCTGATCTCATGCTTGGCCTAATGATCATCAACTCTGCCCGTGGCAGGGGTGTTGGAACTAGATTATCTTGGAGGTCCTTGTAACTCAAGCCATTCTATGATTCTATGGTTCTATGATATGCAGTGAAACAGAGTATCATCAACACAAAATATCTTATGACCATGTGGAAGGTAGGAATGAGGCAGATTTTCGAGACCACTTGCATCAGTGCAGCCCAGGATTGTGGTTCCTACTGTTATATCACAATGCTTTTGACTTTCTGAATTTCAAAGGTTCCATACCAAAAACACAGCACTTTGCACCCGCTCTCTTTCAGGTGCAGACCACCACTATGTGCATCTCCGTGAGTCTGAGCGGCTTTGTGGTGCTGGGCTGCCTCTTCGCACCCAAGGTGCATATCATCCTCTTCCAGCCCCAGAAGAACGTGGTCACTCACAGACTCCATCTCAACAGGTTCAGTGTCAGTGGGACTGGGACCACATACTCCCAGTGTAAGTAAGCAAAACTACTGCCTTGCTATAAGGATGTGGAGATGCAGTATATTTGGATAAATAAAGGCAAAGGTGTTTTTTACCAGCAGCAAAAAGCCCTTTTGTTGGCTGGGCTGATGTGGAAACATCACTTGATTTGTGACTAGAGGAAAAAACTCCTTCTCCTCCCATGGGAATGAGCTCAGAGTCTGTTCTGAAGTTCATTCAAGCCAGCAGAAAGCTTGCAGCAGGCTCTGGCTTGTTCAGCACAAAGCCAAGAGGACCTGCCACTCACTGTCACTCTGACAGCAGCACAGCAACAGATTGCTCTGGAGTATTCCTGTCAAAGTGACAGACTGGCAGAACCTGGGCCAAAATATAGCTCTGTCTCAGTGCCTGTTATAAAGAAAAAGCTCAGTTCTACAGCGAACACATACAGAGAATGCTAGAAACCATTTTTGTATGCGGAGTGTGAGCAATGCTCTTTGTAAGAGCCACAGCAGGGAGGACACAGTGCTGTGTGGCAAGCAAAGCTCATCTGCTCTGTCTTCTTTGCAGTCATTCACTTCATCCCAAGCAGAATCACATCTGTGATTTTGTTAGGTGGCTGCTGCTCTTCTGGGTGAGTTGTTCAGAGATTTTTTTGCATTAAAAGGGAAAAAAAAAAAAGGTCACCTGTATAGTTTTGTTTGTCAAGCTTAACTGAGCAATGACAGGAGCACACAGCACCTTGTTCATGGAGCTCTGCCAGCAATGTCTAACGTGGAAGCTAATTGAAAAGCACACTATAGGTAGAGAGAGGCAAGGAATACAAAAGAGTGAAAAGGGAAGCTGCAGAACAGGTTCCAGAAAACAAAATTGTTTGCTCTTTTGGAATACTTAGATGAAGAGAGATGACAAGACTCTAAGTATCCAAAGTGCAGAGCACTCCCAAAAGCGCTGAGTTTCCAATATCTGTTGTTTCTCAACAACTTTTAGAAGCTTGGCCCTTTGACAATATGGTAGGTCTCATGTGATTATTTTGTGAAGGTAGTCTTTCCATGTTTAAAAATTCCTTCTTACTATTGAATCATCTAACCAGGAAACAATTTTGATTCATGGATACTTTTGTACAGGACTGGATTTTGGAGTCTGATTTTTTTATTATAATGGCTGGATGATATACACACTGTGTATGTGTGTGTATGCAGCTAAAAGACATTCACAATGCACCCCTTTTGATTAAAAGTCTACTTCTTCAAATGTATGAATATCTTAACTACATTAAGGGAAGCATAACCATCATGTCTTACAACCTCCTGCTGCTTCATTGTTTAGAAAGTTGACCTCAGTCATTTACTTTTCCTGGTTACACCAAAGCGAATATGCTCATCTCTGTTATCTTTTTGTATCACAATGAGATGTAGAAAGGACATAGAAGAGGGACTAAAAGTCTGATCCAACACAATGGAACAAAAGCATTGTTTCTATTTAGGAATATTATTTTAGGAAAATAACACTGAGTACTCACTACCTATCACAGCAGCTGTATTCTTGAGATGGAAAACTCACACCCTTCTACTTATTTGTAAATGATTTAAATACATTTTCTTCCTCTTAAACTGTTTAGTTATTCATAGGTCTCTAAAAGAATTGATATCCAAATTGATTCTAATCCATATCACGGGCTTCTCCATGCCTGCAACAAGCCCACTTCTACCTACGCCCAGCCAATCATGTGGTACATTCCCTCGATGGCAGCAGAACATGGAGAGAATATCAATAACCATATCTCATCTACTAAAAGAAAGAAAGAAAGAAAGAAAGAAAGAAAGAAAGAAAGAAAGAAAGAAAGAAAGAAAGAAAGAAAGAAAGAAAGAAAGAAAGAAAGAAAGAAAGAAAGAAAGAAAGAAAGAAAGAAAGAAAGAAAGAAAGAAAGAAAGAAAGAAAGAAAGAAAGAAAGAAAGAAAGAAAGAAAGAAAGAAAAGAAATCCAAAAAAGCCTTTTCACCGGTCCCAGGGATGTCAACTTGTTTTTCCTTTGGTGTTGATGGTTTTTTCATCAGACACGAAAACTGGCCAAGAACTGAAAGGAAAGCAAAAATATCTCACAAGGCTCAGTGTTTGTTAATAGTAAGATCTAAATGTGTATCACAATGACATCCTAAAACTAAGTGGTGGAGGGAAGTCCTGATGCTGGTGAGCCACATAAGACTCATTGTGGTCAAGTTTAGAGCTAATTGGAGCACCTAATGCAGTTACCTGAGTCCAGTTCCTTGCTTTGCTAAAAGTTCTGCAGATTGCAGTGCAGGTGAACACTGCTGTGTGAGGAGCATGAGTTAAAGGTACCAAGCTTTGATAACACAAACAGATGAAGTTTGGGTTATAGAAGAATACAGATCAAAGATGAATAGAGGCAGGACAGATATATACCTTGATAGATAACGTTCTTGTATCTATACATATTTGTTTGGATCTGAAAATTCACCTTTGGCAGAGTGCTGCTTCATCTATTGAGATGTTTGCCCTATTTTCCTGGGGTCTGTTCTATGGGCATGGCAGAGGTGTTCCCATAAGGCAGGAGATCAACACTTACAACACTTCCCAGATTGTTCAAGGCTGATTTGAACACCTGTGTGACTTGGGCTGAGCTTTTACACCCTCTTAACATATTTGTACTGTGTGTCATTCACTCAAGTGATGTACACATGGAGAGCTGCACACAGACATGAGCTCCTCCACATGTCCTCTGCTGGGGTCAGAAAAAGAACTGAGGTTACTGTTTACAGTCAAGCTGGTAAATTTTCTCTCTCAAAATTTCTTTGCCCAGCCCTAGCTCAGAACTATGGCTTTTATACATCGTTAAGTCAAATCTGTCTAGCTGTGAGCATGAGTAGAGAAAGTTGTGCACACAAGTTTGAGTCTGCCTGCCTATGTAGGAGTGCATGGCAAAACAGAGGTAAGGTGCCTCTAGGAGGTCCAGAAATCTTTTGGCTGCTGCTCTACACACAGAGAGAAAGTCCAGTGCCAGTGCTGAACACTGCTGAGCTTTGTAAGGAGAGATCAGAGCTTTTGTTCTGACAACTGAGAGCTGGATTCTCAGTGTGAACACTGCCTCCCAGCACTACAAGAGAGGTAAGTGCTGAGAAGGAAGCCTGGGAACTCCAAAGACAAAGCCACTCACTCCTCACCAACCACGAGATTTCCTCTTGTCCAACTCTGGCATCCTCCTGATCCAGTTCCTGCAGTATTCAAGCTATTCATATCCTTCAGTGGGTTGGACTTCAAAGAACCCCTGAAGCTAAAAATGTTCTGAGTGTGTGAGTGATGCTCACAGAAGCAAAAGGCTTTTGCCCATAGCCATACTGCAGAAGAACAAGGATTCAAAACAAGTCTCCTAAGTAGCATCGATTTTCCCATTTGCCAACAATAAGTGACAATACGAATAACAATAATAAAACCAATGTACTGCCAGAATATTAACCAGTTGAAAACTGAACGTAGAACCTGATAGTTAACCTTCATAACATCATAGACCTGAAGCCTCTCCACCCTAAAATATCATATTTTGGCATGTATGTAGGTTGTGAAAAAAAAAAATCTCCATCTACCTAACTCAGTGCAGGGATTCACTCTTGGTTCTTTTGTTTAACAGCATTATGACCCGCCCAGAGTAACAGGTTAGTCCAGGAAATGTGCCTTGTTAAAACAGTTCAGTTCTATTTTCCATATGAAATATTTATTCAGTCACTGAAAATAATAATAATAATAAATAGAAATAGTAACTGATCTAAAGAAATAATTATCAATTTTGAACATGATACTGAGAGTGAATCAGTTTGCGACAGGGACTGCAGCCAGCACCAGTTTTGGAAGACTGAGCATGCCCTTGTCAGCTGCATAAATTGCTTTTTACAGTGGATGATTGGGTTTACCAAGTCATTGCTCGCTGTGTGTTTTCTTTGATGAAGGCATCACATTTCTCTGGGTCACTGTTATCATTAACCTAATGTGTCTTTCAAAAAGCTGCTTTATGGTGCCGTAAGCAGAGATGTCACGGAGTATCAGAAAACACATTGCTGATGCCCAGTGGATAATTTTTACAAAGATGGATAAAGTAGCTTGCTTTTAAATTAAAACCCACAAGGCTTTGGCTGAATGGTAATATATCTCACAGTAAGAACACAAACAGATTTAGAAGCAAATTGTGATACTCAGATCCAATTGTCATATCATTGAAACAGTGAAAACTTGTTGAATAAAATATTAGGCAATGTAGATAAAGGTAACAAAATCTGGCCCTACATATTGAATCCTGATCCAGAGCTCCTAGAAATACAGGGAATTATAGCCAGAAAACAATTTGGGATTAGGTGACAAATAATTTTGCTTTCAAATTCAGTTATTTGAATGTTTCTTCATTCCATCCAATATGCACAACGATTTTTTTACTTTTTTGTAATTAAAAATAAGATCAACACACAGTCCTAATGTGCAAAGGTAGTTTCTCTCCTGGATTTAAAAATGTACATGTTTTTCTCAGGAATGGCCACTCCAAATACTTGGAAAATTGTAGGATCAGACGTTAGTATTTCATGCCAGTAAGGACTGAAAAACCCAATGGTTCACTTTTTACTCCACAAAGGCATCTTTGTACCACTCTAGCTACAATGACTCACACTACCATGCAAAATGCTATTGTGCATTTGGGCCCAGTGGCCCAAAATCCTTCCAAAAAAAAAAAAAAAGCATTTTATTCAGGCACTTCTTAAACAAATTTACTCATCCCAGCCTCTCATTACACTCAGCAAATAGAAATCAGATTCCTCCGGGAGGTTCAGCCTCAGATCTGCATTTTCTTGTAGAGGTACAAGCACACCTCTATCAGCTCCACTGATGATGTCACCTGTATTGGATTTCCATAAGGTTAAATTGCCTGAGGTAGTTGAGATAATCCTACATGTTGTTGTGATTTTCTTCTCTTTCTCTTTCAGCATCTGCCAGTATGTACGTACCAACTGTCTGCAATGGAAGGGAAGTCCTGGACTCCACCACCTCATCTCTGTGATTGTGACTTGCGGTTCACTTCTTGAGTTTTTAGACTGTTAGGCAAAATTTTGCACATGTTGTGCACTTCAGAAAACACCAGAAAACAAAAGAAAACTAGTACCTTTTTTTAGAAACAGTGTAATAAATTATTTTTGAGGACTGTACAGTATATAGTGATGTTCTGGAACTTTTTAGACTGATTTTAGCCCTTCTGTTGTTAATGGTCATAAGGGACATGTAAATAACCATGGTTCTCAATGTGTATAGTCCTATAGTAAGGGAGTGATTTGTTGCAAGCACAGTTGCAATGTTAGGTGACTTCTTTCCTACGATATTTTTTGTAGTTCCTTGTTGTAATTAACTTAGACTGCATTTCTATGTTGTATATTACAGTTACCTTACATGTAACAGACTGGTTTTCTCAGCACAAAACAGCAGTATTAATGCAAAGGCACCAGTAATAAAAAGATAAAAGTTTTTCAGCATGGTTTCATTTTTGTTTCTTCCTCCTTCAAGGTCATTATCTCCTTGAGAGCTTTCCCTTAAACACTAGGGTAGGTAGAATGGGTAAAAAGCCTGCATGAATAGTGTGCATGTATAGACATATATGAGTATGGGAGCGTGCCTGAGTTACAAAATCCACATCACAAAACAGGTGATTATGATGAATGCTTCATCAGGGCCAAGTATAAACTCCCTCTCCTTGAAAAATTAAGCATGCTATTAAAAGATCTCAAGTGCTTCTCTTGTTAATAAAATGAAGAATAATTTCCAAACGTGAAAATGTCTAATTGCATCTCAATGAGACATTAGCAACAAAACTTTGATCACTGGTTCACCCACTTGGAATGATTTAAATCTGTCACACACACTGTAGACTAGTAGCACATAAAAAGCAAAGACATTTTAGGTTGGCAAAGTGATAGAAGAAAATGTGTAAGAAAATTAGCCTAGACTGTTTTATACCTCCAGCCAAGACAAAACCATTTCTGCATCACCAGTGCTGTAAGAGGCAATTGGAGCACGGCATAGACACAGACGCAAAAAAAGAAACAAAAAAGCAACCCAGGAGACATCTACACCTGTCGCTGGGGTGACCTTTGCATTCAACCAAACAATCCAATGCACACATTGCAACTATTCAGACCACTGCAAAATACCTGACTCAGAGCCACACTCACTCTGTCGGCACAATCTGAAATCCTCCATTTTCCTGGTCCAACAAGATGCTAAAGAAACAAATACACCTATGATTAATGAGCCTGGGCATATTTACCTAAGAGCTTGTTCCCACTGATCTCATTCCAGCTGAGGTCAATAGCAAAATTCTCATTGACTTCAAAAGCAACATCACTGAGGCTTGAAAGGCAGATACAAGAGATGTGTGCTATTGGATGTAATTTCAGACGTTTTTACACATTTCTAAAAAGGTGCAAGTCATTAGGGCTGAACTGGCAAAGAATGCAGTTGTTATTTTGAATGCAAAAATGAAAGACACGGGTTCTTAAAATTCCTACTTGTAGGTAGATTTTCTTTTCCTGAATATTCATGTGTTCATCAGTGAAGATCTTTTGATGTCTACATTCCCTCAGCCGGCTATGCAGGCAGCCCTCTACATCACAGAGCTGGTCAGTACCAAAATCTCTGTGACTGCCCCAAAACAGTCACTGCACAGCCCACAGAGTCAGTTTCTTTCTCTCCACAAGTTCCAGAGTACCAAGTGCTTCAGGGTTGGTTGCTGCCTTGATACACACCACAGAGTACTTGGTTTGACAGGCTGGGAATCCTGCTTTCTCAGCTGAGACCCCTTAAAACATCTCAGGTTGGGCAGTGACATTCGTGTGACTTTCACAAGCTCTTCTGTGTGCTAAGAAACTGTTCACAGTATGGCAGAAGGTCAGAGTATTTGATCATAATATTAATGTCCTTGCATCAACATTATCTTTACGAAGATCTGAAAAATGGCCAAGCCAGAGAGAATTTCTTCTCAGTGTGCATGGAAAGCAACGATCAGGGTGAGATCTACACCTTTAACATTCACAATATGCAATATAGATAGCTGTGTATGAGATAGTCAACCCCTTCTCCCTTTGTATTTGGTGGAGCGTCCTCTGACTTGTCTTGGACTGCTACTTTAGACTGAGATAAATATCCCTAAGCAAGATAAATATCTCTAAACAAGCTTGCTCAAATCACAAAGTTTACACTGAAATGACAGGCACTGTGTCAGACCAACTGCACCCCTAGAATCTAAATTGGCATCAATTTGCAGCAGATGAGGATCTCACTGTCCCAGAGGTTTCATTCATTTTGATAGCACTACTGAGTAAATGACCCAATGTCTGTGTCAGAACACGTTATGAATTCTAACATAGGTGGTTTGAAAGCCATTTGCTTGTGGGTTTTTAACACACAGAAAATAAAGCCACATGAAGCTCGGGAGTTCCATCCCCACTGAATGTTCAAGACGTTTATATTTTACTTAGATCTGTTTTTTGAAAGGTTTTCACTGCTTTCTGCTGGATGTGGGTTAATCTGATATTGCCCGATGCTTCAAGAAATCCACTTTCAAAACATAGCAAAACAAAAAGGAAAATGTCATAGTCTGGCAAAAGTTTTGCATACTGGACTAGGAAAAAAAAAATCTTTGAGGAAACATCATATTATTAGTAGTTTTTTCTTTGTATTATTATTTCTGTTCTTTCACACCACCATTTGAGTTTCTCTAATTTTAACAAATAAAAATATTTTCTTTCCATTTCTATAAAACCCTTTTGCTCTCTTCCGTGTTCATATCATCTATAAACAATTAAATAAATCACCTCAAAGCACGGTGGGTCCTGCCATGGCTCCTTACGCGGTGTGTGGAAGCCCCAAGCACCCTAACTGGGAACAGGAAGAAAATTAAAAATAAAAAAAAAAAGTCATCACAGTTCTATTTGATATAAAGGAAATTATTTGTTTTTGGTGGTGGTTGTTTCTTTTGTTGTTGTTGTTTGTTTGTTTGTTTGTTTTTGGTGGGGGGAGGGAGGGTGTGGATGTTGTTAGGGCACGTGTTTATTTTTTGAAGTCCTGACCAAAATCTGAAGGCAAAAACAAAATCCTTTTCTGTCTCAGTGATCGTTTTTCCTGAACTAAATTCAACTGGTTTTAGTCATAGCCTAAGAAATTCCAAAAGGAAGCTTTTTTTTTTAAGTGAGAATCTCTAGTACCTGTTTCCAAATGAGCAAATACTACTTAAAAATATCATGTTCTCCTTGAACAAAATAAATAAATCACAAAATACCTATGGAAAGAGTCCAAAATATATTGTTTCCACCCATAAATCTGAGCTCTGGGTAAGAACTTATCTGATGCAACCCTTCAACTAGTACTCCTAAGAAAAGGGAGATGGAAACAGATCCTTAGCTCAACATCAAGTGCAGGTGTTGAGCACTTGGTGTCACAACGTCATTGTCTACCCATTAGCACTTGCACTTTGCAATCTGAGAGTTGTATGCCCAGAGCCACCTAAAAGCTTTTCAACAACAAAGGCAAAAACTTATTGTCACTTCAAGTACTAAATATGGCAAAGCCAGTCTGGATTTTTCTTGCAGTAGGAAGAGGATGGGTAGAAAATAATGGCAGGGAGAAGGTCAGGAGCATCAATCTTCTGCCTTCTGCTGTCACTAAGTAAATGGCATAGGCAAGGGGCTGAACATTAACACCAGCACTCTCAGAGGTCACTCCTTCTTGTCTTTTATTAAAGCAAACACACAGAAAACAGCCACCCACACAACCTCACTTGGGCTTTTAGGTGCTGTTAGAGCATCAGCTTCTCAGCACATGAGACCTTTCTTCCTGGTGAGGTCCAACTTTATATATACCAAAACATGGTGGCAACTGATGGTCAGCTCACTTTTCACATCTTCCTCTTCCCTGATACATATATTCAGTGTGGGCAAAGCCAACCAGGCTTCTGGAGCACCAATTTTTGTGACACATGATATATACGATAGGATGAGTTTGACCTTGCAAACCACATTTCTACTTCTTCCTCTTTTCATATTTGCCTGTGAAGCACAGTTCCCATGCATTCAAAAGCAACAAGAAATAGAAACAAAAAATTCTGTGAGAAAGTTACACAAGTGGAAAGACTTAAGAGAAAGCACCACCATAAAGAGAACCTCTAAAGTTTTATGTTAAGGTTATTATTACCTAGAACACCAATTTAAGCCCTTCATGCTTCTTGGTATGGACCAACCAGAAGCATTCCTTGCTTCAGAAGAAATGTCTTTGCCATTGACACATCTGCTTTTACTCTTAAATTAAAGCATATGTTGTGACAACTACCAGAAATGAGTCAACAACTACTGGTTCCTGAATAGTAATATGTCTCGTCTCAGCTCTCTCTGTTTTACAGGCCTTATTGGCTCTGTCTGGACAAGTGAAAAAAAAACCAAAACACTGAAAACATTCCCCTTTACTAATGAAGGGTCCAAAAACTTCTTTTTAAAGTGAAATCTTTTTTGAACAAAGATGGCAACTCTCTGAAGCTACTTGATAATCCCTTTTCGTGGCTCTAAGATATTTAATTTTCCCAAAACTTAGATTTAAAACAAATCCTGTTATATACTACAAACATCAACCAATATTAGAACCCAGATAGAACACATTCTCTGTGTATTTCACCCCCTAGCAAGTGCTGTCAAAGCTAAGACAATAGCATAATGCTTAATTTGCCAATAATTAATGCAGAGACACCATAAAATGTGCTTAATCCTCAAAGAGATTCAGTCGCTTGACGCCAGATTTCAAAGAAAAGCATGCAAATGCAGCAATAAAATGCATTCCATTTAATCAACTAAACCTATAACAGACCAATTCACATTGTTTTATGGCATCAAATAACAGTTTCTAATGTGATTCCACGTGGGAGAAAATAAGGAGGTTGCTGTAAATACTAGAACAGGTCACAGACAGATGATTTCTTAATGAAATGTTAAAGGCTTCCAAAATTTACCTCTCATGGGAAAATAAAAAATTCCACTCCCTACTATGTCTTTAACTGAAAGAAAAGACTGTAAAGGTCAGCAAAATATGCCAGTTTTAACTGGCTTCACTGTAGAAAATGCAGATTTCTTATTTTAAAGTAAATATAGTCCATATTATTTATTTGTATCACAATAACAATATCATGACAAACCATTTGGAAATAGAACTGCAAATGGTCATCCAGCAAAGTCTGTCAGAGCTAACAAAAAGTAGCCACTTTTGGTTCAGAAAGCAAGAGAAAAAGAAAAGGAACAAAACAAACCTTCTGTGTTATTATGTAAAATGAAATACAGTTCAGAAACATTAAGGCATTTTTACACTGCAGACATCTGAAAGAATAGATGTTGTTCTAGAGAATGAATTGCCATATGGGTTAGAAAACATACAGAAAAATAAGAGGGAAAAAATAGAGAGATGTTGACTCGTGCAATTTGATGGCAGCTAAAAACTCTAGTCACCACTGCAGACTGCAAACATTCAGAAAAGGCTGTAGTTCCATCAAATATCTCAAGTCCAAATTTTCAAATATATTTTCACTTTATTTTATGAATGCCCATCAGATATATATCTTTAATGCTTCAGCACACCAGTTGAATAAAAACCAACAACATAAAAACCCTTTTCATAAAAGATCCAAGAAGTGAAATCCCAAAGCCATAGCCAATTACTCCGTGAGCAAATCATCTTTGACAACCATATATAAATGACATTGTGACGACAAATACAATGTACAATAATAAGTGTGCCATGGTACAAAATATACAAAAAAGAATGCGTATTTAATATACATTCAACAATACCCCATAAAAATCTTTGTTGGGAAAGTGAAGTGCCTTTTCAAGAACAAAAAACGTACACCACGTCTGTAAAGATGGCTGAAGTATCTCCCATCAAAAGAGCAAAGCCTGTGTTCCGTGACAGGAGATATAAAATAACTGAGCTGAATTTTCCCTAAAGAAACAAAAGATCTAAACTTCATAAAATTTGTCCACATTTGTAGTATAATAAAGTATTCAGAGTGCAGAAAATTCTATTTAATTTAAATTTCACTTAAAAGCGGGCCCTCTTTTATAGATATAGCTCAGTCATATAAAACCAAAAAATCTATATTCCTTATAATAAAAAGACCATTTCTGCCCATGTGGCTTTGATGCATTCCACAACTCACGTAATTTTACTGGAATGGAAATATGAATCTGACCAGAGGTCAGGAAAAAATTGGTTCCTCATTTTCTCCTGGCTCTATACAAGTCTTGCATATTTTTTCTTAAACATTTTTTGCCTTTGTTTCAGACTCCTTCAAGTTTGACTTCAATGAGAATTCCAAGACATGACTGGGGTGGGCTTTATGAAGAACTCATGCTTACAGAGCAGCTGATTTCATGAAGTCCATCTGGCTTCCAGTTTTCAAGGAACCACTTTGTGCCCTCCTTTCAAAGCAGGTACTTGCAATGACAGTAGAAAACATTCAGATGCTGAGCTAAGTGCACAACCACACTCAGCTCCCCTGGGCATTCATCCTTATTCCTTGCTGGGGGCCAGGAACAGATGCAGCTGAGTGTTTCTAATAACAGCTGATAAAGCTGATCCCTGATCTCCAAGAGTGGAGATTTCATGCTTTATTTCCACAGTTCAGGCTTTGCTGGCTTCCACCCGAGGTGAAGGTGGCATATTGGCAGCCCAAGGGAGGGGAGTGAAACTGCCACCAACCTCTCTTGAAAGGACAAGCTTCCACAGAGAGGGATGAGTGCAAATTGTATTGTGGCTATCACTTTCCCTGTCTTTAAAGAGCTTGACCTTACCACTGCCTATAAAATCATGGGCCCAGATCTGCAATTTACACAGCAGCAGTTAGCACATTTAAACTCAGTAACATCAGTTTTTACCTCAGCCCTGTTTGCCATGAACTAGGCAACAGAACAGGTTCAACTTACAGGTACAGAACCATGCCTCTTGTATTAGATTTCAAGGGCAGACCCCAAGCCCTCCAAAACCATTAAAATCAAAAGCATTCTCTTAAGTTCAGAACTCACCTGAAGCTCATTCCCTGTACCATTCACAATTTTGATTTTAAGAGAACTCATAGGTATGCTACTAAAGGACTACACACAACACTTGCAGGAGGATTCAGGCCTCTCTGAAAATCAGTTCTTATGAATATGTGTAGAAAGAGAGATAGGAAATGAGAGGTACCTATAAATCACATGGCATGCCTGAGCAATGCCCAGGTGAATGCAAAAAAAAAAAAAAAATGTTATTTGCAGTATGTATATCTCTTCCTGAGTTGGATTTCATTCCCAGTATGGAATCCAAGCATCTGTTTGTTTGGTTGTTTTTTTTTTTTGGCAAGGTACTGAATCACATGGTAAGGCAATCCAATTTTCTGGTTTGCTTCCTGTCTTCTTTCTTCCTTGATGGCTGAGCATTTCTCACTGAGATCACTACTGCAATGTGTGCCAGAATATGTTTAAAATATGGTCCTGTAAAAATAGAAATCAGGTTTGTTTCTTTGAAGGCAGCGTTAATTCTTCATATATTCTGGGATCTTGAAGATTTCAGCTGAACAGATTCAAAGTGATCTTCTTTTTCCTGCAATGGAAAAGACAGGTTCCCATTAGCTGGGATTCTCAAAATTCACTCCACCAGTTGCTAGTCACTTTTTTTAATAACTCCAGAGCAGCCTCTGCCAAAGACTTTGTTTCTACCACAGTATCGAAGAGCATCATTTGACTATAATACCACTAATTCTGTAAAAAAATTGCAAAATAATAAAAGTTACGTGAAGAGAAAAAACAAGGAAGAGGAAATTTTTCCTGGTACTCTCTTTAGAGGATGCAGGGAAGGTTTTCATTTAATACTCACGCTGTAGGACAGTTAGCCAGGGCTAGGGAATTGAAAGATAACCACATCAATGTTTATGATTATTTAGTAATTGGTTTGCTACTTAAAGAAAATGTTTGCAATAAAGCTTGTGAATGCGAACACCACCGTCCCACTCCTGGATTGCCATTCCTAATCCTCTTTTGGTCAAGACAAAAAGTCTAGAAACCCTTTGCCGTCCAAAAATCATGGACAGAAGATTGATTTGTTCTTCTCATTTTTTTCCTTCTGGGTAACAGCCCAGCCCATCTGTCCAGTAGGTATCAGGGTGTAAAGTGAGAATGAGACAACAGCCCACACGGGAGCTACCAAAGAGCCCAAAGCTACTCACTGAGAAGTGCTGGCTCTTGCAATGTGTATCTTTTCTATTTGTTGATGTACACAAACATGATGGGAACTACATTAACTCCTGTTCTGGTCCTTAAAGCAGTCTCCATCAGAGATCAAGACAGTCTGGTGCACATGTGAGAAAGAGCAGGAGAGAAAACTGTCCTACACTTGCCTATAGCAGAGAATATATTTCTTCTTTTGAAGGACCTGGAATTGTTATGCTAGAAACAACAGATGGAACTAGAACACCCTCCAACCTGAGGCAGTTTCATGATTCTTTAGCTTCCATATTCTCATTAAAAATAATAGTTATTTCTTTCTTTATTACAGTCCTAGTCCTAAATTGCTTGGATACTCAGAGCCATTAATAGTTCCATTAGATGTTTTGTCTCAGAGAAATGCCATTGCCTGTAGCTCAAACATATAGTTAGGACAGTTATTTCTTTATCTCTCCATTTCAATTTCTTCTCTTTTTTTCCTCTGCTTTTCTCTCTACTTTTTTTTTTTTTTTTTTTTTTTAATATTATACATGCAAATGCATCAGGAGATGAATTTCTTCATATTTTCTGTAAATGAAAAATGATGCCTATAACATTTGTTTTGGAAAAATATATATTAATAATTCCGGTTATCTGCAGGGATACAGGACACAGATTTCAGTAAGCTAATGAGGTACTGCAAGCTGAATTTGTCAGCTATGATTATCTAGTACGAAAAAAAAGGAATCAGCTTAGAAATATCTGACAGGCTTGTTTAAAAAGGAGAGAGTACTCAGGGAGCCTGTTACAATGGATATAGAAACTTCAAAAAAAAAAAAAAAAAACTTTTTGAGTTTCTAACCATTCAAGTGGTCTGAATACTATAGCACTAATGCTTACTTTAAAGAAAAAAAAAAGGAAAAAAAAATATATTTTTCCCATACTCTCATCTCTATACTTCTAATCAGGCAGAAGCCAGTGGTTGGTGCTGCAAATTGAGTCAGCAAAGCTTTTACAGTTATCAGGCATAGAGCAAAACATAACTCTCAGCAGCATTGGTCATCATGCTCAGCCACAGCCAGCCAAGCCATTTCATGCACACAAAAAAAAAATCATCCTACGTCCTGCAAAGTCCTACTGGAAAGTTATTCCTATAGGATTCAAAATGGAACCTACTTCTGCACAAAATTTAATGTGCTTTCTTTTTATTTACATTTCAAAATCCCTAGCATTACATTTCTTCACCTTTCCACAAGGTACGACTTTACAGGACAAACAGTCAAGGTGGGGGCAAGCGGAATTGCATATTAAGTGTGTACCATCCCCTAGGAGGGAGACTTGGGGAACAGGTACGTGGAAAGAGGAAAGCATTCTAATAAAACCAGAAGACAACAAGGAGAAAGAAAAAATATGGAAAAAGTAAGGACAGACAATTGCACTGCACTGCACTCAGTTGCAGAATGGAAACCAAAGAACATGAGAAAAAAAATCTCAAAATTCAACTTTCTGAAATACTGTTTAGACAAGATACAAAAAAGTCATTGTTCAAAAGATTCTATGTATTACTACTATTCCAGAAACTTTCTTATTTTGAAACAACCCTATTCAGCAGAGCTGTGTGAAAGGGAAAATGTCATTCACCCTTTCCCTGTAATAATAAATGCCCCAGCTGGACTCCCTTGAAGACAACACTGACTGCAAAGCATTAGGAAAAAAGATCAAAATGCTTGTGGGATCTACCATGACAGTCCTCTGTTTCCCCTATGAGTAACAATCAGAGGACATAAAAGACCTCTGTGCTAGGAATTTAGATGTATATCCACACTGCATCACATGCTGCAAGAAAATACTTAAGTGTTGTTGCTCTCCAACAAAATGGAGGACGTTGCTGGATTGGGTGATGGGCTTTAGCTGATGCTTCACTTCATCTGAATACTGTAACACTGAAAATTATGGCTCTCAAGTCAGCCATGAAGTCAGTCCAGGTGAGGTGCAAACAGCTGACAGCTGTGTTCCCGATGCTAATTTCCTGTACCTATAATAGCTGTGTTTGCTTCCGTGGAGGTATATGGTAGGAATCCAGGAAACAAGGTTTCCCGTGCCTCTTTTTAGGCATGGCCCATACAATAAAGAATGCTTCAGGAAGCTCCCTATAGAAGAGAATGCATTTCCTGCCACTTTTATCATTATTCACATTCTGGTTTTCAGCAGGTTGAGAGCAAACAGAGTGCTGTGTGTGATAGAGGCTACACAAAACACTCTGAAAATTTGCATCACAGCCCCATCATTTCCAGTGATAAATAATGGTAACAATTATTTTTAGTATTAATAGTACTAATTACCACTTACCTTTGTTGCCAAGGACTTGAGCTTCCCCAGCAGTGACTGCTTATTTGAATATACTATTTCTTCTTCATTATCTTCTCCCTCCATTATAGCACAACTGTCAGCAGCTGGCAGCTCACACTCTTTTGAGTTCGCTGTCATCACTAATTTGGAATATTTATACTCCAGCCTGATGACAGAGGAGATTTAGGTTAGATAGTACAAGGAAGTTTTTTACTCAGATGATGATAAGCACTGGAACAGGGGTTGTGGATGCCCCATCCCCGGATGCAGTCAAGGCAAGTCTGGATCTGGCTCTAAGCAGCCTGGTCTATTTGTTGGAAGCCCTGCCCACAGCAGGGGGGTTGAAACTAGATGATCTTTGAGATTCTTTTCAACCCAGGTCATTCTATGATTCTATGATTCTGTGATAGGAAGCCAGACAGGTATTCTTGTCCCATATTCAAATATTTTATGATTTAGATTTAGATTTATGGTTTAGATTTTATGCTGCAAGGTATGAGTGAAGAAACCCCTTTGGTCTTCATACCCTGAGAAAACCATGTTGCTTCAGGGGTTAGTCAACCTCAGTCTCTTAGGAGTTAAAAAGACAGGTCCTGTCAGGAAACCATCCCATAACAAATTATTGAGGATTTTCTATATTTTTAATTCTAGCATTTTTAAAAGCCATTGCCAGAAAAAAACAAACTGATCAAACATGGTATTTTTCATCAACATTGTCATAAGGTCAGATCCACAAAATGTCTTTTTTTTCAATATATCAAGCTTACTTTTATATGAAACACAAGTTGCAGCACTTACTTCTGGTTCTTCTTCCAAAAATAGCAGGTCAAAGCTATCAGCAGAACAGCAGTGAAAGCACCAACGCCAGCTCCAACCTTTAGCCAAAAATCCACTGTTTCACAAGTGTTGGTCCTTTTCTCTGGCAAGGAAACCCCTTTAATGCAATGCTTTGGCTCATTCCATACGTACAACGTTTCCTTTTAAATAGAAATCACAGAATACCAGAAAATGTAGGAAAACAGAACTTTTTATAGTTGAATGAAACAAGCTGTTTTTTGGTAAATGGGTTAGACATCTTTTCAATAAAAGAAAACCAAAGCATGTGCTTGGTCTTCAGTCATACTGTCAACTCAGTTGTCCCCTTGATTGTAGCTGCAGGTTCAAACATGGCAAAAGGGTTTCCTCTTCTTTACTGATCCTCACTTCATATGCTTTGGTTTGGACAGGGATTGTGAACTGGCTGTGCCTGATTTGGATATGTTTATCAACAGGACAGTTCTGAACCAGTGAAAGGATTTCCTAATATTTGATTAGAGAAGGAAGTAGCAGGAACACTGCAAACAAGGAAAGATGAATTTCTAAACTGAAATCTGTCTATGATGATTATGGCTACGTAAGGATTGATGTCCTTTAGGCACTCTATTCTACAAATGACTTGCTTGCATACGGAATGCATCTAGAGTTCAGGTCTTACAAGTACAGACATCAGCCAGTGGAGAGTTGCCAAGGGCACAAATATTCAAGACTGTCGCCACAGCCTGAGATCCCCAACTCTACGTGCACTTAGCATGTCCACTTGCACAAAGAATTTCAACAGCTTTCAAGTTTTACCCAAATTAACACACACAACTTGGAGCTGGAGGTGCCGTACCTGAAATCCTTTTTTGCAGGCTCCCTCAATCTCATGGTAGTCTTGCTCTGTGCACAGAGGGCAAGCTTCTGCACTTTCCCACACAAAGTAGAAAATGCATCCATCGCAGGTACCAGCAGGGCATGAGCTAGGAGGAGAGCAAAGCATAGTTATCATTTATGAAACATTCTGGAGTTTGCATCTTCACTCTACATTCTTTTGCTGAAAATTGGTAATGGTAAGTACAAATAGTTTAATATCTATCAAGTCAGCAGATGGAAAAATCTGGGGGAATAATTTTTCCCAGTTTATAAAATGCAAATAAAAGCAGATGTTGGGCTGCTAAAGGTCTAAAAAAAGCAGCTGAGTTCCTGGCAGTGTGTGCTACCTGTGTACCTACAGTGAAAAGAAGTAAACTTAGGGGCAGCAGAACTACTTTAATGTTTCACCAGCAGGAGTTAGATTGGCAGGTGCCTCTCTCACTATTCTCCTGCACTGGGTGACTGTTCCCCACGAATGCTACAAGTTGATTCCTGCTCCTACTAAAGTGATCCCTGGGTGATGTTGTCCATATGGAATGGACTTGTCTTGTCATGGTTAATTACCAGGAAGATGTTCACCAGTTAATGAAGAGATAACAGTTTTTCTTTGTCTAAGAGAGACTAATGAGTTGATTATGCATTCAACTGGCAGAACAAAGTTGTACTGGCAGTGCTAGGGCATTGATGCAGCTTTTCCTCCTGACAACTGCAGCAGTTCTAACAGCAGCAGTGACAAACAGTCCATGCAAGAAGTTGGGTTGTGTAAATGTCCATGCTGAAAAACTGATGTAAATGTTCTTGTTGTATCATCTGGGAATCCGTTATTCTGATCTAAAGGACTGAAAAGTCCACAGAACTAAAAGCCAATTCTGGCTTACCTTAATTCGAATAATTCATAACTATCATCTCTGGATAATGTAATATTTTTTGCCATACATGATAAGACCACTGATAGATCTTTCTCCTCTTACATCTTCCGCCTTGTACTACAATTTCATGTGATACTAAACACTGTGTCGGGAAGATCAAAGAGTTACGTGCAATACTACTTGACATTTATCAGGTACCTCACTACTTATTTGAAAATATCTGTCTGACTGTTGAGTTAATCAAAGTGGGGCTAGGAAGGCAGATGTCAACAGGAAATGAGATAAGTGTATCATATCAGCATCAGCTGTGTGCTGTTTCTGTCTATGCTCATGCTGTTAAAAGCAAAACTGTTAACTTCTCACACTACTGGTGAGTTATCACAGCTCACACTGTGTTAAGCCCAGAATGCTAGAGATAAGGGACTTACACCTGAAGGAGATTCACACAGCGTTTGATAGATGGTGACTTGTTGCCCAGTGTAATTTGCAGTGTGTCAAGGACCTAAGAAACTGGGTAAACATCTCCAAAGGCATTCAAACATCAGTCACTCAGCTGTCCTGTCATGTGTGAAGCAGCTGCCTCTTTGGCTTTGCTCAGGTGGGCATGGATAGCCTGTCCCAAAGAGGATCCCACACATCTCATGTTAGCTTTTGGGAAGGAGGATGAGTGTGGGTATACATGATCAATATATATATAATAATGTGCAGATGAGCTACAATGGGCTTTGACAGCTCTGGAGGAGAAATGAATGAGACTTCCTATCAGGTTAAATGAGGCAGAACAGAACTTCTCATTGCTGTTAAGTATAAAGTTCCTACTGAGTTTTGTAAAGGTTTTCTATTAGGAAAAAAAAAAAAAAAAAAAAAAAAAGAGCTTCAGGCAATACTGGAACACGAACACTTAAATACCTGGGCACAGAAAGCTCTCCTTGATCTGGCTTGTTGGGGTTGCATCTCATTGTCACAACAGCTGCACGACCATCTTCACAAGAGGTTGTCGCTGTTGA
This sequence comes from Callipepla californica brunnescens, assembly GCA_023055505.1. NCBI lineage: Eukaryota > Metazoa > Chordata > Aves > Galliformes > Odontophoridae > Callipepla > Callipepla californica. The sequence continues at coordinate 3,124,930 of JALIRH010000056.1, read as the reverse complement.
AGACCTAATGCAAAGCAGAAGGAAAAATGTGCAATCAGTAATGTTTCCACTACGGTAAATACATACTGCTGTTTCATAGGTCTACCTCCATTTATCAACCTGCAATATGAATTCTTTGCTGTGGCACATTTGCCATTGTCAGCTGGAAGAACAAAAAGCAAGATCAGAAGCTTGTTAGGTTTCATCACAACATTCAAATCTCAAAGTACTCTGAGATGGTACTTAGGGAACTGCTCTGCTTTTCTAGCTAGTTTGAATTCTGCTGAGCAGTGCTGAGCAGAGGAATAAACCTGCCCCCAAAATAAGAAAGATTAAAAAAAAAACAGAGTTATAGGCACTGTGCTTGCTGTGCTACTCTGACAGAGAGTTTATGATAGCTTTTTCCTTCACACTGTGCCTGAAACAGCAGAAGGTAAGGAGGACCTTATTCCAGAAAGACTAAAACTGTAAGTCAAGTTTATAATATTCTCAAAGGGGGGTCACTACAGTGAAGTTCAGTCTGTAATATCAGTCAAGAAAATGTATGTATGTGAGTATTCATGAAGTGCTAAAACCTAAAGTGGTATAGCAAATTAAGATCTACCACTGAAGCCAACACTGACAGCCAATATGTACAGCAAATGTAGGTAGGTGCCTTAGGATAACCTGGATAGCCTCACAGCTCCAGAGAGAAAACATAGAAACTCAGTTCACATGTTGTCTATCAGCACATAGCCATGTCATCTGAGGTAATATCTGAGCTAATTATTATCCAAATTCTTTTTACAAAGGAGAGTAAGTAATAAGAAAAGTGTACTAACAACTGAGCAACATGGAACACTTTTAATTTTTTTGAATTTTTAACACTGATGCATTCATTTTTGTAACATCAAAAAATACAAATGATTGTGAAAGAAAATATGCAGTGGAAAGTGAACATATCAAAGTCACATATGAGGAATTATGGAAAGTAATGCGACATTGGAAGTGGCACTTGGATTAATCGAAATTCTGGTACCACTACCTATCACTTATACTGCCATCAAGTATAATTTAGACTTAAGCAAACAGTGTTGGCTGATTTCATAAAATATTCTTCAACATGTCAACCAGTATCAGACAAATATTGACTAAGGTAATAAAGATTAAAGGTGCATTAAAGATCTTCCCTCACTGCTTTAGTTTCCTTTAAACAAATGAAAGCTGAAGTACCAACTAGCAGGATTTTTTACCTACTTGTAAAAGAAATGCACATCGGGTACTTTGCTTGGAGAGGGAGGGAACGTGTCTGTCTTGACACTGATATTTTCCAGCGTTGTTTCAATAGTAGCTCCTAAAATTTAAGAAAATAAAAATGAAAGGAAAAACAGGGATGGATTTCTGAGGTGTTTGCACACAGTATTTTCCGTCAGCAAGGTATGGTTCTCACTTAATACCATTTCATGGCATTGTTATACATTACACATTTTTCTTGATTCTGAGATTGCAGATTTGTATGTCCCTCATGCGGCTTGATTTTCTCAAACAGAAAATATTAACAATAACATAGGAATGCCTTGATTTTGGAACAAACAGGTGGATGTGTGTAATGACAAAGGTTATACACATCTCCATGGACTTTGGAGAAAACCTGAGAAAGAGGAAAACTCAAGTCACATAAATTCTGAGATCTTTTTTATCCCATGAACCAGAGAATGCAGAAAATATATTGATCCTGTACTGCAACATTTCACAAGAACCAGGAGCTGTACAAATGGGGCAGGTCACATCCTTCTACAGAGGTGAAAAATTGCCAGAACTGTAAAAAGCAAATTGGTAGCAACCAGAAACTGATGGGAAGACTGAAGACAAGAGTTTTCCCCTTGTTCTTCCAACAATTCAGACACCCTGGTTGCAGTCTGTCCAAACCTGTGATCGTGTAAGTACATGGATCGATGCACTCAGTAATACTGCATAGTCACACAAGTGAGAGATGGCTACAAAAAAATCACATCAACACAACGAAAATGCAAAGAAGCTTGTTGCAGCAGCCATAGGGAACACATGCAGGAAGATGTCATTCTTGTGGAAGGGTCTCCATTCTGAGAACACACACTACAGTCCCTGTGGTAATTATTTCCTCTCATCAAAGATATTGTATCTAACACAAGGTATCTCAAATTTGGTTCTCAACCAAACATTCGTTACTCAGTAGACTGGAAGATGCACCTCCGAGGAACTTTAATTTATTCAAGAGGCAATGAGAGAATATTCCTATCCAACACACAGTACTGTAGGGTTGGCATCCCAAAGTGACATTTCTAAAAATAATAACACTGGAAGTAAAATCAAGTATGAGGGAAAAAAAAGCAGTATTCCTTAGAAGCTATTAATTATACAGCTAAAATATAGCTCTCTCTTGAATGACAATTGTTTCAACTAAGAGTCCACCTTGGATTAGAGTAGCAGTAAAGGAGCCATTAAAAAAAAATTGCCAAAATTTTCATAAAGAGGGAATAAATAATCAAATGGGAATCTATTTAAATCAGAAGTTATGAGTTACAGAAAAAAAAATGATAATGGATGCTAAAGACTTCAGGGAAAAGCTCATGTTTGGCAGCACTAGACAAATTCTAAGTCTGACGTCTTTAACGAATACTAGAAATAAAACATACCTTATGGATGGCAAAGGCAAACTTAAAGCATTTTGAAGTGTAACAGTTGTATTACAGAAAACACAGAAGATACATTTTCTCTGTACTAAGAGAAAGTCAGGATTACATGTATACTTTCTAAGATAAAGACTGCATACCTTACTTTTTCATTAGCAAGAGAGGATTCTGGCAACTACCTGGGATGCACATATGAACTAGCAAATCTACATCGAAGTGTAACCAAGCCAACAGGATCTCCCACTTAGACATATTTGTCTTTAACAGAGCATTTAATGACAGTGAAATGTCAGAAGACTGATGGAGAGGGAATATGCTGTAGAAATTCAGAAAGGACAAAAACTGAACCACGGATGAAAATGTGACAAATTAACCAGAATAGGAAGTGGAAGAGAAGTTTCAGTTAACACATAGATTAGAAAAAAAGTCAGCATGTACTTATGCAGAACAGCTTCTGTTCAATAAATCTGATTTCATTCCTTGAGTGCTGATGAATTTGGTTGTTAAAGAAAATCATGTACATTTATCAAGTATTTCACTAATTAATATGAGATTTTAATTAAAGAGTTGGCAGTGTACTATAAATTAAGTGTATACTCTGAATTAAAAGTTATTTAACATATTAATTATAAAATTATCTGTCCTTGACAAACTGTCATCAAATGGGGTATGACCCCAATCTTCACTAAGCATTAACCCAAAATGCAAGATTACCATCAGTGATCTGCAAGAAACAATGTAATCACTATTTGTAAAGTGCAGATGAGACACAGTTCAAGAGGAATAGAAATACAAAACAGAGCAAGTTCATTCACTTAGTAAGCTGGTCCCACTGAAACATAACTAACGTATCTTAGTGCAGCATGGTGCTGCACAAGATGAAGGCTAGTCATAAAGAAGTGAGACTGTCACTTGGAAATTATAACTCTGAAAAAGATCTTGGTTCTGGATAGTTAGAACCAAGAGGACATTCTGAAACCCCATGAATTCAGAAGGGCTCAGAGACACAATCATTGCGTATAAATACAAACATGAAAGTCTCATTGTCTTTATAGTGAATTAAATGCTGTAGTAGTATTCTAGTCCGATGCCCAAACTTTAAGAAAAGATAATAACAAGAGGCCGCAAAAAGAGCCTCAAAAGGTATTTGGATGCTTGAGAGAAATACATGTTAGCAAGAGACTTTGAAGATTTGGCCTGCTTCATTTATCAGAAGAGCAGACAAGCAGGGTGTGATGAGGAGGTGTGATGATCCCAGTGTACAAAATATTTCTCCAGGCAGGAAAAAGTAGCTGTGAAATGGAGAAAAAAATAAAGAGAATAACAGGAAATAAGTGCTGAAAACTGAAGCCAGGCAAATTCAAACAGGAAAAAAAGCTGCTTTAATACAAAATATGGAGACAGTGTTTGTCCAGTGAAATGTATAACAACAACTATGGTAAAGCTCTTATTTCTCTTAGTCTTGGAAGTTCAGGTTTGGAATGCTCTTGTAAAGATGTTCTTTTGTAAAAAATAAGTTTCTGGGCTCAATGCCAGGGAGCAAGTACAAACATTCTGTGCCTGTAATGGATAGGTGAGCAGGCTAGATGACTTCATTGTCTGCTCTGGCCTTAAAAGACTCTGGGAACTTCTGAGCCACAGCAATGCAAGACGTAATGGGCTGAACTGCCCCTTGCTGCCCTAAGGTTCTTCTTTCCTCACCTAATCATGACCCAGCACCAGCTTCTTCTGTAACTGACTGAGTGGGGACGTGGCACGGGCAGGAACACTTGGACTAATGGAACTGCTTCAGTGATGGGTCTTGTGCTACACAAGGTGGGTGGGAAATATGACAGCAAATTAAATCCTTTTAATTACATTACCAAGATTTTTAAGTTGAAATTCTGTGCACCACGGGACCCACAAAACCGAACACAGGGAAGAAATACTAATACAGACAAGAGCTGACCAGCCCTAAGATTATTCAGTCGAAGCAATATGCAAAACACAAACCACAAACCACGTACCTAAGAACCTGTCAGCGAGGCTATTGGACTGCAGAGCCAGGGCTGTTCGGAAACCCTTGCTGTCCGATGGGATGATGGTGGACTGACAGACAAAAGCTCCCACAAAGTTGGAAAAATCTTCTGATTCTGCAACCATGTCCTTCAGGGTAACATCTGTGATATTGTCAGTGCAAATAGCCATCTTTTTACCCTGCAGACAATCAGGAAAAATGGGGAAGCTGTTGGTTGTTGATAGGATGTGAAAAAGTTTGGGAGACATTGCAAACTGTATGAGCTTCATTCGTCTTAGAAATAACTCGGCGTTTCTATCACGAGAGAAACAAATTGCAGCAATAAACTGTGTCATTCTGAAGGCTCCGATTAAAGCCTCGTTTAGAATCAGAAACAAGATGTCACCTCCAGTATGTGTCTTATCAGAAACCTGTGCTACGAAGCACTTTTCTCTGTTTATCTTGACAGCACAGTGCTTACTTGCAGAGCATAATAAAATGGCTTTTACAGAGAAAATATATTTCCTGTAAATAATACACTGTAGAATACCTCTTTACTTGGGATTTAAATCAGATAAAACATTCTCAAAGCATGAATGCATTAAATCCATAAGCAGATACACAGCCTTCAAGACTGCATTAATGTCACATACTGAGACCAATGAAAGAATCTTAGAACAGCAACAGTGAAACCCAAATCAACAAATTCAGCAGGCTTGACCTTCCAAAATGCCAAGCACACAGACATGGTCCTCTGGGTCTGATAGTACTGTAGAACCAGGGGGAAAATATTTGATAAATGAAGACCAGAGCCACAGGGGAGTATCTTTGTGGATCTAATTGTCATCAGCTCTAATCCAGATAGATACGTATACATTTAAGCCCAAAAGTATGCAAAATTCTTTAAAGAAATATGACTTCTGGTTTATCTAATCTTATGCAAACTCTTTCGTATATGGAGATTTCCTAATTTTACAGGGATAAACACTGATGTAGACTGCATGCATTGGCTTTAATGGGATAATCATCTGGTGCTGCTCCAAAATGTCAGTTGATGTATGTGACAGTATGCTCTGGTACACTCCAAATCTGGCTGAGTTTGAGACACAGAGGAAAGGATCTGCACACTTCCTCAGTGTGATCCCACCAGGTGTCAGCATGGACTCAACACCCACTGAGCTCACCTCATTCCCACACAGGCTGATGTTAAAGAAGTGGAAGAACTTGGTCCCACGGGAAGTGAAGCTCGGCCCACTCATTAAGGAGCCCACTTGGCTGAGGTTGCTAAAATCATAACTCAGGGTCTGGTTATCCTTGATGTATGACACCAAGCAGTCACTGAAGCAGGCAGAGTGGTCCTTCAGAGATGGAGAGGAATTCATAAGAGAAATTACAGACAAGCAGCAAACCATATAGCTGGTAACTGTGAGTTAAAGCAAGGAGGAGCAGACAGGACTACTTTCCTTGCTAAGGACAAAAGGGAATTTGTCCTGTTTCTGTGATTCATCTTTCCCCTGAGAAAATTCCCATCCATGCTTCAGCTCCTTGCAAGTACATCTCAGAAGGGCTTCGATGTTCCTAAGCATTGCCTTTCTGCTATCCAAGAAAATGTAGAGTTGCTTTGTTTTGTTGTGGGTATATTTACGATCCCAATGTCCAAGCTTAAAACCCTGTAGATAGACCAGAACCATGGTCTTGCTTACTCTTGCATCTTGCAAACCCAAGAAACAGAGCTTAAGAAACAGCAACAGAATATGACCCAACCAAAGACAGGAAGAATATGAACAAAACAGATCTGTTCTTCAAGTCCCTGTGCAGTTCCTTGCTGAACAATATTGAACATGGTAAACATTTATCTAGGATTACAGGCAAGTTCTAAAGGGAAGGCAACATCATTCAGCTGGAGAAGTCCTTGAGTTTAAAATAGCAGGAGTTTGGGACAGTTTGAGGTTCAAGTAACTTAAATATTTACCTTATTCATACACTATCCCAACGTAGCTTCTTGAAATGCACCATTTTATCATCTTATCATATGTGTAGAAAAAAAAAAAATAGACTAAGGTAATAACTGGAAGAATAGGTTCATTCGGTTACAGTAATATTCCCTTGGTAACAAGGCACATACCTGCAGTAAAAGCAGCCAGGCTGGCCCTTTGAGTTTTCAACAACCCCTTTTTCATCCTACCCGGTGTGCCCTTCACTGAGACAATCACAGCTTGCATACCTTGGTGCTCTTGCTGCCAGGCCCACATGGGATGCAGGCCTCCCTGCCGTAGACCTGGTGGATGGACAGGAAGGTGTTGTCTGGACACTCCTTGCACTGGCTGCTCTCCTTCTCAATGTAGTGTCCCACTGGGCAGGGCACACAGGATGAGCCAGACTGCTCAGAGCCCAGTGCACAGGCCCGGCAAGAGGAGGCGACTCCATCCACTGCGTTAGTCACTGTGATGGAGTAGATCTTTGCCACATCATTGATGAACTGCCTGCTCTAGAACAAGACACAAAGAAACCACTCTGATACCACCACATCACTGCACATGGACATAAACTTATGCATGCAGTTCCAGCATGGGTGGTTTACCCACAGCTCCTTCCTGAGTGACCCTATGTCTCAGTTTCAGCTGGGATGCAATATTTTCTTCAGAGTGCCTGGTATGATGCTACATTTTGGTTCTAGGAGAAAAGTAACGTTGATAACACACTGACATTTACAGTTGCTGCTAAACAGTTGTTTAGAGCCAAGGTCACACTTGGCAAAGGGCCCAAGGAGCTGGGATGGAACAGAATTATAACAGTCAACTTAAACTGAACAAAGGGATGTTCCATACCACGTGACATCATGCAGAAGGCATCTTGAAGTGGATGGGAGTTTACCTCTCCCTCTTCTGCTGTTCGGGGGGCTGGCTGGGCATCAGCCGGGGTGTAGTGAGCCATTGCTTGTGCATCACTTGTTATATACACTCACATATATATAAATATTCATAACTATTACCCTTTTTCTTTATCTTAGTAACTAGTTCTATCTCAATCCACGAGTTCTATTTTTTTTTTATTCCCGATTCTCTCCCTCATCCCACTGGGAAGAGGGGGAGTGAGCAAACAACTGTGTGGTGATGAGCCACCTGTCAGGATAAACCACAACTTACATGGTAATCGCCATTCACCCCTTACAAGTCTGTGAGCTTTAACAGAAGGCAGGAGCTCAGACAACGAGTGTCCAAAGAAAGCCGTGCTGTAAAGAAATACTTACATCTTGGCCCTCGTTTATTCTCTGAAAGGCCCAGGTAAATGTAAAGGAAGCATTTTTGGAGATGATGTGAGTATATGATTGCTTCTCTTTGCTTCTTTCCCATGATTCCACCACATTAGTATTTTTTCGATTAATATCCTATAAAAGTCATAATAATTTATTTAAAAAAATGGAAGTGGAGTCATACTAAACTAAAGACTAGCATTTTATAATATAGTCATTAATATATATAAAAGACTTTACAATTGCATTTAACATTTAATAAAAGGAAGCAAACATCCTGCTTTCCATCACTGGCAATATTCCAGTTGAGAGTAGGCATCTATTCTAAAAGATACTCCTACAGCAGTTAAATTTGAAGTCCTACGGCAAATTATGAACAAGGACAGATTCAGCACAGTGACTGTGGTTTCAAATTCTGTTTATGGATAAAACATGTCGATATCAGAGCACGGAGAGAAGAAAATTAAAATTCAAAGAAATACTGTATTTTCTACCATCTTTGCATACCCAGCTTGTTGGTGTCTCTAGTGAAACAGTACCAAAATTTACATGAAAAAAACCTGTTCAGCCTATCTTTGTATTTCTTATTCTCCGTAAGTTCTTATTCTCCATCCTTATGTTCTAGTCAGAGCAGATCTTTATAAATTACCACTAAATACAAAAAAAGCACCAGCTTCACACTGCAATGGAAGGAACAAGGGAGTGGTCACAGATTTGGTTACCTTCCTCAGCTGATGAATAAGAAAAGTAAAAAGCCATGACACTTGGTTTTCATTGACAGATATCTGCTGCCCTGCAGATTCCCCAGAGCACTGACAGCACTAAGTCTAAATGTACTGAATTACCTTTTCCTATCATCTCTTCCCATATGCAACACTTTGGAACTGAGAGAGGAAAATGTGACCATCCAAGAGCCACTGAGAGATTTATCAGTTGGTTTAAGAAGGGATACCTGGCCCTTTGGCAACAAATAATCTCTTTTAAAATAAACAAATAACCAACAATGGCTTGCAGTTCTAATAGTGGAGGAATTCTGCTGGGTCATTAATTAAATCCTTTCTGCAAGTGCATAAAACTAATGTCATGCTTAATCTTAGTCATAATAAACCAAGTGCAACTAATCACACCTATGCAAAGGTATTAAAGTGGCATGTGGAATACCAGGCTTAGTCGTCAGTCGTAGAGAGAGGGGTCTCACTTACCGCCATAAAGTACAGCACACAATCTGCTGAACAGATGGTCTCAAAAACAAAAGTAATCCGTCCTAGTTCTGACCCAGTCGCTCCTGTCACTGATGTCGGAGGTCTATTTGAGAGAAGGAATGAAACATTTACAAGGTGCTCTCCAGACACACAGCAGTCAATCCTTACAATTGCTTTCTGTACAGCAGGGGAACCACCTAAATACTAACACATAAAACCTGCCCTTATGGAAACACAGAGGATAGGATGCGCTGCAGCTCTGCACTGAATATTGAGCACAGCAGGATTACTTTTAAGTGTGCGATTTCTTTACGGTACAGTGCCCTTGCTATCATCAATGCCCAAATTTGAACGTATTGGTAGAGAATGTTGTCATTTAAACAAGTTACGCAGGAGTAGCTTTATGTGATTTGCACTGATTCACTTGTATCTACCTTCAACTGCTGGAAGATGCAATCAGGAGTTTCATTAAAGAACCAGGGCACTCCCATGCTATCTATTAAACACTTAAAAATACCCTTGACACTTCTAGCACTCAGTAGCAGGGACCACTTTGGAGAATTACACATGATTACACTGGAGCAATACTCAGAAACACCTGCAATGGAAATGACTGCAGCTCAGAAATTACTTGAGTAAAGCAAGTCTGGGATACACTGAGCTTTTCCATGAGTATGTTTCCTGCTTCTCTTTTATCTTTTTTGGCGTATGGACATACTGTAAAATAAAAATTAGGGTTTGCTCATCTGGTATAAAAAGTAGCAGTTCCCTTCAGCTGAGTTACATCATACCGTGCCTCTTTTAATTAGAGAACCATAGAATCATCCAGATTGATTGTCAAGATCATCAAGTATGACCATCAACCTGACCTACCGAGTCCCAACACTAGACCATATCCCCCAGTGCCATGTCCACTTAAATAGTCCCAGATGTCACTTAATACCTCCAGGAATGATGACTCTACCATTTTCCTGGACAGTCCATTCCAGGGCTTGACACCCTCTCATTTTTCTTCCTAATGTCTAATCTTAACATTTAAATCCCCTGGTGCAGTTTGAGACCATTTCCTTGCATCCTATCACCTGAGAAAAGCGATTGACAACCTCCTCGCTGCAACCCCCTTACAGGTAGTTGCAGAGAGTGATGGGGTCTCCTCTCAGCTTCCTCTTTTCCACACTAAACAATCCCAGTTCCAGTTCTCTCAATTCCATCTGTTCCTCATAATTCTTGTTTTACTGTCCCTTCATCAGCTTTATTGATCTTCTCTGCACATGCTTCAGCAACTCAACGTAATTCTCGTAGTGAGGAGCCCAAAGCAGAGCAGAATACTCAAGGTGAAATATATAATGTTATAATAATACAATAATAATAATAATAAATTATTAATTATAATGATCATTTAAGATAACAGTAACAGTAGGCACCTGGTCTGAGATAGGATGACTCTTTTGAAAAACAAAAGATATGAGCATATCTGGCACTTAATTCATCCTATCTAGGATAGTCCAGGAGAGGTGGGATGTCCTGTCCTCCTGAGGTTCCTCCATCTCTCCACTGACTCTAGGAGTAGCACAGATACCGTAGGCTAGCTGGAATAGCAAAGTCGTATGGGGCCAGTATCCACTCTATGGCATGTTTAGCTTGTTAATTCAGAACAGAAAACTGAAAACTTTGTTCATTCCTAGGTTAGTGTGATACAGGTGAAAGATGCAGAGATAAATGAAAAATGAATGGAAAAAATCCTGTTTCTTACTTAAATCCTGGGATGTGCAAGTTCAAGATAAGATAGTCATTGTCAGAGCCTCCAGCTCCACTCTGAATGTGATCACCAGCCACCTCCCAACCTTCACAGGACAAAAAAAAAACAAACAACAGGTTTTTAAGAAACAGGTCACACACAAAAAAAAAAAAAGGAAAAGGAAAAGGAAAAGGAAAAGGAAAAGGAAAAGGAAAAGGAAAAGGAAAAGGAAAAGGAAAAGGAAAAGGAAAAGGAAAAGGAAAAGGAAAAGGAAAAGGAAAAGGAAAAGGAAAAGGAAAAGGAAAAGGAAAAGGAAAAGGAAAAGGAAAGGAAAGGAAAGGAAAGGAAAGGAAAGGAAAGGAAAGGAAAGGAAAGGAAAGGAAAGGAAAGGAAAGGAAAGGAAAGGAAAAGAAAAGAAAAGAAAAGAAAAGAAAAGAAAAGAAAAGAAAAGAAAAGAAAAGAAAAGAAAAGAAAAGAAAAGAAAAGAAAAGAAAAGAAAAGAAAAGAAAAGAAAAGAAAAGAAAAGAAAAGAAAAGAAAAGAAAAGAAAAGAAAAGAAAAGAAAAGAAAAGAAAAGTCTGCATTACCATGTTTTTAATCAGTTCAGTGCTTTCATACCAGATGTCTGGTGTAAACAGTAGAACGGTACAATAATGCATTTGAAGGAAAAAATTTAGTAATTATATTAGCTGCTGACTTCATAGGCAAATGTCAATTTGGAATCAGCAAAGTAATTGAAATTCCTTGACCTGTGCTGATCATCCCATCAGTTAGGATGATCCATCTGACCTCTTCCAGACTTAAAATTGATGAATAAATCTATGCATTAAACATAAAGCATATATTTCAGTACATCTCTGCCTAACACATACAGTTCAAAGCTTGAGGTGCATCAGACTGACAAGGCAGATCAAACTGAGTGCAATTTCTCAGTGAAGACTTTAGGTGAGAGAAGCCCTGAACAGAAGCATTTTCACAAGTGAGCTGTGACTGCTCTCTGCTGTTATTTTAGCACATGTGCAGAGAGAAAGCTCTGAGAACTATATGAACAGAGGCAATACATTTTAATTAAGTCTTCCAAAAGAGTTATGTGTGTCTTTTAAAGACATAGTTATCACAGAACATCAAAGGAGATATATTTGAGAGAAGTCAAATGGTGTTTTTACCAGGGGGTAGTCAGATGATTCAGAGTATCACAGAATCAGAGAATCATTTAGGCTGGAAGGCAACCTTAAAGGTTATCTTGTTTAACTCCCCCGTAATGAACAGGGACCCCTACAGATTGCTCAGAGCCCCAACCAGCCTGACCTTGAGTGTATTCAGGGATGGTACACTCACCACTTCTCTGGACAACCTGTCCCAGTGCCTCACCACCCTTATTGTAAAAAGCTTTTTTTCTTACATCCAATCTAAACTTCCCCTGTTATAGTTTGAACTCACTTACCCTTGTTCTATCACAACAAATCCTGCTAAAAAGCCTGTCCTCTTTTTTCATACAGCCCGCCTTTAGAAACTAAAAGTCTGCTATCAAGTGTGTGTTTTGGGATAAGTCTTCAGCTGAGGGGACCTAATACAAACTGAATATTCTGCCCTTTTCTGGCATAAGAGGGAAATTTAGTGATTGCTTCCCACAGGAATTATCCAGCCTGGTGAAATTAAAGAACGGAAGCTCTGTGTTGCGATTCACAACAAAGAGTAAATCCATTTTGATAGCTGCTCCATTAAAACAGCAATCAGTACAGATAAAAGGCACATAACAGTACAAGGAGTTTGACTCACCATTCATCCCATCGCATTTTGAGTTGCCAACATTAAAGCAAGAAGTCTTCATGTTGCTCGGTAGGATATTCCACCACTTATACTCGAAGCCAAGAGCAGGTTCAGTCCCAGCAGGGCAGGCTTTGCACTCTGAAAGGAGAGAGGGCAGGAAAAGGAAATCACACAGTGAAAGTGCAGAACAAATAATGACCATATAATGAGCAAATAATATAATTTGTTTCCTTTTACCTAAATAGCAAAAGACATATCATAGAATCATTTCAGTTAGAAGGGACCTTTAAATGACATCTAGTCCTATTCCTCTGCAAAGAACAGGGACACCTACAGCTAGATCAGATTGCCCTGAGCCCAGTCCAGTCTGACCTTGACTGTGTCCAGGACAGGGATATCCACTACATTTCTGGGCAACGCGTTCCAAAGCTTCACCATAGGAATTAGAAAAGCAGAAATGAGACCAGCGTTTTATAAATTATGGATTATAACCTCATAGAAAGTGAGCTGCAAGTGGTCCTCCCATGCCACATCTCCTTTTCAGTGCCTTCAGTTGAAAGACCAAGCATGCTGGTGAATACAAGCCCCCACAAAATTCTGCAGATGACCACTGAGTCAATACATCTCAGAACCAATAAGCCAGAATTTAGGGTCAAGAAAATGTTGGCAGAATATTCATTTGACAGTGCTTGAAATGAGATTTGCACAGGGAAGAACATGGCATGGAGAGAAGTATGGATGAAGAATTACTGACTGCAAAAGTTCTGATTCCCTTCTTAGAAACCACTGAAATTATCCCTAGGGTATTATTTATACCAGCCAATAAATGTATCCAGAATGCAGAAGGTCAGCATAGAGCAGCAATCTCCAACAAAAAAAGATTTCAGAGAAAAAACAGATAGTCAATATCCTCTCACCAATGACAAATACTAAGTATTTTATGCAAAATAAACACTGACTTACAATGATGCATCATTAAACTCAGTCACACGCAAACAGACAACTATTTCTGGAGACACAAGCAACTTTTTCAGGACTCCTACCCTGTGTCCCATCAGAAAACGTGCCCTGTGGGCAAGGAGTACAGGAGGATGAGGCATTGCTGTAAAAGCCAGGATTGCATGGTGGACATTCCTTCCTCTCTCCAGAAGGAGGTAAGGTCAATGCATCAGGGAGATCCTCTCTGCAGATCTTGGGTTCAATCCATTTGTACATGATCTGAGTCTGGAATGAGAAGAAACTGAGCTTACATGGTGTGGTAGAAAGCTTTAGGACTGGATGCATCAGACAAGGTCACCCTTGTATATTTAATTAGGTCTAAATTTACCCTCTTCCAGTTAATAACCATTTCCCTTTGTTCTGTTGCTACGTGCCCTTACAAAAAGTTAATCCCCAGCTTTCCTGTAGGCCCTTTTCAGGTACTGGAAGGCGTTTACTAGGTCCCCCCAGAGCTATATATGTGTTTAACCAAATTTTTATGAGCCTCCCGAAAATATTTATAGAAATTATTTATATTATATTTATATATATATATATATATATATATATATATATATATATATATATATATATATATATTATATTTTATATATTATATTTATATTTTATAATATTATATTATATATAATATTATTATATATTATTATATATAATATTATTATAATAAAAATATATTTTATATAATATATATTATATATATTGTACATTATATATATTTATATTTATATTTATTTATATATATATTTATATATATTATATAGAAAATATTTATAGAAATTTATATTTATAAAACGTTTTCCCAACGTTTTATGCCTTGTACGGCCAGGACAAAAAGGGCAAAGCAGGGAAAAAGAAATTATTGGATTCACAAACAATTTCAAGATTTCAGGTCTCAAAGAACAAAGCAAAAATGTGAATCTTAAAACAATTACTAGAGTGCATTACTATTTATCTAGTGAATTTTTCCATATAAACGTTTCTGGGGAATGCTAGGTAAATAATTCTAACATAAAGAATTTATAAAGATTCACGATTCATAAAGAATCTCTGCATTTTGGCCATCAACCTTACACATAACATTTCTACTATAAAATCCCTTTATCTGGAAGGAATTTTTAGCAGAGAATTTTAAGTTTTGCCTTTTCTGCATAGTGGCCTACTCTTTGCAAAGAACCCAAGCTCTCACTGGTCATCTTCATCTAATTAGCCAATGTCAAAAACACAGAGGATCTCCCCCGATCCTCTCTAGTCCCTCTGCTTTACTTAAGGAATAGTTTTTGAACACTAATATAAGTCTGTACCATTACCTATATAACGGTATTGCCTCACCACTTCTCTTGTTGGCAACACAATTGAGATGGATCACCCATGGAGTTGGGTTTCAAATTTTCACCTGACTTTAGGTCTATGCTTGAAAGGGTTTAATATCTCAAGATGAAAATTAGCTGAGTTCCAGAGAAATCCATCTTGTAACATTGTGACCTGGCCAGAGCTTGCCAGACTGATTTCTTCCACTCTTTGGTCCCAGCAGCACAACCAGGGATCCTTGAGACCAGAAGTATGAGTACATGGTACTGTGGGACTGCTCCCAGTGTCAGAGAGACATGCCTTTCTTCTTGCCTTGATGTTTTCCTTGGTTCCTGTCTCCTCATTCCCTGTCGATCAGACTTTCCTTGCTGCTCCCAAGCACTTAAAGGATTTTCTGGAGTATTGCTGTCTACTTCAGCAGTATCAAGAGTGTCCACATTCAAAATAAAAAAGGATTAGAAGCTAGCAAAGTACCTGTGTGGTTGTCCAGAACCAAGACACAACAAACACAAAATAAAGCTATCACAACTGAGCAGAAAGGGGTCAGACAGTGGCCATAGTCACAGTGGTGAGGGTTTCTAAGACTGGATTTCTAGTCAACCAACATGGCAATGGTTTACAGGCTGGTTCAGCCTGGTTCCATGATGACTGGGGCTGGAAACCCACAGATCCATACCCTGGGGAAAGGGAAGGGGGAAAGGGAAAAAAAAGGAAAAGGGAAATGGGCCTAAAAACAAAACAGTGGCAACGATCTGAGGAGGAAAGCTGATCTATTAAATAAGATACTGGAATGCAAAATAACACAATATAATTGGAATTGAAGTTAATAAATCAAATAAAATGAGCATGACAGCTAAACACTGAAGGAGAGACGGCTAGGGAGCATCTGCTGCTGGGTTGATCCAAAAAGGGAAAAGCCTGTGTCTCATGACACATAAACAGTTTTTATCTTTCCCTCTAAGCGGAAAACGAAAAAATGCGAAGCAACGCAAAGTCCTCTGGGGTACGTAGTTCTTCTCTTCTGAGACAGGGATACCCGTAACTATCGATGATTCACAGAGCTGGAGCATTAACTCTTTAATTCCCAATACACTACACAATGTCATGATGTGGAACACCAATAACAAAAATCATAAAACCACGACAGATTTTCAAAGCAGAAGATAAGTGGAAATCAATAGGAGTCAAGTACATGGATCTTCCAAGGCCACTTCTACATATGGAGACAATGATCAGATATTCGTTGAAAAACCTGGATGGTTTTGGTAAGCCATGGACTGATATGCCTTTAGGCTGGTGCTTTACAGCCACTGTTGACCTGCAGATAGGCTGCAGAGTCAAGCTCTCATGGGACTGCATCACAAAGAGAAAAAAAGTTACGGAGTAAAGCAAACCTTGACTGATTTCCAGAGATGCCATAAACTGAGTGGTGGTGGTCAAAGAAGAGCAGTATGCCAGTGCATTAACGGAATGTTCTTATTCCAACCTGAAGATGAAGGGGTGTGGGTTTTTTTTTTTGCTGGATTTTTGTTTGTTTGTTTGTTTTGGTTTTGGTTTGGTTGTAAGAAGTTAAAAGAGCAAGAATCAGTGAGACAAGACCAGGCTGGAGAGTATGCCAGCTCTGAGACTAAATTCATGCGCTTTCTTTATTAAAGCACATTACCTGTCAGCTATATTTTGGAACTGGCCATGCAGGAAACCTGAAAGTAGTCCACACTGCCAGCAACCATGTCAGTAACCCATGGGTGCTATGGATTTTCTGTACTTTCTGTCCCACGCAGATCTGGGAGATACGAGAACACGAAGACACAAAACAGTCTTGACCACCATATAGGCACATTCCAGTAATTGAGAGTTTCTTTTCCAAATTCCACCAAAATCCCTATGCAACTGCTGGAACAATGGGCAGGAGAGCTCCAAAGCCAGGTTGCCTCACCAGCAGGGCTTCCGATGAGTGACTCACTAGATTCTGGGGGAAACAATCCTGGGGGAGTTCAGGCTTTTTGAGGCATCCCTCAAGGCAAGTACAGTATCCACAGTTGGCTGTGTTCCAGTACGTGAGCACAATAACCAGGTTTATTTAAATAGATTGTGAACTCTTTATTGACACTAAAACCAAGGGACATGTCACATATTAAACACTCTTCCACTCAAAACTGGTGCGGCCAAGTTCAGTGCTCCTGCATCATGCCAGCACCTGAATTATGCCTCAGCATTGCTGGGATGGAGCATATTAGTGTAAGCCAAAATCTAGCTAGCTAGGAAAGACAACAACAGAACATTAAGATCTACTCTGGGACAGCACTTCAGCCTGTGCTCCGAACTTATGATTTATGAATACATAGGAAGCACCAGGGACCCAGGCAGACTTATCACAAATGCAATTATCTGAGCATGTCATCACAACAGATCTTTTAAGTAGACACAAGACAAAGAAATTCTTACAGAAGGATAAAATGGAAATGGATACAGATGGAGAAAGCATCTAAAGAACATGCCAGCAGCCTCAGACAGATTTGGTTCTGGAAGCAAAATTAGGATAGCAATTGGGAAAGAGATTCCCAGAAAACATGTTCTCAAACCAAGACATCACAGAAAGTTTGATGAGATTATAAATATCACACTTTTTACTTACTTTTCCTTCCTTATCACATGGGGTGTGGATCTGGAAAAAGTCTTTGTTTGTGCATGGAGGACGCTCTATACATGCACTGGATCCCTCTTCTAAAAAGAAAAATAATCTTATAGCAAGTACTGTAATTGGCAACTGATTCTTCAACAACTTTCTTACAAGACAATTCCAAGGAAGAAAACTGAAGACGCTTTGACTATGAAAAATGGATTTTGCTCATATTGTTTCATGATCAGCAGCTAACCACAGCCAGGAATGCAGAAAACTATTGGGACTTGAGAAGCACCACACTGACCAGCTATAAGGGAGGCAGGAACGGGACAAGAGAAAATTTGTGAAATAGGTTTCTAGAAACACAAGTCTGAAGGCAGTGATGAAGCCAATACAGGAACCACCGATTAGTAACACAAGTTACCACGAGAGGGCACAGCACACCTTCAGAAAGTGGGCTCCCTTAGAGAACAAAAAGGATCTGTCCCCTCGCATAAGCACTTGTTGCCTTGGCCAAGATCGAGTGTGGGCTATTGTGTACACAAGTGTCCTCTGAAGATTTTGGGAAGCTCCACCTTCATTTCCAATCTTCAGATCAATTGGAGACTAAATTTTGTTGTTGGTTAAGATAATTCTCACAGAAGCAGACTTGACATATTCAGACTCCCCTATGTTTGTTAATCCCATTTGATTTACATACCTGAATAATAGATTTCTTCTTTACACTTGGTGCACTCTTTGGCTCCTTTCTCAGAATAAGTATTTCTTGGACACTCTTGGCAGCCAGATGAACCTGGTTTGTCGCTATAGGTACCAGGCTTGCATGGGAAGCACTCGGATGTATATGCAACTCCTATAAGGTAATTTGCAGGAAAAACAATAAAATACAGAGAAGTGTGCTCTACCAATTAATACAAACTTGTGTAGCTGTGAAACCAAGCCAGTCTCATAACACAGATTAAAAATCACAGGCTTTAAGTACCCTAAAAACTTTGGTTGTGCTGAATCTTGATCAATCTTTGCTCAATGCAAATCTGACCTGTGTAAGAAACTTACAAAGTACTCCAAGATTGATTACCCTTAGAAAAAAACAGACCAAAGAGCAATTCCAGCTTAAATAAATTATTTAAGCGGCAATTTAACTACCATTGTTATGATAAAAATGTCAGCCTATTTTTCACTGTTGAGAGGCTCACCAATAAGCACAGTATTTTTCGTAACAGAAAACCTCCTGGCTCCTTTCGTCTTTTTGCATGCTAACCTAGTCTTCTCCAGTAGATGGCCTCATTTACCAGCTAAAGTCATTGTTCAGCCCTTACCCTGACAGCGAAGTTCTCACGTTCTGTTTCTGTGCTTTAAAATAAGAGAAAGGGGACAAGGGGAATAAAAAAGCCACTTCAGGGTTGAAGCCACACCAGTACAAATAGCACTTGTCAAACACCATGACAATAGAGTGAGATAATACCTAAAAGGTGAGTATCTCTTACCTTCAATTGTGATGTTTTTCACCAGAACTGGTTTTACCACTTTGGACCCCATGAGAATCCCTGTTGTTCTCCAGTACAGTATATTACTACCTGATTTCAAGGTTACCTGCAACAATATGCACAACAGTTTTATTTGGTATCCCCTCACTAAGAAACATCTTATTTCTCTCTTCTGCTGCTCAGTTTTCGTGCATCCAAGCAGCAATTCAAGCTTTTTCTAAGCTGCTTACTGAGACAAGAAGTAATAGAGAAGCAATTAGGCAGATGCTGTGGAAACATCTCTGAAAATTGCTAAAGTGGGTGTAATAAAAAAACTACTCAACACTCCAGTTTTATGGAAAAACACCAAGAGCTGCTTCTGACCGTGTTGTAAAGAGAACTGGGAAAAGTTCCATACCTACCACTACACTACAAGATGCTTTCTGCTAACACAACAATGTTGGCCTGAAGGTGCTGTATCTTTGTATGACTATCCTCACCCAAGTAGAGGGATACACTCTGCCAGCATAAGCGTCCAGGATATTGAGATTTACAGTAGTGCAGTGCAGTCCTGGCAGGACCACAGGTTTTGTGGGTGTTTTTTTTTTTTCACTCAGGATAACGAGTCCAAAATCTCAGCAAAGGGAGACACAGCACTCTGTATCCCCTGCTCCCCAGGCAACCACTATCCAGGGGAGAGCTGGGTTATCACAGGTAGCAGCAGAAGTTGGATCACGTTGTGTGGTGTAGAGATGTTGAAATGAAACAGACCTAGTGTGCTGAAAGCAGAGGCTGCAGTGAATGGAATACTGGGACAGGAAAAGCTGGCATGATTTGCTGCACAGACAAAAGCCCTGAGGGGAGCCAGAACAGCCATCTCACCTGGCCCATGTCTACATTTCAACCTGGCATTCAAGCCACCCTCATAATCAGCAGAGGCACTTGCATATTCCAGACAACAAGCTAAAATGGCACCATCTCCCACTCAGATACAATCTACATCTTCTGGTTCACCCAAACCAATGGCTTGGCCCTAGATTCACTCCCCAATCTGTGCCCTTCTGACCCAGCTCACTCACCTCCAAACTTGACCCCTGGGAGGCTTGCACCTGAGGTACCAGGTGTTGCCAACTAGAGCTGGCTCAGGAACACAGCTTATCTTCCAGGAAGATAAGCAGACAACAGAAAACCGAGTGGGGTGTTCTCCATGCCAATAAAAAGGCTTCCTGTTCTGGCATCATGTCGTCTACACTAAGCTTTTGCTGTCATTGCTCTGGGAAATGGGGTATGAAGGTCTAGTGAAAATCGGCATCGGCATGAGCTAATGAGTCTGCACATGGTCTGTGCACCAAGCAAGATCAGCTGGACGGGCCATAGGCCAAGGAAAAGGCTGCTGCTCCCAACGTGGGCACTCATATTTTCCACCTCACTGCTTCCAGCTTGCATTTTAGCAGGGTAAGTTAGAAAGCACAAGCTGGCTGCATGCACTTGGGAGCAAAATGCCAGCCCTGCCTGCCTGAACATCACACGCAACACCCACAGTTGCATGGCAGGGTCTCACAAGCAAATAAATGTTGTAGAAGACTTCAATTACCATCACATCAAGTGATCACAGCACGTGGATTTGTGTAAATCTGTTTAGCATCGTAAGTACAGCACATTATAAGGGAAATCAATAAAAATGCTTCTATTTCTATCATTTGATTTGAGATCAGCCCCTTAAGAGATCTCAGTGGCTTTGCCCACAGTAGCAGGCAAGTTGTGCTACTTCATATGTATTCACAGGATCTGAACCTTGCTTGTTCAGGGAAAATTACAGTATTTATACACGAAAAAAAAGATTTCATGAGGGAATTTTTACTTACAGAATGAGAGCCCCATTCCCCATTGTCTGTCAGCTTCACCCATTTCTCTGCTGTGGACTCCATCTCTTTGCACTGGTCATTCTGTATCTGTTAATTGAAAACACAAGATCAGTGATCACAATCAGATACATCTCCCTGACAGAATAATGATTGCTGGCTGAGAATGATAAGATTCAGATTTTTTCCTATTGCCTACATATTTAGGACAGCTGCTGCCTTATTTACAGGGGGAAAAAAAAACTTTCAAAGCTTGCTATCAGCCTCCACTGATAGCATTCTTGACGCAAATTTAAAAATAAAAAAAGGCAGGAGGAGCCGTGTCCTCTCACTGTCTGGTCAGATTTGGATGCTGAACATCTTCTTTTGACTGCTTCTTCCTTCTTCCAAGCCCTAAAACACCCAGTTCTCTCAAATACTGTGGCTGTGGGCCCCCAAATCCAGTCAGGATAGCAGCAGGGATAGGCATGTGGCTTCAGCTTTCCACTCTTTTCCTCTGACAGCTATCTTCTCTGAAGAAAATGTACTAAGTCCCTTGCCAGTGTGAGTTCAAGTACTCAGCCTTTCTTCCAGCAGGGAGAAAGGTTATTTCAGTGTTTTCAGCTGAGGTCAAGACTCCTTCTCAAAGTTGTTCCACATCTTGCCTGAAAGAAGCCATTTAACTCCACATCTTCACACTTAATTCTCATCTAGAACCACAGCACTGAAGCAAAATGGGGAGAAGCACCTAAATAGAAGGTGGAGATCTTACACAATCTCAGTCACAGCACCTTTGTGTCTGACATCCTATATGGAAAATGGAGATGATACAGTATCTTCTCACAAGAATCAAAGAGCTTTATTATGTAAAAGGGCTGGGGAAGGGAAGGCTGTGGAAGTTCTGAGTGTTTAACAACAAGCATCCACACTTGCAACCTGTGTTGGAGAACATCTCCTCAGAACAGCAGTGCAGGTACCTGGCTGCTCCCAGTCTACTCACCACCCAGTTTGTATTTGTGCCTGGGATTGCCCTGACCCAGCTGCAGGACCTTGTATTTGGCCTTTAGGTTTGCACAGGCCCACATCTCAAGCCAGCCAAAGTCACTCTAGAGGGTGTTCCTTCCCTACAATCCATCCCATCCTTAAATATATTTAAAATAATAAATAAAAAAAAAAAAAAGAACTGCTGGAGAGAAAAAAATAAGAGCTTTTAGAGGAGTTCAGATATGGTTTCCCTGAAATACTGGGGACCACCAGAAGTAATTTACTTGGGCATTTCTGCAAAAGGCTGCAGCTTCACTGAGAGGAAGTGACAAATGTAAGAATATAATTCATTGGGAAATGGCTAATGGTAACAAAAAGCTATTTTCAAATCTAGCACTCACAGAAACAATACATTTGTTCCTCTGTGGGAGCAGATCAGTCAGCCATTAAAGCAACTGGATCTACAATTCATGATCTTGTTATATTCATCTGATAACAGAAAGCATATTTGCCACTTCCTCCCCATGAAGAAGGGCAGACTGGGGCAAGTTCACTGCACTGCAAAGCCCAGAACTGAGAACTTTCCAGCTTTCTGTACCCCAAACAGTCCATCCGTAAGAGAAGAGCAGGATGCCTTTCCCATGCAGGTCCCATCAGACCACTTCAGTAATTCGGATCCAGCATGGTGGAAGCCCAGCCAGGCTGCTCCTTTTTCAGACCTGTGCAAAAGCTGGTTTGGCTGCTCTTTTCCAGATTGAAATCTTACAGAGAAAGGCTGTGTTCATCATAAAAAAAAAAAAAAAAAAACTTACAAAAAATTCAAAGAAGATGTTGTTGTCAACATATTGGTATTCAAAGAAGACAGAACCGGATTTCTTCAGGTGCACAGCGTAGATGAGAGAAACGGTACAATCATCCCTGTTTGACTCGATGTAATTCCCTCGTGGTGTCCACGAAGAGCTGATAAGTACAAACAAAACAAGCCTCAGCTCAGATCATAGGCATGAGAAGACTTTTCTTACAATTCAGTACAAAAATGTATTAACGCAATAAAGAACGCCAAATCCCACAGTAGCTAAATGCAGTGGATTTATAACTTTATTACTGGGTAGCCTTTTACTTTTCACTTAAAAATAACATTTATCATTAAAACTGTGTATGGAGACAGATATGGTAGTAGAAACTTAGGACCCTATCTACACAGGAAATGTTTGTTATCAACAGGTCCAACACGCTTTCAGTCATAATCAGACTTCTGCAGCTATCATGGGTCTCTAAATAAGGTGTGCAAGTACCTCTTAGCCACATTTACTACGCCATAACCTTTCCAGCTACAAATAAGTACAGCTCCAGGCTGGTGTTAGGCTCACTAGCTGCTGCTGAGTCCAAAGAGACCATAATTATAGCAAAGAAATAACTAAAAATTTTCCTTCCCAGTCACCCTTGCTTGACATTACTGGGGCTGTTTGCCCTCTTGGAGAGCTTAGGTAAATCATTAAGCTGGCTTTGTGCAGCCGGGAGGGACAAGGTAACCACATCAGGGCTTTGCAGCGTCTGCAGTATTCCCTGTACCTCTCCCTCCCACTGCATTTTGTGGTTTTACACAGATTTTCACTTTAGATAGGCAAATAATTTCTCCATATGTTTATGGAGCAGAGCTTTCCCTAATGGCACTGCTTTTGCCAAACCCCAAATTTAAAGAACTCTGAACACTGCTTCCAAGAGAACACCTTGGAAAGGCCACACCACTGTGCTGATAGATCAACCATTTTCTACACCATAAATGTCATTTAAAGCACTCCTGAAATTTATGGAAGACAAGATCCACTCTCTTGCTTGGCTACACCAGCTGCGTCTACAGCACATCTGCATCCAAGACAGGACCTCGCTTCCAAATGAACACTAAGTACTGAGAAAAGACCTGCAGCAGGTGGGCCAGGAGCTTATTTGAAGCACAGGCTCATCATTACTACATAACCCAGATGCACATGGAACTTCTTACTTGTTGCAGCTGTCAGCTTTATTCTCAACTGAGCCCACTGCTGTGTCCATGAATGTCGCCACATTGGAGAATCCTGCTGGCATCTCGTCCCACTCATCAAACTTGATCCCACTGCCCAGGGAGTAGGTTCCCTCAGTACATTTGCTGCACACCTGGTTCTTCATCTCCAAGTACTCGCCAGAGGCACAGGAGAAAGCTAGGGAGACAATCATTTCCCACATATTAATGGAAAAATTAATCCCAATTAATTTCCATTAATTCTTTGCTACTTAATTAATTAAGAGTGAACTGATGGGAACCAAATGGGAATGTCCAGATCTCAGGAACACAATAGGTGAACCCTCAACATAGGCTGCAAAATTTAGACATCCTCCCGTGTCTACTTTTTCACCAGTACATTGGCACTGGAACCAAATCTCAGGTGACAGCTCCTGATTCACAGCTTGTCTCCATTGGCAAAACAAGGTTTAGGAATGAAATCTCTTGCCACAAACTGTTCTCAAAAGCAATTTGTGAAAGTGAAGGCTTGTAATAGAGTTTTTCTTGCTCTCACTCACTTACTTGCTACACCTTGAACTCAATTAAAATTACTGGCACCTGAGAGACAGAGCAGACTCATATTACCCATCTTTATGGTAGCTAAGAAACACAGTATCACACTAAGTGTAACATAACAAATAAAATAACAAATCTAGGCTGAGAGCTGCACACCTCATCCGCACTCATGACAGAAGTGTAGATAGTTCACCTTTTCACATCTTGCCTGATCATAAATTCATTACGGCTGGAAAAGAGCAGGAGGATCACCTAGTCTGATCATCAACACATTACCACCAACCACACCCACTAAACCATGTCACTCAATGCAACATCTACCCTTTTCTTGATAACTTCCATGGACAGGACTCTACCACCTCTTTGGGCAGCCTGTTCCAACACCTCACCACCCTTTCCAAGAAGACATCCAACCTGAACCATCCCTGGTGCAACTTAAAGCCATTACGTCCAGAATTGGCCAGCCAAGACCACCTAAGAAATCTAAGAAATGATGTTGACTGTGGTGCTATTAGGATGCTGAGAAAATACATACTGGTTATCAGTGTAGCAAACAGAGTAGTTAAACATATGTATCTAGAGGAAGCATAATTTAGAAGGCATGTTCACAAAGTGATAATCTCACTTTCTTCCAGCCCTGCACTGCACCACATCCTCTCTGAGACTGAATGCCCTGGATGGAAACCAAATGAGTACTTTCTGCAGCATTTATATCTTGTGTTGCTGGAGGGTTTATAAACTCAACTCTGCCAGTCTAGCTGAAGTAAGACTCAGAGCAAATCACACAACTCAGCCCAAGAAATGCTGGGAACTCTTACTGAATGTTTCATTTGTGCTTCATTGTGCAGTAACAGACATTCCATAAACTCACTTTGAGAGACATAAACTCACAGTCTGAGAAGCTGTAGGACTGCTAGCCGAAAGGATGAAACCGGCTCAAAACAACTGATGCCAGCTGAAGCTGCAGCATATGTGATTTTATAGATGTGCTGACGTTTATCTACAGAAAAACTTGTTTGACTGTTGAGTACTTTCATAAATATGTGGCTGAGTAACAGCAGTTTCCACTTAAATTCAACCTGCAGCTCAGGCTTCCATTTCTGCGCTGGCTCTCGATGCATTTCTTTGTGTAATTGCCCTTGACAGGCAACACTGGAACGCAGATAAAAGGTCCATTTTGATTGAAAGCTCTGCCAAAGGGTCATTATCTCTTCTTGGTCATACTGACACGCTCTCAATCTTAACTAGTGAGAGTCAAGTCAACAAACCTGTTTTTCTAACCCATCACTCTTGAGTGACGCACCAAGAAGGAAAGTGGGCAGAGCCAGGAGGGCTGGGTGCTGGGATGGATGCATTCTTCAGACACCCAGAGAAAAGCAGCAAGCACTTTTCCATGTGCCTGCCTGAATCGAGACCACCAACTGCATGGCTTTTTACCTTTGCAAAGGTGTCCCTGCTCATTGCTTTAGCATTGTTGGTGAATCCTGCCTTACTTTTCTCTTGAATTTTGCCAAAGGAAACCATTAGAAGGGGAAATAAAATAGCAAGCTCCTTTGTGACATTCAGATACTTTAACAGCTCCAGCATTTTTTAAAGAAAGTTCAATTGCTAGAAACTGAGAGTGCTGCTTAACCACACACCCAGATTTGTGAATTTTGAATAAGAAATCAGTAATCAAAGGAATCTTGATACCATGAAGAACGTGCAGCAGGCAGCAGAGCCTCCTCAAGTGAAGAGAGGTCAAGCAGAGATTATTGCTTTAACTGAATGAAGATCTTTTAACTCCTTGCATCCTGAGCATATTAGAGAGAGAAAAAAAAGTGCTCAGGAGATCCATATAGCACCCACAGACTACACTGTTATTCACTGCTTGCCTCCCATATGAGAGATAAACCTTTTCAGGTGGGAAATCACCTTCTTTTTCTTCTCTAAGCATCACATTTCAAAGGCAGCAGTACTTCCTGTCAAAACATATACATCTGCAAGCAGACTAGCTCTGAGCATGGCAGCTGCTTGCCAGGTTCAATTTGGGGCTGAACATAGCTAATAGCAATACAAACCACTTTCAACACTGGAACAGATGCACCATTTGGTTTTGTTCCAGGTGGTCAGTAGCAGGGGGATGGGGAGGAAAAATGACATGTGCCAAGCACTGAGATGTTCTCCTCTTTTACAGCTTGCTCCTCCAGAAAGCAGAGAGACCAAAAGCTAATCTCTGCTACATCAGTTCAGGAGACTATCCCAATTTGAGGCAGGCACACTGTGCCTATGCCCAGAGGAATCCCACAGAATAGATGTCACTCACAATGGCTTCATGGAATTGGAAATGATGGTGGAAACCCTGAAGTATCACCGTTTGTGCCAGGTGGATCCCATGAATGCCCACAAAGAAACAGAAAGAACGCCATACACAACTTTGTCAGGACTTCTTGAACTAACATGAGACTGAAGATGACCATTTCCTCGATCACATCGTTAATGGTGACAAGTTGTGGTGTCACCCCTATAAGTCAGAGTCCAAATGGCCATCCATGGAGGGGTGAAATGAGTTCCTCATCAAAGAAAAAGTTCAAGATGCAGCCCTCAGCAGGTAAAGTGATGTGCATTGTCTTTTGGCATAGGAAAGGGGTAATCCTGCTGTATTTCCTGGAACCCAAACAAAGCATCCACTCTGACCACTACATCACGACTAAGCTGGAGGCTCAGATTTCCAGAATCAGATCAGAGAAGAAGACAATCTTTCTCTTGCAACACAATAACTCCAGGCCCCATTGTATTTTGAAGACTGTGGAGCACATCGTCAATCTTGTCTGGACTGCCCTACTACATCCACATAGTCTGGATTTGGTGCCTTCTCACTTCCATCTATTCAAGCTGACTTCATGGGCAACATTCTCCTAGCAGTGATGCAGCCATAGCAGCTGTGAACCAGTGGGTCACTTCCTCTGCTTCAGATTATTAACGAGCATGACATGCATGCTGTTTTTCATCGGTGATGAAAACAAATAGATAATAGTGGTGACTATGTTGAAAAATAATGTTTTATAGCTGATGATTTGCTCTATCAAATAGTGTTGTTATGCTTTTTCTACCTGTTTCCAAGGAAATTAATTGATTGAATAATTACTTTTAGAGTAACCTAACTATTTTAGGTGTATTCTCTCACTTGTAATCCTCTCTTGCTTCAGGCTCCCAAGAGAAAATAAATCTTCCTGCTTAGACGTACCCTTGGTGAATGCCACCTGCCCCTGACACCAAAGAACCTTGGTTTGAGCACTTGATTAATTCCTTTTTGGAGAAAATGTCTCTACTGAATAGTTCCTTAGATGTATATACTGTTTTGAAAAAGAAAACTGGCTGTTGAATCATGTAGGCAATTTTCAATCAATGCTATTGATCAGCTTCAGACATCACTGCTGTAAAGCACATCCTTGCTCTCCCTTTCCAACTGCAAGCTGTCCTCTTCACCCTTTCAAATATCAGCTTGGGTGCAATACACAGACTGATGAAGCAATGCACACTGGGAAGATCATGTTTGATCTCATCTCTCTGTGAAAGAAAAAAATAAAAAGGGAAACTCTTTAAAAGGTTTTGGTGTTGGTTGTACAGGGAACCAGTCCCAGTCACAAGGGATGCTGTAACATACTGTCAGGTAGGCAAATGCAGCCATACGCATTCATACATGCATGCAATAAAGCTGACACAGATTCGCTTCATGAAAAATAAAAGAGAGCTACAGTGCTAATGTTCACCAAAATCATTGTTAAGTCTTGGCAAACAGACCTCATTTCATTCTTTAAAAGGATTACAAGTCACCTGATAAAGGAGACTGTGTGGATATAATGGACTTCAGCTTTCCAAGACAATGAACTAAGCTTGGCATGTAATTCTGACAAAAAAAAAAAAAAAAAAAGGTAGCACAACACAATACCAGTAAAGCACAGCTTAAATGGATTAAGAAATGCATGAAAAACTGATCTCAAACAGAGCTGTCAGTGGGAGATCACTGCCAAGCAGGGAGAATGGAAGCAGTTCTGCCTGCCACGGCACTAAGTCACGTTTTTATCTACTATCTGCAGAAAAGTCACAGTATTAAAATCGGTTTATCAGAGACTGAGTGGTAAGCCTGGAAGCAGCACCAGTGGGTCTGTTGGCAACCCTAAGCCATCTCCAACTCAAGGAGCTCCAGCACTACTTGCAAAAGGCAGAAACGTGTTCCAAAGAGGAGAAATCTGAAGGGTGGAGTAGACCCACCATTTAACAGGAGATTCCAGTGATACTGTGTGTAAAAAGATTCTAATGAGGTCTGCAGATATATTTAGAGGAGGAGGTACTGTGTAGAATGAAACCTGTGTATTAGAGGCAAGAGGGTTGTTCCAGTGCTAAGTACAGTTCCACTTCTGCATTTTAATGAAAAATAAAAGGGAAAGAGGAAAAAAAGGGAAAGGGAAAGGGAAAGGGAAAGGGAAAGGGAAAGGGAAAGGGAAAGGGAAAGGGAAAGGGAAAGGAAAAGGAAAAGGAAAAGGAAAAGGAAAAGGAAAAGGAAAAGGAAAAGGAAAAGGAAAAGGAAAAGGAAAAGGAAAAGGAAAAGGAAAAGGAAAAGGAAAAGGAAAAGGAAAAGGAAAAGGAAAAGGAAGGAGGAGGGGGGTGGGGAAGGAAACAAACAAAACTTTGAATGCTTTCCAAATTACAGATAATTTCTTGCAGTGAGAGATCTAAAATTAATTTATCAAAAGAAGATCAAGAGTCAATTTGGTAAGTATATAAATAACTCTAGAGGGAGAAGGCATAGGACCCCACCAGACTCCTTAATCAATCAGAGGACTGCATAAGAAGAGCTACCTTCTAGAAGTTAAAGCCAAACAAATTCAAATTGGAAATAGCATGCACATTTTTAACAGCAAGAATGACTGAACATTGTAGCAATCTGTCCATGTGATGGACCCTCTGTCTCTCAAGCAGACTGGACATCATATGAAACAAAAACTCACACCAAATAATCAGCCTCACTGTCGGCATAACTGGATGCATTTTAATGACCTATGAGGTCAAACTAGTGAAACTGATTAATCCCTCTCCTCTTAAGCTCTGTGAGTCAAGAGCGATGACATCTTAACCCCCTCCTGGGACACACCATGAACATGGGGCATGCTGAGTTGAGAGCCCTGCCCCCTGTGTAACTGCTTCAAGGAGCACATGCAATACATTATTTTTTCAGATCTGATAGAACATTAGAATCATTTTGCAGATGTGGAAATGGTTCCCCAGAGGGCAAAACAAACCATAAGCAGGCTTGCCTCACTTGCTCTTTGACTGCAAAGCTCCAGGGTCATGTTCTGCATTTTAGTAAAGCTGTGGATCTCACAGTGATTTCAATGGACTACGTCAAATTTGCTTGGAATATTTCTGTTCTAGTGAGTGATCCTAAGAATTTCACATTGCTTAGTGTTCTGATGTTAGTCAGGAAAGGTTCATCACTAAACAGAGCTGGACTAACAGGAGTAGATGCTCACATATATACTGCCGCTTTTCTCCTTCTTAGGTCTGAAGCCTGCCTCTGAAGTGTCTTCTCACATTAAGTATCTCTCAGATATTACTATCCTGTAAGAGGAAATATTTGGGATTTCACCAGAAGGTAAATGAAAGCTGTTTCAATGGCCGATATCCTCAAACCCCAGATCCACAACATACTCAGCTGCTTTTTTCCCTTACACAACCCTGTGTCACACCTTCCCACCAACAAGTTTGTCATCCCACAACATTTGGGCCCAGTAATTCCCTCTCCATTGGCCTTCTCAGCAGACATTATCCTTTAGACATATCTTAGCTGTGATGCAGGTGTGTTTGCATGCTTTCCTTCCCCTGGCTCACAATACATTTCATTAAAAAACAACACAGGAGTGGATTTTGCCTGATTATAACATTAACAGGGGTAACATTGGAGCAATTCTACCTAAATCAGTGAAAGTACACACAACGATAAGCTCAAACTATGTCTTTCCAGCTCTCTTCATTGGTTTGTTCTTCATTCAGAGCCCTAACCCCTGGGCTTGAAGTGCAGCACTGTCACTTCCTGCAGGAAGACTGAGCTCAGTTATCTTAGCCTCCCATAGGCACAGGAAAAAAAAACTGTAGCTGAGAAAAACAATATAAGGTTGGCAGCGGTTGTCCCTCCGAACAGCTGCTGGGTTCAACAGATGCACGCCACAAACCTAGGAGGAAAGATGTGACCAAGGAAAAGCAAATGGAGCCATCTGTTCAGTGACACTGGAGTCCACATAACACGGAATCAACACCCAACCACAGTACAGGATGAGTAGAAAAAAGCAAAGGAAGAAAGGAACTCATTGCTGTATTATTAACGTTTCCTATAATCTCAGCCAGCTTCAGAATGTCTTCCGTGAATTATTTATATGAGGCTTCTCCAATAGACTGAATAATTGATGCTGGTTTTCTTCAGTCATTGTATCCCAGTGTGTTATCAGGAACCAGACTGAACCTTAATTTAAGGGAAAACTAGTCTGTCAAGCCTTCCTCAGGCTTGGAATGTGATCACGCTGAAAGTGGTGGTAACCTGGAAAAGAGTAACTTCTGTGGAAGGGACGCTTCCTTTTCTTAGGAGTAAATATTTTTTCTCTTTTTATCCACGAAATGACACAATGTTCTCTCCAGTTTATCTCACTGACAAGAACAGTACCATTTTCCCCAGCTGGCTTGGCATATGGGAGAGTTTATTATCATTTTTATTTCATCGGGTGGGTACTGAAAGCTGTGGTTTTGGAATTGGAATATTCAGCAAATTGATGAAGGAAGTGGAATGTAGAGAGAAGGAACACAGTTATGCCCAATAAGTTAGCAAACAGAGTTTCTGTTTCAACAGCTACTTTAATGGCTCAGCACTGGAGAAGTCAGGGAACACAGGAGGAAACATACCTAGAGGTGAGAAACTCTCCATTCCCTATTGACTGATGACGCTAGACCTGTTTCAGTTGCTCATCAACCAGAGCATTTGACTTCTAGTGACATCTGAGATGTCTTCTGCAGTGGACTAGCAAACATGACCCAAGTACAACAGGAAATTTATATCCTTCTGGTGTAGCAACTGGAGACTGGATAGGAAACACTAAGAAATCTCAACAGACCCTAAACAGCTGTATTTGAGTAACTGCATTGAGACTGAGGTATCCAAGGACTGGATTATAATTTGGCCTCAAGTATTGACTCACATGAAAATGTCTACACCCAGCTACCTCCATCCTCTTCATCTGATGTGTCAAAATTTTTGGTGTGATCAGTCTCTTCTTCACACATGCATTCTGTTTGCCTCTCATCCCTCGACCATAGCAAATCTCAAGGTCTTGCTAACTTCTTTCCAGTTAAAATAGAAATCTGATTTAGAAGATTATGCGGTAAACTTATTTGTGTTGTGTACAAAAATAGAGCAACAATATCATCAGAAGACTCTAAGACAAATCTTTCTCTTGAAAGCCTCAATACACACACCAACACACAGCCCTCAGTAACTCTTCCGTGGGAATTATACTCTGTGGGTTCAGTGCAAACTCTTCAGACTTTTTAAACATTTACCTAAAAAGATCTTCAAAAAGCCAACAATGCAACTTCTTCCCCAAAGACACTGTATTGCTCATCCACAGAGGAAATTAGTTCATTAATAGTGATGCTTGAAAAGAAATGAAAATACATACCTGTTGGAGGGGCTAGCTAAATCACAGCCTTTCAGTAGCAGCTCTCAAGCTGCCATGTGCACCACTGCCAACTCAACATCTTCACTTCATGGCCTCCTTGCATTCATTCCTTGCTGTTCATATCAGAGTTGGCTGTAGAGCCAGAATCACATACTGTTTTTCTCTCTCACACATCTTTAACTGCTAGGTAGAAAATAACAGGCAAAGGGCCAAATCTACTGCATATTGAAAAATATCCCAATTCCCTCAATAATTATGCCCACAAATAACTCATATTTTTGGCTTTCAGGTTTGAGAGAGCAACATTCCATATGCAAGGATATACTCTTGTATGTTGATAAGAAGCTTCATGAGAGCTATTCAGCTGAGAGGGGAGAATTTGCTAGAATAATTGATCTCAAAATGGAGGAATGAAAGAATTTCTGAATACTTCCCTTAAACATTGCCTCCAAGTAGCACTTTCCTACTGCTCAGGATACCCAACATCTGTCATCACATATAACTATCTAAGTGCATGTGTCAGATCTAAACGACATGGCAGCAGCCATTAATAGCTTGACCTCATTACTTCTTCCAAGGTGAATACCAAAAGCAGCAATATCTGAACGACATAAAAAATGAAAAAAAAGACTAGCACATCAAGGCTGATGAAGGCATGATCTAGTGCTTTGAAGCCATGAGAAAAAATAGATTCATGCCCAGTCCTCAGAACTATGTTGATGTCACCATATTTGCTCTTCACAGTTGAAAAAAAAGATATCCCAGTCACTTAAAATACCTCTAATGAGACCAGAAAATAATCTCCAATTAATATCAAATAAGCAAATAACTTCTCTGATGATTTTTAAGATTTACACACTTGCTTCAAGAGGTCATAACTCTGGACTTCCTTAAAGTAGACATTATATTCATATATTAAGACAAAAACTCTGTGGTGATTATTAATGTTTTGATTCCATAATAAATGATTTTGACATAACATAAATGTGCCATTAATAAATAGCAGCATTCACATGAGGGTGTATATACATTCACATCCACATGTGGCGAGGCACTGGCACATCTGCCCAGAAAAGCTATGGATGCCCCATTCCTGTAGGTGTTCAAGGCCAGGTTGGATGGAGCCCTTGGACACTAGATGTGACAGGAGTTGTCCTTGCCCATGGCAGAGAGGTGGAAGCAGACAATCTTTAAGGTCCTTTCCAACACAAACCATTATTCTATGATCTACATAAGAAATAATGTAATCATTAGCTAAACTACTAAAACTTCTTGTTGCTATTTTCAAGGCTTCATCAGACAAATTTCAAAATTCTAGGTAAAAGCCTGGAAGTACAAGTTATATACCATGAAGATGACATAGAATTTTCTTGCATACAAGCACAAGTTGACAATGAACAGTTATAAACCAATATTTTATGTCAAAAGGCTGTAACACAAGCATGCTGGTATTGACAGATGTATAACATTCAGTTTATATTATCCAACCACTCAGATGTGTATGTCCATACACTATACATTACAAAATTCACAGGTGCCAACTCATTTCAAGGGAATCAGGATCCTGCCCACTCCTTACTTGCTCAGTATACCCAATCTTACCAAAGATGGAGAGGACATCAAACTTTAAATGTTTCTATTAAGTTTCCTTCTACTTAATGGTAAAATCAAAAGTCCTGCAGATCTCAGTTTCCTTTAAGTATTATAAAACTTGCAAGTCTTAAAAAGGTCACCTGCCCTAGTTGTGTTTAAAGTACGCTGTAATTAGCAGAAAGATCCATATCTCCTCCTGTGGTCTCCTAGGAGCAAATTATACAAGTTTGAATAAACTTAACAAACACAGCTCAGTAGCAATAAATCAGGTCAAACTCTGCTCTTAAGCAAAGGTCCATTGTAATTAAGGATACTTTGTTTTCCAAAGTCAATGGAGCTTTCCCCACAGTTACCGTTTACTGCATGCTCACTCACCTTGCCTTAAAATGCAAGCGCATTTCTGATTTTGAAAAAGTTTCTTCTGCCTCAGTAGTACCAAGTAAAGGAAGAATTTTCTAAGCAGAACCCTTAATAACAGCATGGCATTGTTTATGACTGAGTTCTTCCATATTATCAATAATTCTGTGCCTCTTGTCCTGTGAAAGCATTGTAATTGTATATGGAATTTGGATACTGACTCTTGACAGTGACCTTAGCATCCCTTTTATCCCTTGAACACAGCAAATTCAACTCCTTTTGAAATTGTTCTATTTATTATTTTCAGTACAGTTTCATTATTATTCACAAAGCACTGCTAAAATTAACAGGTATTTAGGAGATGAGGTACAACTTATTTTTGTTTAGGCTGGAAATAAATAAATAAATGCTTCATCATTTTGTGCAGTTAGAAGGTTAATATTCAAAAGAAATTGCTGTCAAAATGTGAACCCTGTAAGCCCTGATGAAAACAGCTCTGAAGTGTGAATCAGTGCATCAGTACACAGTAAGGGCTCTGTCTGAAACAGATATTTGGGTTATACTGGAGTGAAGGGGGACAAAGAAAGGACGGGAAGGAGACAAGGAGGAAAGGAAAAGTCTGAGTTCAGACATTTAATTTGAGTGTAAAACATGCAGCAAATGGTCAGGCTGGTAGAAAAGAATTGTAACAAAGCAGCATAGCATCAGTGGGAACACAAATTCTACTCCTACCATCAGGCCCCAAATGGTCCCTATTAAAACTACATGCAGCTCTCCCACCATAATAAACCACTTTCTGAGTTACCAGTCTTACGGGTCTTCAGACTTAGCCCCAAAAGCAAACTCCTCCCACTTACTGTCATCAAAGTTTTCTATTTAAAAAGCCAAGTATACTGCACTGATGGCAGTGATCCTTATCAAATAAATTCTTTTGCTGCTATCAGATCCACAAGGTGATTAGAGTGAGACCTCTGGTAATTAAAAGTGAGCAAGACCAAATTAGTAAAGCACACTGCTGACTGTCAAAAAGTAATGGAGTGATTCAGACACTCCAAATCTCACTGATGGAAGGAGGCTCTCTGTCCTTCCACCATCTTCTATATAATCATAAAAGCTGGAAAAGACCATTAAGATCATCTAGTTCAGCTGCCAGTCAATCATCACCATGACCAGTAAACCATGGTATCATCCAAGAGGCCCTCAATAAGGTGCTTGCAGAGGACACGTAAAGCATGAGGCAGAGATCCATGAAGGGTAGCTTCAGGACTAACATATTTTGCCTTCTTCCTAGTCAAGATTCTTGCTGCACATCTAATCTGTATCTTTCCAGAACTTCTTGCAACTACGATGGGCCAATGTCAGAAGTATGAGTCATCTCTGAACAAACACGAGCACCAAGGGAAGAAAGAGCAAAGCAGAGGTGGCTGAGCAGTCTGATGTGGCCAAGCCTGGAGGTAACACGATGTGCTGAATGTCAAAAAGCAGGCTGGTCCCAACGTGGAGTCTGAAAACAGCAATGACTATAGACTCACAGGACAAGGAGATCAGAAAAAAAAACAAGGGGAGAGTTTCCTGCCAGGCAGGAGTGAATCTTAAAAAGGTCATATTGTCCCAGCACATTATTGCAAGTGAGATTTTGTCCTGCAGAGCTCCTCCTGCATCGTCGCTCCCAAATTTGGGTCATGGCACAGCAGCACCGCTTACAGCACCACAAACACCTGGTGCGTGAGATTCCTTCCTCCTTTCTACCTGCATGTGAAGATGAAGAGAGTAGGATGGCCAGAGGGGAAGGTGGGTTATTATGCTTCTCACAGCAAGAAAAAAGTCCCCAAATCCTTCATCCAATGCCCAGATCATAAAGCAGTCAAAATATAACAGTCCATCCTACTCCAAATCCTGTGACTAGTTTCAGAGGGCTCCATCTTCTCTGCAGGTATGTGTCACTGATTATTTTCTGAACACCCAAAATAGTTTCAATCCTGACATGTTTTAGAGACTACAGCTACACCAGGATATTATGGCAGGCACTCTGAGTGGGTCACTGTCCACAGGTCAACATACGCTTCACAACACAGTAAGAGCACAGAAACACCTAACCTAATTTTTAGTGAGTTAATTTGAATGAAAAGCAGTAAAGCACAATATCCTAAGACATCAGCTGAGCTCTGTGCCACAGTTAGATTGTTCCAGATATGTGGAACACCTGAGCTAATACATTTTTAGCAACATCAAAGAGTCTTTGCATTCCACTGGAGATCACAGTCTGGTCCTGAACTGCCACATTTCTGGGCAGGCCCTCCATCCAGGTTGCCAGTCTTCTTCAGGCAAGCCCACTGTCTGATGGAGACCATGTTTAAAACTGTGGTCTGAGACTACCAATAAGAGAGCTGGTCTCCTTTTTTTCTGAGAGTGGTGAGGCATTGGCACAGGCTGCCCAAGGAGGAGGTGGAGTCACCATGCCTGGAGGCGATCAAGAAAAGGAGTAGATGTGGAACTGAGGGATGTGATCTAGAGCAGTCACAGGAATAGGCTGATGGTTGGACTAGATAATCTTACTGGTCTTTCCAACCTTAATGATTCTATGATTCTGCATCTTCTAAAGATAATGGATATCCAAAGCTGGATATGATCTTACCTGTGGTGATTACACTGCATTCCTTCAGTCTGTAGGCTGAAGGAAAGAAAGAGATATCTAAGGGGGGCTAGGAATCCACCAAACACCAGGAGGAGACCCAAGATGCTCAGGCATAAAGAAGGATCTACAAGATGCAGCAGAATCTGAAGGATGTAGAATGGCCAGACTCATCTCAAAGGATGTACCAAACTTACAGCATTTCTTGATATGTCTTGGGACAAAGCAACTCTAAGTCTACAAGAAAAGGTTCTGATATTTTGCAATAAAACCTGACAGGTTATAGCCATGCCAAATGGGAGGGATATTCTGAGTGTACTCCAACAGTGAATATCTGCTGCTAGTAGAATTAAGTTTTCAGCCAGAAAGATTAGCTGCTCTTAAAAGCAAAAGGTGAAAGACTAAGAGATGTGAAATCTAAAATGATTTTTGCAGTCAGGATATAGTCAGACATCTCCTGAAGTGAAAGTATACTGCAGGGAAAACAAACAAACAAACAACCACAAAATAAAAAAACAAAGAGAACTAAATTAATTCTGCTGCACTCCCAGAAGCACTGACAGGAGACAGCTCAGTTGGAAAACAAAAACAAATCAAAAAAACAACTATCCAATTGCTCCTCAAACCACCTGAATTGCCATGGGACTTAACAGCAACACTATTGAGAGGAAAAGTGTCTACTGAGATGAGTTTTCCAGTGTATTGAACAGAATCATGTATTTTGTACACTGTATCACAGCTGATCCATGCAGTAAAGATTTCTGCTGTCTAACAAGGGAAGATGTGGAGAAGCAGGAGATTCATCCGTTGTTATAAACCAGCTGAATTTTCTCTGGAGATGATTGAATAACAACACACACAAATAAGAGAAGATGAAACAGTGCACATGTGCCCTTTGTTGAAAGTTGTACCAGAAAGCTGAGAAGTATGCAATGCTTCTAGACCTTAAATCATTTACCAAAAGGTTTATGAAGAAATAGTGTACATCAGAAAAAATAATTAATGCCCACATACTTGAGCATGAACCAGAAGTGATAGCGCATCAAGAGGGCTAACACTAACTGCTCCTTTATAGTGCAGACAGCAAAAAGTAAAATGCTTGAAGTACAGCAAGGGAGATTCAACAGCAGAAAAAATAAGAAAAAAAAACCTGTAACTGGAGGGAAAATGAACAGAACAAAATATATGAATAAATATCTTGAGAGTTCATGGGCTCTTCATCATCAGAGAACCCTGGGAACAGCCCAACCGAACATCAGCCACAAATTACAGTCATAGGTATCACAGCTATTTGGGCTGAGGGATGAATTATGGGATCCCCTGAAGTGCTACCTACTTCTACAGTTCTGTAATTGAATAACACATCCCTTGGGTTTACAGAGATCCCAAATTTAAAACCTCAGAAACAAAACCCAAGCACCAGGAATGACACATTCAGCTTTTCAACTGATGCTTGCAGGCAGTCAGAAATCTTCCTGTAGTCAACAGTGCTACAGAAAACATTTAAGTGCCTTATGCTGAAGCACATGGTGTAATGAAACAAACAATAAACCTTTACAGGAAGAGTCAGAAGTGAATAAAAAGTCATATCTCCTACAGTAGAAGTGAAAGGACACTGCCATTATTCTTCCTGGTTGCCAGACACAATGATTTACAGCCCCCGGTACAAATTGCTGAGAAAATAAAGGACTGCTAAGATTTGTTGTGAAGAGAATTGCTAGAGCAAAGATGTGAGATGGGAAAGGGTATTCAGTTTGGGAAGTTGCAAATAGTGAGGAATGGTTCACATGTGCTTCCAGAGCAGCAGTTCACTTATGTACCCAATGCAAAGATGTAGAGCTTTAACATATTGGAAAAGGAAGTGGACCAAGTGATACACAAACCCTCTGACTTGTTATAAATAAATAAATGAAAGTGCAAGAGCGTTGTCATGAAAATAATACTGGAAAATAAGACATTTACCATGACTTATGCACTTAGCTTGTTCTCAGTTAAATTATGCAGGTGATAAAAACATGGACACTACACAAATGCAATTTGGCCACCACTGGTCACCATTTTGGCTTTCACTACAAATGAACAGGAGAGCTGCAGCAGTTCAAAGTATGGCAGCTCAAGACAAGCAACAACAACTCTTCAACTTCTGTTGTGGTTTTTCTGTAAATTAGCATACAAGGGTACCTGTAGCAGGTATTAATGAGGTGAAAAACTGCACTGCAAGTCAGCCCCTGCTCCACACCTCCAAGAAGCAAGGGGAAGGGTTGGAAGAGCATACAGGGTGACCTAGAAGGGAAGGACTAACTCAGGACATTGGTGACAGAATTAGGAAAAATCAAGAGGTTAAAGCTCTTCCAAAGGGCTTTGTTGGCATCAGTGCCGTGTAGGGTAACTAGCACAAACAGACAGGAGCAGTCTGTAAAATGAAAAGTGCCAACATACTGCATTCCTTCCCTTTCACGGGGTCAGGTAGTCCAGAGCACTCCGCCGAAGGATTCGGGACAGCCACCCTCCATCTGGAGCCACTGCTGTCACACTCCGTGTATTCAAAGTGGTAATCTGTCTGCAAGCAATTACAAAGAGTTTCAGTTTCATCATAGCATTTACACATTAAGCTCATTAATCAAGACTGTGATTAGCAAACTCAGTTATAATTAAACCAGAAAGGAAGTAGCTGCCACGTGAAGAACTATTATCACTTTGATGATCACTGTGGATCACTGCAGAGCAAGCACAAAGCACAAATGCAAAAGCAGAAGCTGGGATTTGCAAAAGAAAGTGGACACAAATTCCAATACAGTTTTGTTTCCTAGAAGGATTGGTCCCCGTCCTCTAACCTACAGCAGCCACACAGGCCTCCTCCTTGATCAATTTAGGCTAAGGGGAGGTCTGCCTTGGCTCTGGCACAGGTTAGTGCATCCCTGCAAATATTCAGCTGGCTCACAAGGAGAACACTTAATTTTCACCTACTTACAGAAATACTAACACTGGGATTAATATTTCTCCTACTGCTAACCACAGCTCTCCATTTGGATGTTAATATAGTTCTACATAAAAATCATCAAAGCCTTTGGTATTTTACAGGAAATTTCATGTTTTGATTGCACTGGAATTAATATCTTTATGGCTCAGAAAAAGCCTTCACGGCTCAACTTACTGTTTAGAAGCCCAACAAACAGTACATTGGAAAGAAAAACTATTTGTCTCAGAAGTACCGTAAGAAGATGCTATCAAATCCACAGCCACACATGAAATATGATATAACATATTCTCAATACCTCTAATATATTCAATTAAAATTTGCATTTTCTGCTTTATATCTCATAATACAATTTTCAAGGAACAGAACAAACAGTTGTTAATCATTGTAATGTTGAAATCTGCCTATTGAGTAACCAGAATATATAAATAACAAATCTGTAACAGACTCGTTTCATCACTCATACCATGTAAGATAAAAATTATCTATTAAGTATGCAGGACTGAAAGAAAGCAAAGGATATAGAAACCCTCTGAATATGACTCATGTCCAGATTTTTTTTTTCTATTTCGTATCAGGACAACTGATAGAAACTATAGAGAGCAGCTTGGTGTCAACAATTCATGTTGTTCTCACAGCCACCCTCTCAAAATGTACTTCAGAGATGTGCCCCAGCATGCAATCCCTTTGCAGCCAGGAAAGGGACAGAGGGGTCCTCATTAATAGCGGTTTTCTTCCTCATGAGGGGGTTATGCAGCATGGCCTTGCTCTTAAACAGGCTTTTTCCATTGCCTTTGCCCTTACTATGCTCAGTTCCTTTGTGGAAGAGGTGGATTTTTTTTTTTAACTTCTTTTTCTACCTGACTTTCAACTCAACTGTATGACTGAAATCCACTCCACAGATTTTGGCATTTTTTCTAGTATTTGACTGTAATGAAGACTGCAGATGGGTTTTTGTATATGGTCACACATGTACACCAAACCTCCTCTAGCCACCACCACCAGCATCCTCTCCTCTGTAACATAGTTCTACCAATGAACAAGCAGGGTTCTTGGCAGTTGCATTACAGACCTCCACCTGTAGCTCATGGCTTCATTTGCACCATTGGCTGGCTTTAAACTAGTCAGCTTGGCTACTTGTAGAAGTGAGTATACCCACATAGAGCTCTCATTCAGCTAAATGATCCAGCATCATGAGATGCTTTAGCTTCCATGGTGACACCATCCTTAGCACCTGAGGTAGCTCAGATAAATCCCTACGAGTTGGAAGCACACCTCATCTGCAGCAGAAACATTCTCAAAGCCAACGTGACATAGGCAAGTGCTGCCAATCTCCCATTAACACTGGCTTACCAGGCTCAGAGTTTCTAATCTGCCTCAGCAATCTGAGCTTCCAAATATAGCAGGTTGATAAAGGAGGCCTCTCATCATCATGGAGTGCTTACAACTCCTTTGCATCTCACTGAAAAACACAGTTCTGCTATGCTTTGATTTCTCCTTCTCTCTAATTGAGAAATTTCTTCACCCTTCATTTCTCAGGAAAAAAAAAAATTCATGGCAAAGCCATTGCCAGATGTTATCTGCTGCCAGCTATTACTCAGTTTTTCCCACTATCATCCAGACATAGAGTATCTTTAATTTTGGCCACTGGTCTGTTTTAATTTTAACAATTAAACTGCTTTATTAATTTTCTGGGTTTGGCCTTAATGATCTAACTTGTCCCTCCCCCAGTTCAGCTGTTATTTCCGTTAACTTTCCAGTTTATTACTCAAACTTCCTGGGATTCCTGAGAAAGTGGCTTGAATTTCAAGCCCAAAGAGTTCATTTCCACAGGAAAATATCTCTCTGAACATCCTATACAGGGTTAAGGTTAAAATAAATAAATAAATAAATAATTTTCTGCATGGAAAATTGATACTCTTCCAAGACTCCACTCAGAATTGATATGTAGTCCTCAGCATTAAATTTCAAATGAAAGGTTAATAGTGACCCGGAAAATGTCTCTAAAACATCCAAAACAGACAGACAAGAATATTTATTTCTCTCTGTGCTGAATTTCACCTCACTGTTTTTGGAGAATCGGTGAAATCACATGTGCACTACTGCGCACTAAGCTGTTAGAAAAAACCCTCTGACGTACGTACGCTCCCTCTGAAGGACATCACATCCAAAATAGATGCCCTTGTGCATGCACATGACGTCAAGGGGTGATGCACTGATCACAGCTCTTCCAGAGGAGAAAAAACAGCAGAATTGGTCCAGAGAGCTATGTTCATAGTGCATCAATACCAGATCAATAGCTGGGCCTGCCACCTTTGCATTCTTCCAATGCAAAAGTCCTACAGCCACATCCCCTGCCCTGCAGGCTTAGATCCAAGGCTCTCTTTCTGGACACCAGCCCCCAAGAGCTGAGTGACACATCAATGCAGTGTCGTGTCCCTCTGTGTGGCATCCCATATTACTGCCCCTCATGTCATACAATGCTGGGCTTGGTGAGGGGCACCTGGGACCTGGTGTATTCGTGCTAGATGTCTCCAGTGCACACCTCTACATCTGGGCTTGTCACCTCACAGTCCTTAAAGACAGCTAGCTGACTCCTCTGTTCTAAAAGTAGAAGAATGTTTGAGAGAATTTTTGAAAGTCTATAAGTCTAGATTTCCTACCCATGGACTGACTGCTCTTGTGAGGCCCCACCTGCAGTACTGTCTCCAGGTCTGGGGTCCCAGCACAAGAAGGATGAGGAGATGTTGGAGGGGGTACCGAAAAGGCCATGAAGATGATCAGAGGGCTTTGATCACCTCTTCTCTGAGGACAGGCTGAGGGAATGTGGCTTGTTCAGCCTGGAGAAGATAAGGCTCCAGGGAGACCTCATTATGGCCTTCCAGTTTCTATCCAACATCAATTTTTTACATGAGTAGATAATGACAGAACAAGGAGGAACAGTCTTAAACTAAAAGAGGGGAGATTAAGGTTAAATATTAGAGAGAAATTATTTATTCAGAAGGTGGTTAGGCACTGACACAGTGCCCAGAGAATCCACAGATGCCCAATCCCTGGAGGTGCTGAAGGCCAGTTCAGATGGGGCCCAGGGCAGCCTGATGTGGTAGGGGGCAACCAGCTCACAGCAAGGGTTGGAGCTGGATGGGCTTCGAGGTCCCTTCCAACCCAAGCTGTTCTATGACTGGAAAAGCTTTCTCACAGAGAAAAACTGTAGAACTGTGTTTTCTCCACATATTTCAATGCATCTCCTATTTTTCTACACCACTTTTCTAATTCTCTTCTTTCAGCTACATAGGAGCTGCCCTGTTGCCTTTTCCACTTAACCAGAATTGAAGAACAGAGAGGGCACCCTTCTAACCAGTACCTGATGCAATGAACATTTGATCTGAGTACAAAGAATGGATGAAGTTGTTATGAAATAACAGCAAAAGTCTCTTGTAATTTAACAGCTTGCTCTGCTCATGTTGCTTTACAAACACAGACATCACTAAGACAAGGAAAAAAAAATAACAAAAGCCTTCTGCAATACCTGCCATAATGTTACCAAACAATGATCAACTGTTCTCAGGCCTGTCATTTATTCCTTCCCTGAACTTGCACTGTTTGTTCCACTGATGCTTTTGCTTAAACCGATTAACTCCATACAATGCTATTAAAAGATATTGTTTGCCAAAAGGAGCACCCATAATCTTTACAGACCAATGTGCTATCTATATTTACATGTGCAATAGGGATTAGCTGTGCTTTTTTTTTTTTTTTTCTTTAAGGAAGAAAAAAAGCAGTATCACACAAATAAAAGCCTCTTTAGTGACAGAATTATGTCAGGAGAGGTAAGAAGGGAGTCCAATCTCATGGACAGCTCTTGTGACCTCCCCCCCCCTCCCCCCCGATTAATCACACAGAAGAGGAGACAACACTTTCACTTCCCTGGTACACTAGGACATTATAGCCCAAAGGACACTCATTTCTAAACTGTGTTTCCTACACTTAGCCTACAAAATGTTACCACGTTCAAGGACCAAACCTTCAACACACTGAGATTTCTTTAGTGTTGGAGGGATGCCCATTGGTCACTTCTCCTAATTCAGGTTTTGAAAGAGGAGATACGAGTTTCCTATTAGTTTCAGGCCTCTAGCCCATCCTCCTCTTTTACTGCACTTATTATTTCTAAGTATATTCTCTGGCATCAATGAATATTCCCACTTCCCCCTGTGCTCCTACAATTCCGAGCCCATCAGTGAGTGACACACAGCCCATTAGCAGGGCTCTGGTTCACCTCATTCAGACTTAAAGCCCAGCTCTAATCTTCTCCTTCCTTAATCTCCTTTGAAATTACATATATTAGTGCTTTTCAGCTGAAAACTTGAGCTGGGCTTTTAATTATTTCCATCTTTATTCCTAAATCCCAAAATTTCTAAAGTAATTTCTGTCTATTCTGATGCACTTCTCTTTCCAGAATCCCAATTTATTTGTGGCTTTTTTTGGCAGGGAGAAACCCAGCCTTAATTGCATTGCTTAGAACTCCACAATGCAGCTGCAGAGATTCAGACTTTCTGAAAATCAGGTTATTTGCATCTTGAGCCTAATTCAAGCACCAGAAGCTTAAGTTGAAATGCTGCCAAAGCCATCTGCAAATTAAAGATGAACTAAAGAGGTTTACTGAATAAAAGCCAAAATTCAGCAAAAATATATCATCAATATTTGTGAGCAATC
The DNA here is from genome assembly GCA_023055505.1 of Callipepla californica brunnescens. Taxonomy (NCBI): domain Eukaryota; kingdom Metazoa; phylum Chordata; class Aves; order Galliformes; family Odontophoridae; genus Callipepla; species Callipepla californica. The sequence goes on along the minus strand of JALIRH010000056.1, from coordinate 3,080,586 downwards.
AGAATAAATGATATCTTAGGTAAGTTTTTATGTAATTTGTTTAAACATCACTTCCAAGATTCCAACCCAAAATTGTTAACACAAATGGCTAGTCCTAGGCCAATGAATAGAGTGATATGCTATCTATATTTTCAGATAGATAGACCACTGCAGAACAACAGGGTACACTCAAAGAGCCACGAGCAGCTCTGTCAGCAGAAGAACAAGGACAACTCTTACCAATGTTTAGAAACAAATAGCTGATAGAAAAATGTCTGGATGAATATTTTGTTCTAGGTGAAATTAGAAATGTACTGAGATCTCATACCAACCAGGCCAAAGGAATTGCCTTGCTCTTGGTCAAGGTAATGCACCATGAGGTGATGGTCACCAGACAGATGAGGCGCTTCCTACACATCTCTGATGTCTGGATCTGGAGAATCATAGACTCAGACTATCCCAAACTGGAAGGAACCCACACGGATCATCAAATCCAACTCCAGCTCCTAGCTCCCTAAATGCTTATTCACTCAGCTGTTACACGTGTGGATTACTATTTCAATTTTGAATGCACAAGTGCAGCCTATTCCCATGCACATTTGTGCAGAACTTCCTATGCTTCAGTTTGTGGCCATTTCCCCTTGTCCCATCACCACACACTGCAGAGAAGAGTCCAGCCTCGTCCCTTTGCCTCCCACTCCTTAGATATTTATAGATGTGGATCAGATCCTCTCTGAGTCTTTTTTTCAAAGTTGAACAGACCCAGGTCTCTCAGCCTTTACTTATAAGAGGAGGTGTTCCACACCCTTTATCATCTCTGTAGCCCTTTGCTGGACTCTTTCAAGAAGATCCCTGTCTTTTTTGTATCGGGAAGCCCAGAACTGGACACAATACTCCAGGTGAGGAAATAACATGATATTACTTTTGCAGAGTCTTAAACAAGAGATAGTAGGACTAGAAGGGTATTTTCAAAGCTGTTTAGTCCATCTTCTTGTCACATCTAAACCATTCCTGATAGAAGCTTGCTCAACCTGATAGCGAACCTCCAGTGATGAATGTTTATCAGCTTCCCAGAATAAAGCTCACAGTCACCATCCAGATAAAATGGTGCTAATGCACATGGGTTATTCATCAGGCAGCTACTCAGTTATCATCCAGGAAGCTGAACACAAAAGCAAGGAGCAAGATACGAAAGTGAAGGATTTATTTGCTGAAAAGCTCAGACCCAAATGTAGGCAGCATCATCTCGACACATAAACAGACTCGGAAGGCACAGCTAACACCAAAGGCTGGCTGTGCCCCTCCAAGAAACTTCATCTACTACACTCTGCACATGGTTTATTGAGGACGGTGGATTTGCATATAACACACTGTCATTTCTTCAGCCTTTGCCAAATCCAGTAGCAGTAGCAGCTCAGTAATGAGTAGGGGAGTTTTTATTATCGTTATCTTATCCTTCCAGTGACCATTTCCAGCCTGTTAAGGTCAGGTGAGCCAGCAGCCCTTTGACTGAAAAAATTATTTTCCCTTTAAACAAAACTTCAAAAGCAAGCTGTGTGTAGCACCTGTCCAGTCATTTTGAAAGCTTCTGGGATTGTTTACTTTCAAATTCCGGAGATACAAGTGGTTCTTAGTAAAGCAGTGGCTCTTTCATCTAGGCTTCTGTTGCACAAGTTGATAAAAGATATCCATTGACTCAAAAGGACAACACAATGAGCCACAGTCAATCAGTGTATGTACTCACAACATTAAGTATTAAATACCAGACAATAAGCAGAGCCACCTTTGCAAATAAAACTCTAGAAAAAATAAAATATTTGCTACCTTTTAAGATAATCTCATTGCATTTCATAGGTGGTGATACTAAATACAGAATTTTACAGTATGGTAGGAAATCACCCTGGAAATGGTTATCTTCAGACAGATAAACTGTATGTATGAAGGATTCTCCAGTGATAGCTTAGTAATAGTAACAGGTATGGAGAAGTTTGCCTCTCCCAAACCACATTTCTCCTTCCTGGTGCCAGCACTACCACTTGTGCTTTGGAAGAACCTTATCCATTAGAAAATCACTCTTATTCAATAGTTTTCAGCCAGAGTAAGTTCCTTCAACTCATTTCCTCAAAAGGATGGGGTGGTACAGGGTAACCCTAACAGAGCCCTTGTCATACAAGGTGCAAAGAGAAGGAAGGGAGCAGCTATTTCTGATTGTGAGCAGTTAAAGAATTCAAGAAGGGACGAAGAGGAGCGGAAGAAATGTGTCACAGACACACAAGTATGTGTCATCTGTGACTCCTTTATTCTTCCTAATGTGAAACCTCATTTCCTCACAGATCTTCTGTGAGACATGGCTATCCTGCCATCTGGTCCTACATATGACTGAAGATCTTATCGCTCAGGCAGCAAAACCCTAAATACTAAAGCTTCAGGATGTATAGGAATCCTATTTGGTTGTTTTTTTTCTCTCACAGACACAAAATAGTTTAATAAATATGGAAATTACAACAGTTTCTAAGGGTACTTATCTCCACAGCCATTCCAATTTCCAAATTGATATTGTGGATCATGGCACTAAACCATACAAATCTTCATCAGAGAGACTTGTTCATGCCAATCGGGTGATAAAAATAGCAACCTAAAGAATACTCTTGAATTTCAACTGTATTTTTTGTAAAATTTACTCTTGTTTTATTTAGCCTTGGACTATGAAGAATAGTGCTGATTAACACCTGTGGAATATTCTGGTTTTACAGTGGGGTGCCAGTCATAGAACCACAGGATCACAGAATGACTTGAGAGTGATCTCAAAGATCACCTGCTTCCAACCACCTGGCATGGGCAGGGTTGCCAACCACTAAATCAGGCACTAGATGAGGTTGCCCAGCATCCCATCCAACCCAGCCTTGAACTCCTCCAAGAATGGGGTATCCACAACTTCTCTGGGCAGTTGTGCCAGTCAAGTAAGAGTAGATCAAGGATGAAATAATAAAGCTGAAGTCAACTCTCAGTGGTGGTGGTTTGACGGTTGGACTAGATGATCTTAGTGGTCTTTCCTAACCTTGATGATTCTATGATTCTCACATGAGGCCAGCTGATGCAGGAGTTCCACTTTCTCATCAGAAAACTTCTTGTAAAATCCAACTCCACATGTCCCTACAATGTCACCAAACTTTTCAGTCAGAAGTTAACTGTCTCAAGGGTGACACAACTTTCTCAGGTCATAAATAAATTTAAACGACGGTACAAAACTGCCTGGAATGTCTCCAACAGCAAGGGTAGAACAGAGAAGAGAGAAATGTGTTCAATACTCAGAGCTTCTTCTGGGAGGAAAATCTGCTAGACATGATCAATTAATTCATTGTAATAAAGAGCACTGTAACCTGCTATCGATCATTTTTGTCCTAGGCTTTGCATTAGATAGATTTCTAATATATGCATGTGCCAAGGGACTGGAAGGAATATTACTCAGCGAGTCTTTTAATTGGCTTTTTTAACTACAAGCCATGAGATTATTTTGTGAACAAGTTGGGGACATGTTAAAGATCAGATGACATTACATTTACAACATTAGGTAGGGCCTCAAAGGTGTGCTAAGTGCAAACAGATAAACAGTTACCTTTAACTTGTGTGCGGGCACATACATCCCTACATGTGCATTTTCATCTCCACACACAAAATTCACATGAGGGCAATTCTGTGAGCAACCAACTTACTCATTCCATCTCTCCCCAGCTGGGGATAAAATTGGGTAGAGCTCCACTGTATCCAACAGAGCTCGACTGATTTATGCGAGAGGAGACTAAAGCTTCTTGCTTATCTCCAAGCAGAAAGACAAGAGGTTATTACAGATAACACACAGGTCTTGGGTGAAACAGGCTATATCTTACTGCTGCTCCAAAGGATTCCCTGAACATACAGTCAGAATGGCAATGTTTTGTCTCTGCTTTCTAATCCTTCCAGCAATACCAGCTAATTAGATGCTGAAGAATTAGCTTTTATCCTTTGCCTGTGTGCTGTTGACTAATTGCATTCAGAAAGCAACTCCAAGCAGGCCTGTAAATTCTAACATGGACCAGCATGAGGAGACACTTAAATAACCAGAAAGGATGGGATTGCCCCCACACGGGCATGGATGGCAAGGACAGTGGAGCATGGACTTGTTTACCTATCTTGGAACAAAAAGAAAAGCACTAAAACAGAAATTGCTCCTTCCACACACAAGAGCTCACTCCAGTCGGGACCATGGGCACAAATGCTGCTCCTATATGGGGTCCCATAATGGTTCCTAAGGGTCTGCAGCACAGCACATCAAGGCAATGCCTACAGTGCTCCAATGAAGGCCTGCAACAAAATTCTGCCTCTGCTTTCTCATGGCAAAGTCGATAGCTATATCTCCTCCCAGCACCTGTCAAACACATTTCCCTTATCCCCTCCTTCCCCAAATGCATTTATGCTGTGTTACATATTATGGAAGTGCTGGGGCTCCAAGAGGAAATTTAACTTTTAATATAAATATAAGCCTAACGACTAAATCCATCTGTTCTTCTCTCTAGATTACAAATCTTTTCTCCCCATCCTGCTTCCTATTTTCCTCCTGCAGCCTCAGTCAAAGCTGTCTCTGTAGCACTCCAACATATAAGACAAAAAATAAGATAAACAGAAACACAAATTTGCTGGACACCCATTCATTTTGCCCGAGGATTCAGATCAGTCTGATAAGGGATTACAAACAGCAAGGAAATAGCTATGCAAACCCCAAAGGTCTACAGGGCTGGATGTGGAGCATCCTGATGGACACTGAGTTGAGAACACATCCCTGTGACACCCTGAGTACTTCAGTCTGTGCTTAACAAGGTTAAAAGCACGCATCAAGTTAAGTGCGTGCTACTATGAATTCAGGTGTTTGCCAGCAGAACAATACCTTAACCTGTCCCGAGAAAAGTTCAGGTATTTGGAGAGCTGAAAGGGATGCAAGTGCTCCAGAAACAACTCAGGTCAAGGCAGAAAGGCATTTAGACCTGCATGTGAAACTGGGAGCCAAGGACAGAAGGAGCAACCAAAGGCTCATCCCCTTCCTTTAAGGTCGGTGACCTAAAGCTCCAGCTAAAACAGCTGCAGTAACACTTAAATGCATAATTGTTTTCCTCCTTTTGTTATTTTATATATATATATTTACACACAAAACTCCCAGGGGAGAAGGTCATAAAAGATTTGGACAGGGATAGTTTTCAGCAACTGGAGCAGGTAGAACAACATTACAAGCATTTGTCTGGGCTGGTGACAGCTGTCTTCCTCTCCTTAACCAAGATACCAATCATTTCCCAGCCTTGTGACCCAGCATGACCTCATGACCCAGCATGGTACAGGTCCCAACCTCCCCAACTTTCCCCACACTCCATAGGGTGACGCAACTGCTGGATCTGCCCCAAGGCAGGAACAATAATGATGGAAAACTGCTTGCTTCCCCCAGTTCCTCCCCAGGCTGCACCAAGGAAGAGCTGAAATCCAGCCCTTAGCAAATAAAGTTCAGTCAGTCAAGGCTCTAAGTAGAAAAAAAGACTGCATGCGCTGTCACAGGAGAGCTCAGGCTAGACTGCATCCTGAGCTAAAGCAGGAATCATATTCGGTCCTGACATTGCCAAATTTTCATCTGATTCCAAGTTTTTCAACTATTTTTGCTGCATAAGAAGGTAAATTTACACTATTTGCTCTAAATCAAAACCGGAAAACTCCTTGTTTCATAAGAATTACAAGAATGAAGGTTTGGTCTTGCACCTCTGTTCCAGATCACTGGTGATGGATACTGAGACTCAGTGCCTTCACAGTCACATGGGACAGCTGGGAAAGGAACTGCAGGGCCAACACCTCAGCACTGAAACATACAGGAATCAATCCAAGAAAGCACCACAGAAAAGACCACTAAGATCACCTAGTCCAACCATCCCCACTATGCCCACTAACCATGTCCCTCAGTGCCTTATCTCACAAGTTAACAGTTGAGCTGTTGACCAACTCACAGCATGCATATTCACGTTGCTCTAGCCTGCTGCAATTTCCAATCCTGATCTAATTACTGATATCAATATCTGCCCTCTACTGCTCTTCTCAGCTTCTAGATCTGACATTCAAAAAGAAAAATTATGAAAAATATTTCAATTCAATATTCTGTATGAATCTGTTCCCTTATAATAGAGAATATCAAAGCACACCTTGGCACTGGCACAAGCTTCCCAGAGAAGCTGTGTGCTCAAGGCCAGGTTGGATGAGGTCCCGGGCAGTCTGATCTGGTGGGCAGCAACCAGCCACAGAGGAGGGGACTGGAAATGGATGGGCTTTAAGGTTCCTTTCAATCCAAGCCATACTATGGTTATAAGATTCTAAGGCATTTCATTCTAAGATACTCTCATAGAACCTTCCCAGGGAAAAGGAGTGTTTTTATTCCTAATTTAATGCTGAACAGGAGCTCAGGCCCATGACTTTCAGACTCATATTTGGAAAGGTATTTAAAAGCCTTGCACCATACCCAAGCATCAAATGTCACTGCAGCTTGGCTCCTGACCAGCCTTCAAGTATGCCCCAAGTGCTGAGACACGGTGGTACATATGGAAATTGAATGCAAATCTGCTGAGGGTCTAAATATGGGGTTAATCTCTTCCTCAAGTCCATCATAAATCTGCAGAGTGGAAGAGAGGTGCTTCCCCAGCAGAAGAAAATCTTATGGAGCAGTCCCTGCTATGACAATTCCATCAGCACTTTAGCAGAGCTCCAAGAAGAAGTAAACTAGGAGCATTTAGTTCCATTTTTGTAGCTCTGTCAAGCCTTCCTGATAAACAGTCTGTCTTCTCACTGAGGGAAAATCATGACATAAAGCAGGGGCATGGTCTTATCCAAGCAATTAGGTAGACAGTGCTGCCAAACATGCTTTCGTTATGCTGATGGATTTCCTCCCTTTGAAGGCAGCAGAGGCTGTTGGAAGGCACTTGGCATGCAGAACATTGTGCCAGGCCACTGCAGCATCTATCTCACGTCATCAAGTGTGATGGAGCCAGCAAAAGTTTAATGTCGGCTGGATGTGGGGGGAAAAAATACACCAAAAGGCATCTTGCAGCTAATTTCCACATACTTCGCATCTCCCTGACTAATGTTGACCTGAGTTTCTATACCATCATCCCACCACCAATCACAGAGCACTTCAAGAGTACCAAGTTCAACACAAGACTCAGTGCTCAAGGAAGGAATAGTGGGAATGAAGCGCTGTTCTATGGGCATGAGATGTTTCTAAGAGGGCAACCAAATGCATTCTTACTTGGCTTTGAAAAACAGAATTAAGCACAGGCATACCATGCTCATGTTAGCTTTTTTTTTTAACACAATCTGTACCAACTTCAGCAGTATAAAACCTATCCTGATCTGGGAGTCTGAAATACTGCTGTCTGATATATTGCTGTCTTCATTTAAATGAATCTAAATGTATCATTTCACAGTCCATGGTGAGAGGCAGGGCTTCCTGAGGGCAGTACACGTCCCTTCAGACTGGTCTCTGCCATCCAAAGTTTTTTAAGATTAAACCACTCTGAGTGTCATTCACTATGAAGACTGGAAAGAGAAACAGAGACAGGGAAGAAGGAAGCACAGACGACTGTGGACGCTGCAGTAATTTTTCTGTTGCAAAGCAAAGGATGATATTTCATTCTGAAATATAAATTCAACAGGAGATGGGTTGTTTTCCAGCTGAAAATGTGCTTGCCAGAATGCATCAGAAAACATTCATTTTGGTGTGGAAGACACCCAATAAAGAGATAACCTCCTGCAGCTTTCTGGGAGACCCCCAGGACAGGCATTCCACATTTCCCAGCCTGTCACCCTCCACATGACTTTCTTTGCCCAGTGCCCTATTCTGCCTGTCCATGATTTATCAAACACCAAACACCTGCCTGTCCAGTGCTTGGTGTGCCCTGACATAACTCAGTGTTCTCAATGAACGGCTGTAATTAGTCTGCTACAGCAAAGCAATAAAAAAAACATTCACCACAAGGCATAGAGGTAAATAATTATGAATCCACTGCTGCTGGTTGAGTACTGTCATGGAAGCACAGAGTTATCAAATCATCTAGGTTAGAAAGGACCTTCAGCATCATCAAGTCTGACCATTAACTTGTCCTACTGAGTCCAGTCACTAAACCACGTCCCTCAGTGCCACGTCCACATGTCTCTCAGATACCAGCAGAGATGGAGACTCCACCATTTCCCACTGGAGTGGACAGCCTGTTCCCATGCTCTCTCCTTGAAGAAAGTCTTGAAGAAAGTCTTCCTGATATCCAATCTAAACCTCTAAACTTAAGACACTTTGGGGGAGTTTTTGTTGGTTTTTTTTATAAAAACACACAAGTACAGAATAAAAAAAAATAAAAAGTCATACGCTAGCAGGTTACCTTGAAGGGAGTGAGGTTTCTTCCCATTTCAAAAATATTCCCCCTCTCCTGCATTGCTCTTTTGTACGAGAGATGCTTGAGCGAAACAAACTGCTACAGTCAAGTTTCATATCCCGGAAAAATTGTTGCTTCTGATGGAAAACACCAGCAAGCAGTGAGCTACAGCTGCTCTGTCAGGAGGCATTACGATGAAGGATTACAAGCACAGGCCATCTGCCTGAGCTTGGGGCTTTGGTTTGCTTTCTTTTTCTTTTATTTTTATTTATTTATTTATTTATTTTGTGATGCTACAGTAAAGCACAATGAAATGAAAGGCAAGAACAGCCAATCCCTTCAGGGCTTAGCAGAGCTGCCAGGGCGCATGGCCATCCCAATGACAAGACAAGGAGCTCAAAATAAAAAAAATATAAAAAAAAAATAAAGACCTGACCAGGTGATTTACGGACAATGATTCAGCACAACACAAACTGCATGCCCGAAGTGTTCCCAATAAAAAAGCATAATCACTGTCAAACAGAAAGGAGAGCTAAATCCATAGCCATGATCTGCACCACATTAATTCCAAATCCCTTTTGCTCTTCACATACATTACAGTGATTCACAGAGACAGCCTCAAAGAAATAAGGGCCTCTGTGTTATTACGCAGCAAAACGTTATGTGCTCAGGAGTCATCCGAGGCAGACAGATGATCACATTAGCCATTTAATTGACCCTTGCAGATAAAAATGCACATGAGGAATGGCATTGCACTCACATACTCTGAGTACTTTTAAGGAAGAAAAAATAATGTAAATAATGCTGCCAGTAGCAAATTAAGTCCTTTTTCTTTTTTCCTCCAAAGACAGGCTATTTAAATTGTAAATGTTAGGTATGGTCAGCAGCAACAGAAAGCTGCTTTTTCAAGTGTTTCTTAACCCATGGTGAACTCAGCAAAAGGCCTTACCTTTGGGTTAGCAGGGAGAAACACACAGCCTAGAAGACACAGTCAAGTGCACAGCTGATTAAAAAACAGAGAATCATAGAATCATCTTAGTTGGAAAAGACCTCCAAGACCATCAACCTGACCAACAGAGTCCCATCACTAAACCATGTTCCTTAGTGCCACATCCACAAAGCTCTCAAATACCTTCAGGGATGAGGACTCCACCACCTTCCTAGGCAGCCTGTGCCAGTGTTTGTCTTTCATCTCCAAATTCTGCCTTATGTCAGATCTAAACCTCCTCTAGCACAATTTAAGATTGTTTCCTTGCATTCTGTCACTTGTCACCTGAGAAAAGACATTTACACTCTCCTTGCTGCAACCTCTTCTCAGCTAGTTGTGTCTATTTACGGTATGCAGACTCCCAGGTACCTCATATGCCTTGATCCTGTAGTTGTAGCAGGGCTCTTCCAGGGGCAAATTATCTGAAGGCAGCCCATGTAGTTAGAAGGTGAATTTGGAGCTATTTAGAAAAAAAAAAAAATGGTAGTACATTTGGGAAAAGCAGACAAAACCCATTTATCATGAGTTGTCATCAATGAAGAGGCAGGATGATGTGAAGGCATGGAAGCATGCACACAGGGCTTGGGATGGTGAACTGGGAGGCTAGAGGTATACTTGAAGGGGAAGAAGTTGCCTACAGATCTGAATTTGGGGTCACAAAGAGGACTGCAGGTCTGTATAGGCTCTCTAAGGTAGGTGTGATGGCAGTTCTGCACCCACAGTTGGAGTATTTGCCTTGTAATTGCCTGTGTTTGGAGCTCATGTTCTTAATACAGCCCTAACTGGGTGGCTCAGGGAGGAATATGTCTGATCTAATCAGAAAATCTGCAAAGTACAAAGATTTCCTGTATTTGCATGGAAGGCCAATTTGTCCTTTTACCTAGCAGGATCTCACATATAATTCTTCTTGCTACAAATGGTCTCATTATTCAATATTGCAGTTCACAGAAACACAATCCTTTTATCCTTCAGGGGGGAAAAAAAAAAGAAAAAAAAAAAGAGCTCTTTATAAGTATGTTCAGTCACACTTAACTAACTTTCCCTGCAGTCCTGACAAATCAGAGAGGAAATTAACGTGAGCCCAAATAGCTAAAAACATAATTTTTATGGAAAAAAAAGTATGCAGCAGTAAGAGGGAGACACAGATTTATTGGTATATCAAACCCCACTAAAAGTCAGGGATCTTCCAGTAGTTCTCAGACACTGGGGCTCGGGTTGGCTATAGGTGCAGGAAGGTGGGAGCAGGTGAGTCAGTGTTTCCTGCTTTAGGTAGAATCAAGTTTCCAGCAATTGAACAATTTGATTTTTCAAAGTGAAGACACAGTCAGATCTATTACCGTAGATAGAATATACAAGGACAATGACAAAGACAGCAGCTTTGGTGGTCTTTTCATTAGTTGTATTATGTGTTCTCAGCAGAAGGCCATGAGATTCTCAAGAAAACTCTCCTGGATTTTGACTATGCTTTCATGAATAGTCACGCACAGGAGAGAGAAAGACTTGTCTGAGGACTGAAAATCTTTAAGACATGACTAAGGATTCTCTGAAGATTTATGCAGCCAGGAAAGCAAAATGAATAAGAAAAAAAAAGGAAAAAAAAAAAAGGGTTTTTTTTCAGGCCAGTAGGCACCATGGCTGAATTAGGTCCACCTAATGCTCAGCTAAAATCTTTAGCCTCAGGCAATAATTTTATTTTAAATAGTTTATACTCAGCACAAACACAGTACGTTTGCAAGACTAATGCTAAGAGGCTACAGAGAAAAAGGTAGAAAATCAATTATTTCAGGAAGAAGAGGAAAACTATACGAAAAACAACCATTTTAAAAATGAAGACAGGAAGCACTTTGCACTATTTACCAGAGACCATTGCCATTTCTCAGGGAACATCTTCTTACTCAACAAATACATCCAGGATGCACAAAGCCACTTCTGCTCTGCTCCCAGAACAGGGGCACAGCAATGGATTGAGATGTTGCATCACTGCTGAGATGCTCCAGAACACAGTGAGGCATGGCTCTTTCCCAGGAGGACCCCATCAGGCCTGGACTATGTTGGAGCACAGCACAAGCTCAGGCTCAAGAAGGTCGGAAGTATGGAAAGGAACCAGCTAGGAGCTTCTGTGTGAAACCTGCTGCTTGGAAAAACCTCAGTTTGCTGAGATCTTTTGTGGTAAATTACCACATAGTGAACTTCTCAAACTGCAGCAATTTAGAAAAACAGCACTGTCCCCATTTCTTCCTTCATTACTTTATATATAGGTCATCTACATTTCAGTAATATGGTACAGAATATTTTATAATCCAAGTAGATGAACTCCTAACATCTAATCTTCTCCAGATTTTTCACTTTTATTTCAAAAGTGAAACTTCACTTCCATAATGAACCAGGCTGTGCTCCTTCTGAGCTTTCAGTGTTTTTACTGACTGGCTCCAGAAACAATCAGCTTTTAACTGACTCAGAAAAAGGCCACCATCCAAATCCACTAAGTCAGTACGCTTCAACCAATATCAAGCAGGCCAACCAAAAAAATACACTTGAACTCAGGACCAAACCACACTAAACTCTCTAAAAGAAGAGAGATTTAGATTAGAAGTCAAGGAAAATTTTTCACTGGGAGTGTGGTAATGCACTGGCACAACTGCCCGGAGAAGTTGCGCATGCCCCATCCTTGGAGATGCTCAAGGCCAGATTGGATGGGGCCCTGGGCAGCCTGATGTGGTGGGAAGCAACCAGCCCACAGAAGGGGATTGGCACCAGATGATCTTTGAGGTCCCTTCCAACCCAAACCATTCTATGATTTCCATGGTGTTAGAGAGCTGCACTCTTTCAAAGATGGAGCTCTGGGATCCAACCCAAAGTCCTTCCTGCCAGTGGGAACTTGGCACTTCTATAAATTAAAATTGTAATGTGATCTCTCAACAGAGAAACAGTTTGCAAAACCTGTGTTATCTGCTGGAAGAGTCCTCTGCTTTGCTGGAGAAGCAGCTCATGCTTTGCTATTTTCTGTCTGACTGCATTTGCCACATCAGTGTTTCTGGAGTCGTAAAGAAGCCAAAAGTGAGCAGAGGAAAGGGGACTGCAGTAACCCTGCTCTGTGAGCGTGTAATTCTAGTGCAGACACTGCCATTAGAAAAAAAAAAAAAAATTAAGTGGGGGACGAAAAAATCTTTTGTAAAAAGAGAACACTCTCCAGAACAGGAAATACTTAAAAGCAGATGTGAGCAGAAGAAACTACCCAGCCCAGATTTCAGCTGGGTCATATTTTTTGCTTTTGGAGGCAGAGAGAAAAGCAGAGCTACTTCCTCTAACAACTGGCAGTCAGAGTATTCCGACAGGGAAATAGGTAGTTAACAAGCTGCTTCATCTGTCACTTCAGTGTTCTGCAGACCAGCAATCCAGGGTGGAGGTGAAGATTTGGGAATCATAGTTCTGGAGGGTCTCAGATGTGTTTAGGGAAGGTTTAGACTGGACATCAGTTCTTCCTGGAAGGGGTGGTTGAACAGGGAAGTGGTGGAGTCCTTCGGCTGACACCACAAACTACAAGTTTAACATCATATGTGCAGTTACTGCCAACGTGAAGGAACGACCTTCTCTTGCACCTGGCCACGTTGACTGGCATCTCTTCTACCACATCTTGCTACCTGCCTATGCCTGTAGTGGGGTCTGTCACAGTCCCCCTGCTAATGGAGGTGGCTAGTGTATCATTACAGCATGGAGAAAGGACACTGCCACAGCTAGGGCTATACACTGAGAAATCAGCAGCTCTGCCGCATCACAGCCTCCCTTCCTACTCAGAGCCTGGAGCAACCTTCTCTCCAGTGAAACACACTGCAAAGACTTCATGTACAGGGCACTAGCAAGAGAAGACAGAATTGATGCAGCATCTAGGATAGGGGCATCCACCCTGCAGGCAGGTGCAAGAAAATGGAACAGTAGGACTCACTTGTCCCCACCTCAACCTCACAAAAGGAAACCCTTCAGGGCAGAAATCACCTCCAAGGGACATTACACAACCAGAACCACAACCAAGGGGCAAGAGGGGTGAAGGGGTGAAGCAGTTCCATCCCCATTCACAGCTCCTGAAACGCTCTAGTGAAAAGGTTAAATAGCAATAATCATCAGTGAATTCACAGTATTTTCATGCTATCCCAATTACTGAAAATGTCAGCTATATCAGCAACCCTACTCCTGTGTTTAGCTGGAAAGACACAGAATGACTAGACATATAAAGACCAAAGACAAGGTTTATTACAGCTTTGAACTGCTCATACATTCTCCTGTTTCTAATGTATGTTAGTCCTAGACACAGTTGCAAAGCCAGCTATAAAAAGAGCAGCTCTGCATTGCCAATGTGAAGAAGCTGTGACAGCTACAGAAATGAGAGCAGGGGCTGTATGTGAGAGATGGAGATGGGGGGAGTACATGGAACAAGCCCAGAAAACCTTCTAATTAGTGAAAAAAAAAATCCCTCTTAAAAATACTGCGAATCCATCCTAACTTCTGTATAAATTGAGGATGATTTGCATTTCATATTTTAATAAAACCTAAAAATATTTGCTTCAGAGCTTGAAATTGTCCTGGAGTTCAACTGAGGAGATCTTTCCCATTTCCTGTCAACTTCAAGGACAACTTCAGTGCTTTTCAGGATTGCCACAGTGCAGTTTGTAAGTATCTATGAATTACCATGCTCCTAGTTCAACTTGGCTTCACTTCTGTTTTCTTATCAGTTTCCTGTTAGTAGCAAGAGTTTCCTTCCTTGGATTTCCCAAAAGTAACTTTTTTTTTTTTAATCCCAAATATGATTCAATATGCAAACGTTAATTCTGATAGCTGTGCTGAATTTATTTAGAGTTGTGTAAAAGTTAAAGAGAGAGGAATTGGTAAATTCCATACAGCTCCCGATTCATGGCATGTCAGAATTGAGATCTTAATTAGACTGGTGGAAGTGTTCTCCAGAACAAGAATCTATTGTTTACCAAAATGAGAGACATATATATACACACAGACATATATATATATATAAGACACACTTGTATGTTAACAACTGCAAGACTCAGAGAGAGCACAGAGAGCTTGCAGTATATTCCATAGCTAGTGTACAGATGTAAAGGTTTCATTACAGATTAAGAAATAACTTTCCATTTAAATTTTTGGTCTTATCATCATGTTATCCTTCCAACAGAACATCATTCAGTAGCCAATATTTTTCTATCTGTGTTCCCTGTTTTCTTGTTCTTTAAACAAATGACTTGCTCTATTTTGATAGCTCCTATCTACAGTAGCAGACTGTGAAATGACCCTTGGTGCATTTACACCAAACCTAAATTTCAGCTCCACAGAACAGCAGTGGAGAATGTTAAATCAGTAAAATTTATACAACCCTTGATTAAGAGAAATTTCTTTGGAGCAAAGTCACAATGCTATGTTGTTACAGAACTCATCACAATGGCCTTTCTTCTCCTAAGCATGCGTTCTTCAAAGAAAGCCACTGTCAGTCAAATTCCTTATTGAAATGCAATTTAGTTTACCCGTGGAAATCAACAGAATTTCTTTACAGTTTGATTGAGTTACTCAACTTTAAGAAAAGAGGGGAAAAATCCAGATGTAAGCTTATGAAAGCAGAAATCTTCCCCAGCTTCCCTCAGGATCGATTCTCAAGGTTAATTGGTCTTTTATGCACATAGGACTTGCAGAGGAGCTGGCTCCTTACGTCTGTAAAGTTAAACTCATGAAATAATTTCTAAATCCAGCTGTGCTACAGCAGGGGAGAAAGCACAAGGCTCAGAGAGAAAGGAGCTAAACAGGATTATAAGGAGAAAAGGAAGAACTAAGACGCAGGCAGAGTGTAAAGCCCTCACTGCCAGAGTGGAGGTGAGGGGCTGCTTAAACTGCACAAAATACATTATAAAAGAGAAATATTAGCTATCATGTTCTATATTCTAGAGTAAACTAGACACAGATATTATTGCAGCATGGTTATGCAAAGTCAGCAGCACAGCCCACATTTCTGGTTGGCCTCATCCTACACTACTGAATTTTACATAGATTCATTTTTCCTTCCAAAAGACCTTTTTTTTTTTTTTTTTTTTTTTTTTTTTTAAGTTTTCTCACTGTTTCTAGGCTGTGGACAAAAGCAGCAGGAAGAACTGTGTCCTCAGTCACTGATCTGCCTACAAAACACAACATCCTCACAGGACCCGAAATGAGTTTTCCTGATGAATTTAATGATCCAGGCACCCAAGCACCTCCTATAATTGGCTCTTCATCTCAGCTATTGTGATAGGCAGGCTCATTAAAGACTGTGGAGCTTCAGACATGAGCTATAAGTCAGGAAGGGACAAATCTTTTAGCCCTCAGGCTGCCTTAGCAACCGGCTGCCATGAGAGTTGAGCCTACAGGGAGAATTCAACCCCTGGAGCTCCTGTGGAACCTACGGGCACCTTGATAGGGTGACATGAAAAAGACTTGGAAGTTGTGTCAAGATTGTTTCGGTAGCAGTACCTGCATTTGCAAAGCAACCATACTGGGTCATCCTTTAGATCTCCAGTAGGTCATGCTATTGGAAACGAGATGTCCTTGCCTTGTGCTGTCAGTACTGAAGGCTTTAACTCATTGCTCAGAGGCTCTAAACACTAGAAGAAAACAGATGTCATGTTTTCCTTCTCCATTACAAACAGCTGCAGCCTATTAAAATTGACTTGGAATTTGAATTTAATTTTTTTAATTGAGTTGAAATCAAATTTGAATTTGAATTACTTTCTCCCTAAGCTATTTATTTACATCTTTTGTCACTGGGATCTTTTATTCTTTCTTCAGGAAAAGCCAGCAGGAGAAAGAGTGACACTTTCTGTCATGAAGAGATCTCTCTCACTACGCTACATGACAAATTTAGTCTGTCATGTCATCAACTCGTATCCTTGGATCTCCTCAAACATTCCTTATTTCCAGGTTTCTGCTTTCCAATGTGCTACCCTTTTGGATTATTTTTTTTTTTACTACAAGTACTTGAATTATTCATTGGAAGTCATTTTTTTTTCTGGTCAATATAATCATCACTTCTCTAAGAAGTCATTAGAAAGTCATTTCTTACTATTGGTTGATAACAGCTGGTATTAAAAATCCAAGTCATTTTGGAGAATTTTCTCACATTCTACATTTACGTGTCTACATTTCCACTCATTTCTACTGAAAATATACAATATTCTTCCAGTGTTATATTCTTTCAATATATACAATATTCTTCCAGCTCAGCCTCTGAATGAAGCATCTATCTTCTACCATTTAATCTGGCTGTTGTTTGACTGCACTTGAAATCCTAAACCAAAAACAAAACAAACACTGTGGATGTAAAAATAACTCATTGGATGCTGCGTCACTAAGTCACACATCTATCACTCAGATATCTCCTTGCTATGACTTATTCCTTTTTCCTCATTGTTTCCTATACCTATCAGTTTAGCACCTTATACACACCTTCTCAGGATAGCCTAAACTTAGCCTTACCAATAGAAATGTTAAATAGAAATGTTTTTTTGCTCCATTGCCCTGCTATGAATCTCTGCCTGGATGCGTCACTGCTTTGTTTATAGCTCCTTAGCCACTTATCAATCCATGAGATGGGATTCAAAACACAGGCTCAATTTCTTTATGAGCAGGTTTTGATGCAATGCAATACAAAGTGCTTTATCACATGCCAGACATAAATAATGGGAGCTGTAGTCACTCGCATCTCCTGATTTATCTCTATCAGAAAAAGCAATGAAATTTATCTGACATCATTTGTCCCAGTGAAATCCATGCTTTCACTATTAACTAAATAATGATTTTCTCTCCCCCATTATTTGTTACACTGTTTTAGTCAGGATTACAAGCCAGTGATAAACAAGACTGACTTTTTTTTTTTTTTTTTTTTTTTGGAAAAAAAAAAACTAAAACATTTTTTTCTATTTCTGAGAAAATCCTTGACTCATTATTGTACCAAACTCTTTATATTCCTCAATTCAGTATTTATTTTCTAAATTCAAATGATCTTTCCAATTATTTTACAAGCTCTAAACCA
Source organism: Callipepla californica brunnescens (assembly GCA_023055505.1). Classification (NCBI taxonomy): domain Eukaryota; kingdom Metazoa; phylum Chordata; class Aves; order Galliformes; family Odontophoridae; genus Callipepla; species Callipepla californica. Next base: position 3,063,134 of record JALIRH010000056.1, on the reverse strand, counting down.
CGCTCTAGTTTTTCCATAAAGATATTTCACTGGTTAGTATATCTCCATCATAAAACAGCTAAAAGACATTATCAGTAACGGAGTTAGTGTAAAGCAAACGTTCTCTTTTCTCAAAGAGCCTGTAAAGACTCGCTCAATTTCCTTGATATATTTTGGCCAACATCTCTACCCAGCACTGGCTAATTTATATATTAAATTCTCTCATTTTGTTTGCTGGTCTTCTTAGACGGAAATGCCTCTTTATATCTTCATCTGGTTGTTTACCTTTCCTAACATAGATATTTTTAACCTCATACTTCTGTTAATACCATTGCTCTTATTTCTCATTCAGAAGAGCTCTGCATAGCTGGGTCCATGATATTTTACAAAGATAAAACTTCTACCCTCACACTACTACTCGTTTTTTCTAGCTACTCTCCAGCATCCCATTAGGAGTACAAATGTCCGCAGAGGAAGCTCCAGTGTATCCCCAGACAAAGCAGAGCTGCCCCCATCACACAGTCTCAGCTGTGCAAAGCTCACATGCAGGTTCCATTCGTGGCCATCAGAATTCCAGGCTCTCAGGTCCAGATTTGCTACGGTCAACCTTTTTTTTCCTTTAAGAATTTCCAAGTCTTGCTGTATACACAACTCATAGGAAAGCATCCTATCAGTGCTATTAACTGTGTGTTGTAACACTCCATACCAAAATATCTACTGAAATGGATCACTAAAAAAAAGCTCTCTAAGACAAAGGCAGCATAACTGTGTCTGCAGACTCATTTCCAGCCAGTCCCACCCTGTACCCAACAAAGCAAAAAGCATTGCAACTCAAAGAAAATTCACATACAGATATCTGCTAAATTTGGAACCATTATAATCATCCTGATGGCTTGTTTTGCACTGCTTCCCCTTAACAGCTTGTCTATATCGCACTCCATATTCATTCTTTTCACCTGATAGATAAGCTGCCACTATTGAAACCAGCAGGGTGAGGCTGCCATATCCATCAAGGACCCGGTCGCTCGCTGACAAATGAAGAGTGCAATGATTATTATCTGTCTGTGGCAAGAATGCACACAGCTCTTAAGCTAATGGAGACTTCTTCCGTCTGATCACTGCCATCTAATCTCATCCAAATAAAAATATAATGGGAATTTTGACTGAAACAATTCCCTGAGTCATGTTTCCTAAAATGATGAAACTACTGAGCATAATCATTTGCCGCCTATTCGGTAAATTTGAAGCTGTGTCTTTCCCTTCAAAGCAGCAACCTTCCATACTTCATTAAGAATGTACAGAGCCAGGTTTAATGACTAATGGGCCCTTCTCAAGCAAGTCATCCCACCGACTTCAGTGAAACTGCCCTTGTGAGCCAAAGGTGTTGAAAAACACCATTTCTCATCAACTGATGCTTTCAAACATATTAATCTTACTACAGCTTCTCCTTTTTTAAGATTGTCAAAAGATTTACTGATGGTGAAACTGGGCTATCTAGCAATGACTGACAACCCGCGAATTCCCCTTGGCCACACCAAAGAATGGAAAGCAGGTAGTAAGCCTGCCTACAGCACAGGTGTGTCTGAGCATCCCCAAGTGATAATGCCACCAGATGACATTCAACACTGAAGGCACAAGCCTTGTGGTACTGACCTGCTCCAGTATCTGTCATGGAATCACTGACAGGATCACCCTCAGCATCTCTTCTCCCAAATCTCTGCTGCCTGGAGAAAGGGAACAGGCACCAAATCCCAACTTACACTTGCATCTTCCATGAAGAAAAATGTTCTTTTCTTAACATCTGCAGAATTGGTAAGACCAACCCTTACCCAATCCATGCTTCTCTCCTTGACTACCTACTAGAGACAACTGATTTACATGCACCCTTGCTTTTCTTGCAATACTATCCAAGAAGATGCAGGAAGAACATGCTCAACCCCACACAAAATCAGAAATTAAATTTGTTGCGGAGAATTATAGTCAATTATAGTCAGCAAACAACAGCAACCTGGGACATGACCAGGAAGTGCAAAGCATAGTCAGGATATAGCATGGAGGCTGTATCCTATATAGTCTTCCTATACATTATTCTTCACATAAATCCACAACTGAAGCAGTTCATAAGAGACAGGTATGACACTGCCCTGCATAAAAAGGAAGCTCTTAATTACCAACAAGCGACGGCTCAGATTCACCAAAAGTAATATAGGTTTTCTTCAATTTTTTTCATATGAAACTCCTCAAAATCAAGGTTTGATGCAGAACACTAGTTTTAACATGATTTTCACTAATTAAAATGTATTAACATTTTCTAAGCACACGTTACCCTTTACATACAAAAGCCATTTCTATTTCCAGAAAAGATCATTTTACCTTGACATTTTTAATTAAATGAAAAACATTGCTCCTAGATAAATAATAAATGAGAGTACATATGCTCCTTTCTGCACGGCAGAAGGGGAGATGGAATTACTCATGAGTATGAACTCTAATGAAACTACAGACCTGTCCAACACACATTGGGTACCATAACAACTACAGATTCAGTGAGCTCATATTCCATCCAAAATCCCATCTAATCAAACACAGGTGTTTATTTGCCATCCTAAGGAGCCCTGCAATGAGTAAACGTGACCAAAATGTACACCTAAGGACAAACATTGTTGCTCTTTCAGCTGAAGCTGGCTGCAGTAATCACCTTACATCTTCTGTACATTTTCACCAGAAACTGCTGTGAGCATTCAGAGATATTCTCCATCTTGTCACCTGCCTGACTGCTCATAATGGTATAGAAGAGTGAGTAAGGGCTGTGACTCTGTATAAAATGTCTAGAGGGGCCAAAGATAACTGACTTATAAACATCCTGAGTTTCACTCCCTCGGAGATTTCACAATGCAGACTTTATAGTTTGGCTTTGCATTAGGAAAAGACACATTTGTTAGTGTCTAGAGCAAGCCCTAGGAATAGGTCTTACAGCTTCTGACCCTCATTCTGCCACCAGCTTTAGCTGTTGTGTGGCTTTGAGAGAACCACTGGGCCACTCATCTAAACCTCTCCACCCCTAAGAGATTAAAAACATCCTTTTTTTTTTCCTGGAGATGACCCCAAAGTTCTCAAACCATGACAGCAGCTCTCAGTTGGAGTTAGCTCCCACAGGCAAGCAACCCACCAGCACCAACAGGAGCTAGATTGAAGGAGAAAACAACACAATATGCCTCTTATGGAAAGCAACCTTGCTCCGAAGAAATGTTAGTGATAAACTGTGAACACAAAGCAGTGTTATTTAACGCCAATTCACGTAGCCTTAATGATTGGAAGGTTGTTAAAGCAGCAAATTAGGATTAGTCACAAAAGGGCATAATTAAAATTTCAGTATGGATTAATCTAAGCATCCAAAGCACTTCTTATCTGAATGTTCATTCTTGTTAGGATTGTGGAGTTCAATACTCCTATCAGCAATTCCAGCTCCTACTGAACTTATTCAGACAGGGACAGGATTTATATTGAATTTTGTGCAAGTCCTTTCCCTCCTCCTCGAGCAGCCTGCATGGAGGAAGGGAACACCTATGCACTGTTCTGTCAAAGACAGAGATTGATTCAAAAGGCGATATCCAATAGTGCAGAAAGAGCAAGCCATCACCAGGTCTCTAGTTTCAGTACTGCGTCGCTTAATCCTAACAACATACAATCAGCAATTTCCCCTGACATTTTTATTACCATGGATGCTATTCCAGTAACAAGTTAGGACCAGACTTTACCTTTTGCTAACTCCCTCAGCGACTCTGGGAAAAAAGAAAGGCAAGTACTGCGTGACCTTGCATAGAAGATCGAGCAACTGTACTGAAAATGTCAACTTTCCCCTTTTTTGGGATTAGAGGAAGACATAATATCATATCATAACAGCAAAGGAAAATTACAGCTTTGACACAGAAAATGCCCAAACATGGGAAAACAACATTTTAGAGGTGAAATATTGGAGACAAAACCATGAGGTCAAATAACTTGGAATGAAGATCCTCAAGACTGTCAGCATCTCTTTAAAAGCCCACCTAATTAATCCTTCAATGAAGACCTGTAAGGTACAAAGTTGTCATCTCTCCCTTCAGCTGCAAGGCTCAGGGAATTCTAGCTTTGTCCCCAGTTTTGGGCAGCTCCATCACCACATGGGACAAAACTGCTTCTCCATGGCCCAAGAACACCATTTCTTCTTAACTCTCCAGTTCACTCCTTTCCACTCCTTTTTCTAGCTGCAGCACGACCAGCTGGTCTCATCCCTGTGTCACTGACTGTTAGCCTACACAGCACACAAGTCTTTGAGATCATCACAGAGAGGGGCTGGCAGCAAGGAGGAGATGGCCTTCCCAGCTAGTACAATTGCAAGCCCCAAGCTTTTCACTGTCCTTCCTAGAGTAAGCAGTCCTTGAAACCCAACAACAATCATTGGATTAATATAAAGAAACCTTATGAGCATGGAGTAACAGCCCATTTACATAATTTAATTGAAATTACATATATATAATTTAGTTTACAACATAAATGTGTGCAATTTGTGGAGGGAGAGTAACAGCCCATCCGTTAGCCAGTCAACCAGTCTCTGGGATGAGGGAGCAATTCAAATGCTGCAGTGGGCTCTGCTGCCCGTCTCTTCCCCCACTTCATTATAGCTCCTAACCCTGCCAAACCTTGATGTAGCCAGTTCTCACCAGGCAGGGTTTCACCATACATTTAATTATTGCTTTCCCCAGTCCCTGATCTACTTGTAATATTTCACTAACCTTTGTCAACCTGAGATGTATCGATTTAACCTTCAGGATTCCCAGCACTAACCCCGTGTGTTTCTGATAGAATTTCATCCAGCTGTAATGCTTCAGCCACTCAGAGTCTTACAAATCCTGATCCAGATGACCTTTCTCAAAAGGTTTTGCAGCCTAAATAGCATACTGAATTTGATTGTGAGGACAGATTTTACAATTTTTGGCCTTCAGCAACAACTGCTTTGGAGGGAGACATCTACTTTGACATGAGGATCGTCTTTAGCACAAGGAAACTGGCGCAATCATTTTGTCATAGGTCTCCCACAAAACCATTTAAAACATTTTATCCTTTGAAAAAACACACTGAATACAGCAAGTCAGAGTCAGACTTTTCTCGCAATAGACTTGTCAGTAGTACATTGGCTTAGTACAGGGCAGCAGTATGTCCTCTTCTGTCTCTACAAGCTAATACAGCCTTTCATCCCACAAAGGCTCTACAAATATTACAAGTGCTCAAAGGAGAGTTCAGAATCTTCCCTCTTGAAAATTTACCCCATTGAAAATGATTTCATTGTTCCAAGTCCTTCTGACACTTCATGCACCTCCAAGACACAACTCAAATGGATAAATCCCACTCCATTTCACACACAGAAAAAAGCCCATCAACTCCAATTCCACAAAATCTATTAAACAAAAAACAAGCACTGTCTGCATGCATTAATTCAGATTGGGGTTTTCTTTAGCAGAAAACCTGACCATTGAATTTTGAATAAATGGAAGCGGTCAACTCTTTCAAACCCTACTTTGAAAGTTTATTTCTTAACACTGTGGGTTCTGGACAACTCAGATGTCCAGTTTTTATTCTTATGGAGATCTTCAGCATCTCTTACACAGGCAGGAGCTCCAACCAAAGCAAAAATCCTAGTGATCCCCTTTCTCGTGCCACTTCCAATGTGTCCCCTTCTGACAAGAAGTGTGTGAGACTGTAGAACAGACAGTGAAACACGAACTGTCCTAAACAATCACTCTATGTAATACTTAACAGTTATCACTAGCAAGTTACAAAAGAACCCAGAGATGGGTAGATGTGAAGACAATGTTATGTTTACTTTCAGAGGCTGCCATGAGCCTCCGGAAGAACTGGTGTCCATTCAGTTGGGCCACACAGGTCAGGAAGAGGATTCAAGATCTCCTTGGTGTTTCATCCTCAGGTGGCTCTGCACCAGCACGTGCACACTGCTTTAGTTTCCCTCTTAGGAAACCCAAGTTTCCTAGATTGTCTGTACCAGAGATTTAAAGGTCTAATACAAAAATCACTAGTTTAATCAAGACCAATGCCAACAGAAAGGTGGAGAATGTCAAGCTCTCCTGGCATTTATGTGGGCATTTTGAATGATTCCAGACACACAGGGTTCAGGTTGTGAGATTTTCCCCCTTTTCAGTCGCAAAACCTAACAAATTTACCTGTAAATATCTACTGTTACTCAAAAAGATTTAAGACAAGGCTGATTAGAAAATCATCCTTTTTTTTCAGCAAGCTTTTAAGTCTTCTGAAAACAACATGGTGGTAAAGAATGTTTACAAATCTTTGTTGTCCTTATGTTACTGAGTCACATAGTATTTGTCATCCAGTAGTAATATTTGGATGGGTTTGATACAGTTCCATAATTGGAATATTTTTCCATTAATTGTAATGAGCTTCCTGTGGGTTGTAATTTTTCTCTTATATTGTCTCTTCATATATTTCATAAAAGAATTGCTTTATTCATAGAGTCTTAGCAACACCAAGGCTTGAAAAGACCTACAAGATCATCCAGTCCAACCATCCACCTATCACCAGTAGTTCTCACTAAACTGTGTCCCTCAACACAACATCTGAATGTTCCTTGAACACCACCAGGGTCACTGACCCTACCATCTCCCTGGGCATTGCTACCAATCAATACATAACAACCGTTCTGCACTATTTTCAACAAGAAAATTTCACAATTTAAGGGTTATCTATAAAGAGGTTTTGTTTTAACAGTCTCACTAAGAGTGTTTTCATGCAAATATAGTAATATTTTAAGTTCAACAAACACACATCTTTCTAAATAGCTGAACTTCTTCATTTCACTGTTAGTAGACTTGTGGTTACTTCACACTACTTTACAAATGTTACAAGTGTTTATAAATATTCACCCCACAGCTTCATATCACTTTGCTTCCATACAGCATGAATCAGCTCTTGCATGAGTTTCAAGAACCCACTGTTTCCAAATCAGCCTTCACAGTGACAGTGTATTTTCTTATTTTCTTCTCTTCTCCAATGCAGAATGCTCTATTCCAGAGCTTAAAAGTGCAGAAATACAAGGAAGTATATTTAGAGCAGAAGCTGTGGAGCGAGATGAACAGCATGAGAAAGGAAGGCTGAGAACCAAGGACACTCCAGAAGAAAAGGAAAACAAATTCAAGTAAGCTACGCAGTGGCCACGTGATGATGACCCTGATTGGAGGAAGAGAGCATGGCTTGGAACAACTCATGAATGTGACTGGATCTGCACCTGCATGCATGGTTAAAGAGTGTTTATGGAGTATTTTGTTGGCATGTGAAGGCAGGGAGGGAAAGATAAAAGAGAGAACTTGTGAATATATATAAGGGATATTAGAACATGCAATAAACGATTTGGATCATCCATATCTGAGTCCGTGCCTCAGATACTGCATAGAAGTATTTCAAAAAGCACACTTTTCCACTTGCTAGTGCTTGTGCCAAGACATTTCCACTGCACATGGAAACCTGCAGTGGAAAACAAGGTCTCAGTGGTACTGGACACACCTGTGCCTCAAGGCAGAAAGACCAATCCCTTGAATGCCTTGTTAAAATAGAATCTCAGAGCTTAAGCTTGCAATATTGAAGTGAACAAAAAATTCCTTCTAGTTTGAAAGGTAAAGCATTATCATCCACCCACTCTCATAAATTTCTGGGTTCAAAAAAATGAAGAAAACTCACAAAATTGTCATGTTCTGTTGTGAACAATCACAGCACAAAGCAAACAGCCAGCCCTGCAGAAGGCATTACGACATATCAACTCTACGTGTCACATTTGCAAGGAGTTTCCAAATCCCACATTAGCCAATAGCTGCAGTAGATGTCCACGCTGTGTATGGAAGGCACCTCACCCATGTGATGACACACACGTGTCTTCCCCAATAGCAAGGAAGGCTTTGGTGAGCTCAGAGACTGAGTATGTGCTGCAGTGTCACCAGGACAATCAGTCTCCAGGTGCCCATTAGCCACACTGTATTGAGCACCTCCCAGACACACTGGTACAGATCTACTGACACAAGGCAAATTCCACACACACACACACACACACAAACAGCTTTTATTTTCAGGAAAAAACATTTCTGTGCCTATTAAACACAAACATCACCTATATGGTATGTCTTTATGCAAACACAGCATGCATATGGATACTAGATAAAGCCACCTACACCATCTCAGTGCAGCATACTGAAAACCACACATGCTGGCACAATGTAACAAAGCAAAGCATTCTCCAAGAGCAAGATTTCTGTTTCTCTGCAAACACAGTTAGGCTTTTCATACAGAGCAATGGAGTTACTGCAGCTGAGAAGGCCTGACAATAACAAAGTTGATCACAGTTCTAATTATAACTTCTAATATGCTGGATTTTATTCATTCCTCCTCCTTTCCAATGTTGATGTTTTATACCCAGCTATTCAAGACTTGAGACTTGTAAAAAAAAAAAAAAAAAGGAGCTTTTCATTTATGTATATATGTTGCTGACTTGTATGTTCAGAAGGCAATTAGATATGAAGACTACAGGTTGCAACCATTAAACAGCCTGCAGGCAAATCCCAAGAAGGCCATTAGCTAAGGTACCTGGAGCATTACAACAGATGCCTTAAAATCACAGGGAAACTTGATGAGCTTTTGTTTGTGGACACATAAAGGCCAGCAGGAGGCTGAAGAGCTGAGACACAGAACAGATGTGTAAACCCCTTCACGACAACCAAGCAAATTTTGGTCCCCAACATTAGGTGAGATGCTCTGAGAAGGGTCTACATTTGACACAACTACAAGCTTTCCCCATGTTGTGCCCAGTGACAGCAGTTCCTCAAGCACCAGCCAAATGAACACATCTCGACACGTCATCTCACATCCTTACTTTATCAGATGTAAGGTAAGATGACAATCTTGGGCCCAGTTTTGATCTTCTCAACACAAAGGACGCAGCAAAATCTTTACTGTGCGCTGTTCTGAAAGGGCACAGTGTCAACGAGCTAGAAATAAATTGGATACAAATAAGTTGAGTAGGGTAAATTATTAGCACAAATGAAGACCTGAGCTGATAATTTCAGTAGGAAAAAATATCTCTATGTACATGAGAAAAGTAAGACAGATGGAGTAAAAAGTAAATATTACAGCATATTTACCTACAAGGCTCCTCCAATCTAAGTGAAACATTCAGGGCAACGTAAGTGGTTTTGGGCATGAGCAAGTACATCTTAGAGCCTGTGCATCTCCTTCTGGTCACTACATCACTGAGCCACGGCTCTGAACTAAGTTTAACTTCTGCAGTTCCTGCATTCATGGGGAAAATAAATCTTCAAGAACTGAGTTCACAAACTAACACCAGACAGCCCATCTCATCCTGGCAGAAGTCATGAAGGGTAATAATCCAATTTTACAAGTCATCCACTCTAATCCAGTGAGGACCTGAACTAGGGCCAGATTTCATCATCTGAGGAATCGGTGGATCCCGTTTCATTGCATTTCCTCTCCAGTAACAGAGTCTCACAGCAGCATCCTGCCCAATCTGCTACACAAATTAGATTTTAAAAAGCTTACCAAAGGGCATCATCAATTAGTCTGACAATGTCCACTGAATGAATACAGCACAAAAGAAGTACTTGCATGAAAAATCTATGAGAGACAGCATTAAAATACCAAACTTACTTAATATGTAAATATTTTTAAACATCAGTAAATGCATTTTTTCAGCACCACACCTAAAGTCTTTAGTGCAACAGAAGCAAAAGGTTTAAATTCAGTAATTTATTTCAGTTATGTCAGAGAACTGACTCTTAAATTTGCAGAATTCCCTGACATTAATGCAGGACAGTTATTTAAGCAGAAAATTTATTTTAAATTAGACTCCGTTTCTCAAATTTTGGTGGAATTACTCATGTACTTATAATTAGATGCAAGAGCATTCTGCAAAACTTCAGCTTCTGTACTTCTGCTGTTGCTTATCTGTTCCCATCAGATGTGTGGATTTTTCATATAGCAGTAGATAGCAGAAAAATACTAGAAAAGGAATAACACCATTATTAGAGGGAAGTCCGGGTGATGCTCCCTCATCTGATCTTGTAGCATTTTTATGTCCTGTCACCTCCTCTACAATTTCCTACCAAATGCAGTCACTTCACATTTCCTTTTTTCCTTTGAGAAATGTCACTATATGGGATAACATCAGCCAGCTCACTCAGGCAGAGCAGGAGCAGGTTACAGCCCTCATTTCCTTGTCACTATTTACACAGTTTTGTGTACTTTTGGTGTGTTCCTCACTCATGCCATGGGGATGGATAGGTCTGGCTCAGTACCCTGCTCTCAGTTTCAGACTCCAGCTCCTGCAGAGATTGAGTTTTAGGTACAGAGAGAGAGACTGAAATGAGCCTTCACCATGAATGGAATTGCCCCAGTATCAGCCCATTACAAGGGCTCTCCACCCAGCACATTCAGACCCAAAAGAAGAGGGATGAGAGCTACAGGAATTAATGATTTCTGTGTCAGTACAAGTGATAAGCACTAGAACATAAAATTGCACATTGCCTTAAAACAAGACTTTAAGCAAAGTAGTTGCATTGACAGAAAACCTGTTTCTAACCGGGACTTTTAATAGTTACACATATATATAACATTGGCAGTTACCAGTGATGACAAAGGGAAAACACGGTCATCTTTTGTAGAGCCTAACTAACCCCTGGGGAAAAGTAAAAATGGAAATATTTTTACTGACAAATCTGCATTTACCTCTGTGAAGACTAAGACTGGTTTCTGCTTGTTACAAATATGAATTTCACTCAGGAGTTTTCTGGGAAGGTGTGAGAGAATACAAAGCCAAAACCCATTCTCTTTCAGTTAGTTGGTGTTCAGTGTATACTTTGCTCTGTATCACACAGCATCTTGTTTGTTTACTGACCAAATGGTTGCATGTTTTCAAACAGGGACATAGGAAAAAAAAGGAACGAGAAAAGCGAATCACAGTAACTAAGGCATCTTTTAGCTGAATGTTCATCAATATTGAACTTCAGAATTATTGAATGTTTTAATGAATACTCCTGTTTTGTCCCTCCCCAAAAATAATTATTAAAAAACAAATAAATAAGAGCCCAATGGCACCTGTAGCATCAATCAGTAGGAGGTTGGAAAGACCATGAAGATCACCTTGTCCAACCATCCACCTATCCCCACCATGTCCATTAACCATGTCCCTCAGTAGCACATCTACCCTTTCTTTGAAAACATCCAGGGACAGCAACACTACCACCTCCATGGGCAGCATGTGCCAATGCCCAACTAGCCTTTCTGAGAATACATTTTCCAAACATCCAACCTAAATTTTCCCCTGGTATAACTTAAAACCATTACCTCTTGCCCTATCACTAGTTACCTGGAGTTAAGGAACTTCTGCCTGATTTGTAACCCCTTGCCCCTGGACAGGACCATACCATTTGTAGCTGTCTACTGAGCTACATGTTTGAAATTATTCCCTTCAGTGGATAAAGCAAGATTTTTCAATCACAGTCTAATGAAAACATATAGCCATATACTTTTACAAGGAAATCTAATCTAATGTCTCCTTCTTGGGCTGCCTCCAAGCCCACAGAGTCCATTCCCACTTCAAGAATAACTAATAAATAAAACCAGTGACAAGCTAGCAGACTAAGGGCAGCTCTACACAGAAATTCAGCAGCATTTCCAGCACCCAGACAATGCTGGGTGCTCCAAGCTTCCTACTCACACAGGATCACACTGGGGTTGAGGTGTGAGGTGAAAGTAATGGCAGTAGGCCCAAGTCAGGCTGTAGCACAATTAAATCCTTTACAAGGGGCAGGGCCGCACGTTATCGCGGCACCTGGATCAGTCAAATCAATCAGCAGTGACTCAGAATGAAAGGCTGGACAAGGAAGAGATTAGAGCTCTGCTCAAGTACAGTTCCCAAGCTGTTCTTTGTTATCAATTGTGCCCGCAAGATACGATCCAGGCTACGACATTAAGAAATGCATTAATAGCTGGTGTTCCTGCCTGGGTAATGCAGTCAGCCTGTAATTATGCACTCTGTAAGCAACCATAAATTCAACAAACACCTGCCTTTTCACACTGGGAAAATAAATTCAAATTCATGTCTAGCCCATTTGACAAACCGGTAAAAGAAATCACAACCTGATCCTTACATGTAAGCTTATAGTTTTAGACCCGTATATGTCATAAACAAAAATTTATATTGGCTGGAGCTTAGTATTAATTAATCACACAGCAGTGCCCCTTGCTATGCAGGGAATAATGTATTGCTGGGAGGAAGCTTCTGTAATGCAGGAGAATAAAACTCTTTGCTCAGAAACAGCTCCTCAGAACTAAGGCTACATTCCTGCTGTGTTTCCATTTCAGTTCAACAGTTTACAGGCAAAAATTCAGGTCCCTTCCCCAGTGCAATCAGCACACTGTGGCGACCTAGCTCCATCACTGTGATGTCCCACACTTATCAAAACCCACCCATCTCTGCAGCTCGTAAGCAACAATGTTTAGTAACTACAGTAATTCTGGTACAGCAGAGATTAATTGCACTGATGGGACCAGATTTTTATTTTTTTTTTTACTTATCTAAAAATTGCATGTCTATTTGATATTAGACAGAGTCCCTCTGTAGTCAGTATAAAAATATGGGTGCATTCAGCAGCAGAATCACACCTTTCAGGATGGGAAAAAAGAAACAGCCTTGAAGGACAATTGTCTCTGTGGACAATTAGACATTTAGGTCAGGCTAGATACCCAGCTTCTACAGTTCTACATAGTCTTGTTCATGGTAAAAGATGTGCACAAACATTTGGCCCTGCGTGAAGATGTAACTCTCTCCACTCTAAGTGGTTGAAATAACAGCAGGGCCACATTGCAACCCACTGGAACAACAGTGCTGTGTTGTGATTCTCAGTGGACACGTGTCAGGCTCTGGGCTAAACATGAGGAGATGTATTGAAGGGATTTGAACACAATGCAGTTCAGTGACTGCACCAGCTTCCATGGACCAAAACCATGCTAGAGAACATGCTAACCAAATGAGGCCTGCTGTATGTAGCAGCATAGAGATTGCCTAAGAAAGAAGGATGCTGTCTGAACAATTTACTTTCATTCCTAGCATGTTCAGCTTCTAATGAGATGCCATTGGTTCTCATCAGACTTTGCACTTAATACTTAAGGTGAGTAGTGAGTTAACAAGAAGCATGCTTACATTAGCAGCCACACAAAGCTTTCCAAAAACTCAAGTCAAGCATCATTGCCTCCAACCCTATAAAATCCAAGCAACTTAAAGAGCCACAGTATCTTTAAAACACAATGCAACTTAGCCACAGTTCATTTAACTACTCATTCTCCAACCTCTCTGCAATCCTGAGGGGCAGACTTAATATTTTTTTCTTCTTTCTCTCAATGAAAGCTACTATTCTTGCATAAGCACATGATAAGGCTTTGTGGAAATCTTTTCCCTCATTTAGTAAAGCAGTTCCAGAGATTAGCAGGTCAGTATCACAATGAACAATGCTGCAAAACAAATTAACAACAACAACAACAAAATAGCTAAGAGCTGGAACTAGAAAATGAGAAGCCAGCAAGCATTTAAGTAGGGTTGGCATCAAGCACAGTTAAAAATACTGCAAAACAAAAGATGTGGAAATCTTTTCTTTTTCACATTACAGCTCCTCTTAGGTACAGCAAGTGGAAATCTGAGCATTCAGTGAGCTTCACTAAGAGGGCAGGGTGCATTACTTGTGATGACTGGTCTGTGCATCCCAATAAGGATCCCTCAACGCTAACAGGACACATTTCTTTGATGTAGGATTGAGCAATGCCTCTGGATCCCCTGCCTCTTGTAGTGCAGGGGTTAACAATGCTCACTGGGTTCCTAGCCAAAAAAAAAAAAAAAAAAAGAGAGAGAATTCAGAGTCCTGGTGAAACCTATGTTCAGCATCAAAAAAAAGCAACAAGACAGTCACCTTAGGGAAGAGGAGGGAGCTGACCTGGATTCAGGGGTTATTTGAGGAACTCTAGGGAAGAGAGCCATTACTTTACTAACCAGGACACTCGATGTTAGTCACAAGGCAAGACGAGCTGCTCATCGGCAGGCATGCAGGATGGATGCTTGCCAGAGAAGGTGCAGTGTTAAGAGCTGAATCATTTTTCCACTCCAATTCTACTGAACAGCCTCCCCCCAGCATCCCTGAGATGCAAGTATGAATCCTGCTATAAGAGTCTAATTAGGTTCCCTGCTTTTTTTCCAAGAAACGTCTGATTTTCTTTTCTTTTTTTTTTTTTTAATGGGATGAAATAAAACCAAACAAAAGAGAGAAAAAAAGAATTGTCTCGGGAAATCTTTCTTCTTCTTCATTTGCTTTAAGGAACCACAGTGCTGGGGATAAAAAGGAGCGAACCAGAAACAAGCAGCATTTGATCAGCACTGTTGACCTGCCAGCAGGAGGGAGCCATGGATATAAAAGCCTGGGAAAAATCAGAAGGCATCCTTTTCCAATATGCATCTTTCAAAAGACACAGCGCTATCCTTGCATGTTTTCTAAACCCAAGCAGCCTACATGAAGATCTTCCTTTGAGCAACTTCAGAGAGCAAGAACAAAACCAGAAGGCTGTCACAAGCTGCAAGAAACACTGGGAGAATTTAACACTTTAAGAGTCAACAGCTGAGGTCTAAAACACTTCTACCCTTGAATTTGCTGCTGAGATTCACCAATTCGGTGCATTTTCATTTTCTGGAAGTGTACATTCACTGTATACAGTGTTTTTTCTACGGTTAAATGTGCATTATACATTATCAAGCCAGCACATTATTTTAACAGCATGCACAGGTTTTGCACTCCATGTTGTTTTTCGCTTGAGCTTGCTTATGCAATGTAGTTTAGTTTCCCAACCTTATTTGCTATAAAAAAACATCTTTAAGCTTTCATAGAATCATAGGTTCATCAAGGCTGGAAAAGATCACTGAGATCATCCAGCCAAACCATCAACTGCTCCCCATCATGCACACTAACCATGACCCTCAGTGCCACATTTCTCCTTTTGTTGAACAACCCCAGGGACATGACTCCTCCAGCTCCCCAGGAAGCCTGTTCAATACCCCATCATTCACCCAGTTCCAGGCCCTCAGAGACATTTTCCTGTAGATATCAGTGGAAAATATTTGCACCTCTAAAGTGAAATAAAATTTAAACAAACAAAAGCTGAGCTTCCCAGTATTTTCACCACCAAATATTAAAGTTCTTATCTTTTCTTTTTTTTTTTTTTTTTTTTGTAGGTACTTTCCAAATATCTTCAATTACCACCATAAATCATTCCTATAATACAATGTGTTTCTTGACAACAAATACTAACAGATAAGAAAGGTAAACACTATACCAAATGAGACTAGTGATTTGCCTCCTCTTTGTAGCAGTAAAAACGTTCTGTCAAAGAAATCTAGCTGGGAGCAGCACAACATCCATCTGATTTTTTTTTTTTTAATGAAAGCATGCTTTCTAGTCAACACCCTTTCCTTGCAGACAGGCACCCAACAGCCCTTTCCTTGCAGACAGGCACCCGCATCTCTGAATCCAGAACACACAGCTCCACAACAACCCAGTACTTTTACATATTTAACAGACAAATATCTCATTTTCTTCTCCTTCTTTCACCAGAAAATAGTCTCTTTGTCATTAGCTCAGAGTGAATACACACTAAATCTATCTGACCACAATTATATATTCCATTACTAAAACTAGAGGGGACCAAGCTTGTTCATGGTGGGCCCAAAGGGCTCCTTCCTCTACTATTTCTTGCCCATCAGAGACTAAACACTGAGTCATCTCTGTGACTTACACTTTTTTTTGTTCCTTTTGCAGCTTCATTTTCCTCTGAATCAGCATTATTAGCATTTCCTCTGATTCAGTGATGGGATCTCCAGCATCAACACAAGGGAGTTTCACGCGCCGTCTTCAATCATCTTAAAACATTTTGAGCCCTTTTCCCAAGTACACAGAGATTACTGTCTGGCACAATTTATAAAACTGGGCATCACGAAGCTTCTGAAAAAAGGTCATTAGATTTGGTTGATGATTTGTAACATAAAAAGGTTGTAAAGAAAAGATTTTCAACCATTTCTCTTCTTCATGCAGACACAAATTCCATTTCAAAAGAGTGAAAACTAAAATTTTTCTTTGCCAGCAACCAAAACCTGAACAGATTTTCCGGTCAAGCATAATAGTCAAAATATTACCAATAGGGAGTAAGAGAAATGTTCCTTTCTAGATGGAAGAGTCAGAAAAGACACAGCCATGCTGGATGTCAGCACAACACCTTCACAACAGCTGCCCATGGAAAGACCTTGACCACAACAGGGAGGCAGCTGGGACCTGTTCCCTGACACTCCTCAAACACTGTTCCTTTCCTATCTCAAGAAAGAGGGGCTCAAGGCTGCCTTTATTTTGATCTATCCCCACTCTGCTATTTTCTTACTTCCTAACTTGTGAATACTGCTTCCTTCAGCAAGTCGGAGAATTAGGCGTATTTGTAGCATTTCATCTGAGAGCATTGTCCAAACACTCCTTGAACTCATGCAGCTCAGGGCTGTGCCCACTGCCCTGGGCAGCCTGGTCCACTCCCACTGCCCTCTGCTGCAGACCCTTTTCCTAACACCTCCCTGCCCCTCCCCTGGCACAGCTCCATACTCTTCCAATAGCCCTGTCAGTGGTTCAGGGGTCAAACTTGAAGATAGGTTCTCCTTTGACCAGGTCCAGGATTTCTGATCCAAGTCCTCAGCTGGCACAAATCAGTACACAGTACTGACAAAGAGGATGCCCAGTGGAAAACACAGCCCACCACCCTGCACACACTCGACCCAGGATTCCCAACACAACTCCGCTGACCAGCACTGTGCATGGATGTGTTGGGAATACCAGCAGAGCTCAAGTCCTTACTTGCCCTCCCCAGATCTACAGAAGATTGCAGGAACAAAGGGAAAAAAGAAAAAAAAAAAAAGAATATCTCAGTGTTCTTTACAGACAATAAATACTAATGCTGAGTGATCAAGTAGTATTTGATGGTAGAAGTGTAATCTTTTCTTGGTTTAATGTCTGCTCGTCTTTTGACTTTATAGTCTGTTGTTCCACCTTCTACTGCATCTAACTTTCTTATTCTTGAGTCATTACTTTCCATTTTTTTGCTCAATTTTTGCTCAAGTTCCATTTTTCAAACTACTATTCATCCTCCTTTTGGGTTCCAAATCCCAACACTGCACTGTTTTTCCCCCTGCTTCCCCCTGCCTTTGTCTGCCTACGTGCCAAATGGTGATGTTTTCTGCTGCAGTACCTATGCTCTGGTATCTGTCTTCTCACCTTCCATGCATCTGTTTCCAGTCCATTGATTTTATTGTCAACAGTTTTATAGCACAGTTATTACTCTTCTTTCTTCATCTTTATGACCCTCCATCACAGTGGCAAATGGTAGCTGTCCATTTCTGATTTCACCTCAGAGAAAGAAGTCTCTGTAGCAAGAAGTGATAAAAATAACATGATCTGTCTAGGAATCTTCCCACAGTTTCTTCTGCTGAATATGAATTACTCATAAATTAAGGGTCTAAGATCTTTTAGGGTGTTTAGAAATCAGGGAATACAATACTAGATCATCACAGCAGCTGGCAAAAATAGCTGCTGTACCACTGCCAAAATAGCCAGTGTAAGATGATTCAAGGAAAGGTAAAAGGATACCAAGAAGGGACGGCAACAGAACCTACTCAGAAGAATTTCTTCCTAAATATTTAGCAATGAGATAATCCCTTCTGAGATTTTAAACCCAGCAGAGACTAAGTCCCAGAGACCAAGTTCCACAAGCTGTTCAAAGCTAAACGAAAATAACAACATACCTTTTAAACAGTAATAACATTTAACCTTTCAAGTGCACAGAAACTGTTTCTATTTCTACCTTCTCCTACATACTCACATCTCATTAGATTTCTCTGCCCCTTGTATGAACAAATGTTCTTCTTTCTCTTCCTCCCTCCAGTTATACCTTTCTTACCTCAACAGCCTTACCCTCTTTTGTAATCACTGCACATTTATTAACCAATTATACAGTTTCTGAGTATTAATGATATGGTACAACAACACTGTTACATGCTTAATATTTATATATGTATTTATTATGATGATGATTTTAAATTAGCAGCTCAACATATTTTACCATGATGCATTGGATGCTGTCCCTGCAGGGCCCCCCACAATGACCCCAAACCTTTCTACAAGCAGGCACTGGTCACTTACAACAGGAATACACAAGATACTCAGATTCCTTCCGGCAGATGTTCCTGTTATTCCTGCCAGCCTATCTTTGGTGACAGGTATGCTGACTTTATCTGGTTCTGTTACATAACATCCTTCCAAGACTGACACATATCTCCTCTCCATCCTTAATATAGAAGGACAGAGTTTCACTTCTCTTCAAACTGCTTATCTTACTACCTATTATACTGATTTAAGACTCTAATATTCTTAAAATACTTCATGCATAGCTTAGGCACTCCACATTTTTAAACATTTTCTCATCACAAAAATGGACATTGTTTCAACTTTGTTGAAATTAATGAAGTTGACCCAGTTTCAAGTTTATGCTTCACATCTCTCCTCAAGATTTCCTTAGCTTTATCTTGCAAGTAATTTCATAAAAGATTTTTTCTTCACTGTCCAAATAAATTATTTCTACCACTTCTCTCTTCTCCAGAAGTATCCCAGCAGACTCTTACAAAAATACTTACCCATAAAGAAGGAATTTAGCATCACCCTTTCCATTCACTTATTCATTTTATAATTCTGAATCTGATTTAGCTCCATTTCCAGAAGGCAGGTAAAATATCCAGTAAATCACACTTATTACATGCATCAGAATGTATTGGCACAGGCTGCCCAGGGAGGTGGTGGAGTCACTGCCCCTGGAGGCAATCAATAAATGTGCAGATGGGGCACTGCAAGACATGGTCAGTGGGCATGGTGGGGATGAGTTGGTGATTGGATTAGATGATCTTAGAGGTCTTTTCCAACCTTAGTGATTCCATTATTCTAAAATAACACATATTTGCTCTCAACCTGCAAGATGACTGAGAGTCAAAAAGAATATAAGGAAGAAAACATTTTTTTCAGCAGCTCTGATACTTCTTATCTCTCTACAAGAAGTCTGACTGAATGGAAAACAGAAGAGCCACTCCATTATTTTTTTTACTGCAAAGGCAAAAACAACAGAAGGAAAGGAATGATTACATGAAGAAAAGTTCTATTTAGGCAGAGTATCAGCTAAAATTTCCTTAAAGCGAAATCTGTTCATTTTTGGAAGTGTCTCTAAGGAGAAATCAGAAAAGACTCATTCAATTGGAAAGTTGAGAAAATCATAAAGGCATCATAAAACTGCACCCTGGGGTGGCAAGGGGATCAGCATGAATATCTCATTATTTCCATCATGGGAGATGAATGTGTATTTAATGCCAGTGAAAAACATGGGTGTCATCAACTCCACTCGAAGTCGGAATTTATGCAACACATGAAACGTTTGCATTAGCATCCCATTCATCATTAGAAAACGCAGAAAAATAAAAATCACCAAGCAGTTATTCTCATCCTAATTCAAGTTTCCAACTTGCCAAGCACGTGGTACAGCAGTGGGCTTCCTTAGCATCTGTACCCCAAAGGTAATCCCACCATCTCCCAGAGATGCACCTAACTCACCTGCAGAGCAGCTGCTGGCATGGCAGGGCTCTGACAGATCACGTGGTAGAGATGGACATCAGTGCCAGGATCGAACGCTGTTATACCAGCAGCCTATGGCTACATCAGTGCACATCACGAAAGCCACACACAGGAAAATTCATTTGAGCTGCTGCTCATTTGGTCTGCAGCACAAACATACTCTTCCTAAATGCAGCGTGCTGAACTACTACCATCCCTGATGAAAGAAACCTATGTCAAAAAAAGGTTTCCAGAAAATGACATTGTGATGTGTTATTATTTTACTACCTATGCTACCACAGCACCACAGAGCCTCAGGCACAGCCAGATCCCGCTGCTCCAAATGCTGTACCAGTGCAGAAATCCCACAAACTGGCAGCTACCTGTATCCCTCAGAACAGTAAGGAGACAGAAAAACAAGCTGTTGAAGAAGGAAAAAATAAAGCTAAAGGCAAAATCCCCCATAGATTCAGAATGAACTACCTGCCAGAGTACTGAGCCTTATGCTTCTTGAGCCTTTTGGGTACAAACCAACAAGACCCAAACCAGTGCTTCAGCCCCGAGTCTGCTCAAACCAGAGTTGATCGCAACGGGATCACTGCAATCAGGCTGAACTATGACAAATGACAAAGTTCTGAGACCAACACATCACAGCTGGGCATTTCAGATGAGCTACCAACTTTGTTCTTCCCTTTCGCAAAGCTCTGCTACCCTGGCTCTTTACAAGCTGCTTTTGTTTGTTGTTTCTTTTCCTCCACACAGACATGTTTGTAATTGTATTCCCTAGGATATTCCGTTGCATAGAGAACACACGCACCAGCACAAGTTAACATGAAGCTCCTTAATCATGTATCTGTCTCATAAAGGACTAAGTGAAACTTAGTAAACAACGTTGCCTGTCATTCTGTAAAGGAAGGAAGGAAAAGCACTCAGGTCCAGACCCAAACTGGCACAGTAGAAGGGTCCAGCAGGGATTTTGGGCATCTAAAGCCCAGGATGCAATGATCAGAATTCCACCTGCACCCCTTTTTTTCCTCTGCTGAGGTTCATCTTTAGCCACCTGCAGTGACCCAAATTACAAGCAGAGACTTTGGGATGAGATCAGCCCCAAAAGAGCCAGTTTCTCTTCATAAAGGAGGTGGGTGATTCAAAGCAGACAGCTCCATAAACCCCCTTCTTTCAGGATGATCAACACATAGGAGAAGCATTCTCAAAACAGTCAGTGTGTGGTTATCCCCTAACTGCAAGATTTCCCACACCAGGCTAATACCAAATTCTCCCACTGAGGGAAAAAAAAAGTAGTGATTCAGCAGCCAGAAGGAATATTCCTGGGACTGTGTCTCAGCACAAGGGCTTCCACAATAGTACCAATGTAGCACCAATAATACAACAACCCCGTGCACAGATGGAAACCCACGGGGACTGACCAAGAGCCCCCCACCACAGCCTGGTCTGAGGATGTACAACTCCTTCCTGCTGAACACTGGGACCACAGTAGGCACCATGAGCATCCTCAGAGAGGCAGAAGAAGGGGACTGACTGCTGCCAACCCACCAGCAGCTGCCTTCTTCCCAGCCACAGAGCACTGCTTGGGATGGTGGCCCATAGCCCCCACATCCCCTACACCTGGATTTAAAAGACACAGACCCAGTCGCTCTCAGAAAGTATCGGAGAGTATCGGAGGGGTGAGGATGGATGCCCTAAAGCAGAGGGGCAGCCTTGGCCCCCTCCATCTAGGCCACAGGAGCCAGCACAGAGCTGGGCATCCCAGCAGTATCCCAGCTCCCACGCAGCCCTCGGTGTTGTCACAGCAGGATAGAGGCAGAAAGTTTCACCTCCTGATTTCACAGGCAATGGACGCTCCGGGCTGACACAGGGGGGTCGGGACAGCTTTAATCACTCCCTCATCCGCACTGATTGAACACAGCACTTGGAAAAACAGCAAGGACCACCCGAGCCTCGCTGCTCGGTTGGGGTCTCCGCTGTTTCCTCGCAGCGATGACCCCTGAAGGGACTCCACGAATGCTACAGCGGCAGCTCCGCTGGGGATCCTCAAGTCCGTCCCCACGGGCAGCCAGCCCCACGGGGCGGCAATACCCAGCCAGATCCCGCATCTCACCCCGACCGACAGACAGACAGACAGACACACAGGAGGGGAAAAAAAAAAACCAAACCTCACCTCTTCGCAGGGCGGCAGCTGGAGGGCGGCCGCCTGCCAGCCCAGCAGCCAGCAGCACACCCAGGCGGTGCCCGGGCACCAAATCCTCCGCTTCATCCTCCGCTCCCGCAGCGGAGCGGCCGCGCACCCCTTTCCCCGCACGGCAGCCGCCGCTCCGGGCTCACCGGCCCCGCTCCCGACTGCGGCTTCTGCAGCGGGGCATAACCCAGCGGGGAAAAGCACGGAGCTGGCACGGAGCGCGGCGGCCCCGCCAGCCCCGTGCCGGCAGCCGGCACCGCCACAGCCGGGAGGAGGGGCAGGGAGGAAAAGGAGGAGGAGGAGGAGGAGGAAGGCGGGCAGGGAGCGCAGGCGCATGCTGCCGATGCTCGGCCGGCCCTGGAGCACCTCCTGCTTGCACCTTTTCCATCTCCAAAGGATGAAATTCCTGGTGTGGGATGGCAGCCTGCAGCATCCGGCTGGCTGCCATGCTCCCTGTCCTTGTGTGTGGCTGCAGGATGCAAAGTGAGAGCTGGCATCCATCTCCTTGCTTCCCTCCGTGGTAGCATTGCCCGTTTTCCCCTCTAAGCTGGGATCCCAGCAGGTGGGACATGTAGCTGATCGTGAAGGATAGGTCATGAGACATGTTTAGGTGTGGTCCATGGTAGATCCCCATGGTGGATCACCCACCTACCCACGGGGTGACTGTGACCCTTCTCTGTGGGATTGGAGAAGAGCAGCTCACCTAATTGGATGGAGCCCTGTACAGCCTGATCTAGTGGTGGCAACCCTGCCTGGGGCAAGGGGTTGGAACTGGGTGATCCTTTGACGTCCCTTCCAACCCAAGCCTGACCCAAATGCACCCTCAAAATTATGCAGATTTCTCTCTCTCTGGTTGCATTTCAGGCCAGATTTTGTCTCCCTTTTCCCAGAAGTGCCCGACTTCTCAATCCCCATGACGTGTTTTAGTGCTTTAAATACTTCTCACCCTCACTGGCATCTCTGCTGTGCTTGCACATTTTCCTGCTCCCTTCTGTCCCTTCCTTTCTGCCTCCTCTTACCTAAGAGCAAAACTCAGCACAGCACGGTACACTCCACATCACCAGCACAGTATGTTCCTGTCCCTATTGATCTACCTTTTCTTATTCCAATACATAATGCCTTTTCCTGTACTTCTAATGTGTTGAATGACTTTTTTTTTTTTTTTGTCACTTTCACTGCAAGTCCTGCTCACTGTGATCCAGGTTTGACTCAGCCTTTATTCATCCCTTGCAAAGAGATCAGCAACAGACCTGTGTGACCCCTCTCTCCATCCCCACCTGGTGTCACAGCCATGACTCCATGCCGACACCAAAATGGTATTGTTAGCTCATTCTATGTCATTTGAGGATCTTGCCAGGGCAGTCTGGAGGGAGCTCAGTGATGCTCTGCTAACGTCAATGAGTCTGAAATTTCCATTTGTTCTCAGCCTGCTTTGCTCTGCTTATAGCTCTGGCTGCAGGAAAGAAAACAGGTTAACGCTTCTTAGGCTGACGGTCCCCTTCCCTTGCCAGGATGTCAAATAAAGCTTCGTGTACACTCTCACTCAAAATGACAAATTATATTTCCTCCCCAAATGAAGTGAGAAGCAGGGGAGAAATTACGATGACACTTTCTGTTCTAGCAGTGTTGCGTTGCTCCAGATTCAGGTAGATCACAACGTCAGTCCCATGGATTCACTGCTGCCCATAAGTGTGGGGAAAGTCTGAAACATCTGAGAGCAGTCATTTCAGCAGTTACATTTGCTGAAACAAAGCACAGAGCTGCAGCCACTCCTAGGCCTGTAACACTGGAACAAACCAGGAAATATACAGAAGAAAATGATGTCGGTTGGACTCAGCATGCCTTTCATACCCAGAAAGTGGGTATAAGGTTAACTTGCAGAAAAGTGCTCAGCTTGCTCCAGTTGTCAGCCTTGAATCCAATCATGAGCTGGGAGGCAGTCTGGGGGTTTGCATGCAGAACTGCTTTCTATAACAGAAGAGCTGTTGCCCTCAGTGTACTACTGATTCCATGAGATGCTCTAAAGGCAATGGAACCACTAATATAGCAACAGCAGGAGTCAGCCAGTCAGCCTTCCCATATGATATAGGGATGGGTCAGGAAAGGGTACTTTATCAGCTTTATCAGCTACTCTGTTATCCTTTTGTTTCACTCAATTACTTGATTTTAAAACTCAGAAGGAAAAGAACTCAATTCAAAACTAGAAGTCTGCAGAGTCATTTCCAGTCAAAAATTATTTGCTCTCCTCTACGAAACTTGCTGTCTTCCTAGCAAGAAAAGTCATTCAGATCAGAGGGTGGTTTTTTTTTTTTCTTGTTTTGTGTTTCAAAGTGATGGAAGAACCAGAAATTTCTTGAGCTTTAACAGCAACGTTGTCATTTTGGTTGCTGCACTATTTGAATAGGATCCAAAATGCCTGTGATGTCAAATCCTGCAAATCGTACCTGAGGGCAGCGTGGCAAAATCTCTGCAGTGCTTACTGAGCATGAGGACAGCAAGGAATATGTAAGTGTATATATATATGCTATTTTAAAAATTAATCCGCTTAGATAGACTTGTAATGATGAGGGAGAGGAAAGTGCTGGATTTGAGAAGCATCACATAACTAACACACAAAAAGGTAGTAAGTATGTACACAGGAGCAGAGTTAAAAGACTTTTGTATTTAGTAAAAATTTATAGCAGTAAGTGTCTCTGGGAGCTCTGAGAATATGTGTGAAATCTTGGCCTAATATCATCTAATATCCAATATCTCGACCTAATGCAAGTGAGAGGATACAAAAGTAACTGAGAAGAACCACACAATTTGAGTTACAAACAATTGCCTTGCTCTTCTGTTTCAAAGTACAAATGAAAATAGGGGAAAAAAAAAGGAAGAAAGCCAAGCAGTAATAATTCCTACTGCAGCCACTGTGAGATTTGTTTCAAGCTTCGCCTCCAGAACTGCCTGAGCTTTATTGCACCCCTCCATGAGCTCGGAGTAAGTTAAAGATGCTCTTGAAAGTGCACCTTCATACTGCAGTCACAGCTGTGCTTAGAAAAACCCGATAGTTTCTAAGCATTAAGCACTACAATCTATAAATAGTTCTTCCTTCCAGCAATGAGATGTTAATCACAGACTTTGGTGTTTGCAGAGCTCAAGCCATGGGTTTCTCCCGTAGCCGGTTAGCCGTGGTGGAGGAGCTGCCATATGTCGCTGCTGTTAATGACACCAAGTGAAAGGGAAAATTAAATGGCTGCCAGCTACTGTTTGGAGACAGCAATTAGTAACTACACTCGGGATTAGTCAGGCCTGTAGGCTGACATTGGCTTGCGTGGGAATGCATCACAGAGGAAAAGAAACTGTTAACCCCTTTTCACTCTGCCTGCTTCTGATCAAACTCATGGCTGCTGGAAAAGTGATCAATATGAATGGGTTTTCTTCATGGGGACCCATTTCCCTGTGCAACCAGACCACAGTGGAACGGAGAAGTTGGGGGTATGTCCCACACCACAGCAGGGGTGCACACAGAGGGCTCAGTGCTAGATCAACATGTGGCTCACCTAGGGCTGGTGAGCAGCCATGTCAAACCTGTCAAATAGAAGACTGAGTCCCTTCAGTGACAGTAAGAGAAGTATAGTGCTGGTAGGACAGCCAAAGCAGGGCACCAGAGGGATCAGATCTGCCAGTCCCATCTGGAGAAGATGCCACCTGCCCATCCTGTGATGATCCTCACATCCTTTAGTATCCAACCTGAAGCTGCTTCCCATCCATCAACACTGATGAGGAATTTACAGCATGTTTTAAACACTTAAAACTTGCTTTAAATGGTCCCCAAAGTGTCCAGAGGTGCAAGCAATGGTAGCATGCATTTGATATGCTTTAATCACATATTTTAAGAAGAGCTGAATGTCACCTTAGAAATGTCTTTTCATTAACTTGCACCTAACTTGGTCATGGATGCACATAGCTAAGTGAATCCCACCATTCTGTTTAGGATGCTCCTTGGATGAGGTCCATGTCCTCCAGTTTTGGGTATGTGTTACATGGCACATCTCTGCCTGGCTCATACAACACAAACCACAGTCCCATTTGTATCCAGACCAAAACACAGCATGGTGAGATGGACCTGGGAGAGCACAGCGTGGTTGCTGGGCTACATGATCTGGGTTGTGCTGGCTTCATCACATAGCTGTGGTGTCCTTATGTAAGCCCACACCTGCAAAACCCTGCAAAAACACTGTCTTTTTGGCTAGAGAAAAGTCAGGACCAGCTTCTGCTGCCTTTTCATAATAGTCACTCCTGTGTGTAACGCTCAGCACTTGTTCCTTTCCCTCCTTTTTTAATGTCTGTGTTTCCAGTTACTGCCCAGAATGCCTGTCTTCTACTTTTCCAACAAACTTCACCTTTTGCATCTCCTTTAAACCCCTGTGAGTCTTCCAGTTCGGATCTGTTCATCCTTTCTCTTTTTGTGACTTTAGGTGAATTTTCTGGTAAGTCGTGCTCATAACTTGGAATTAGAAGAATTCTTTGAACACATACAATTTAATATGGGTATGTAAATGTTAGACACAAAAGATCCAAAGTGTTCAGCACCTGGAAGAAAGAGGTGAGAGAGCTAAGCTGCCTGTCTTGAATCTGAATCAGAAGAAATTCGTCTATAAGAGAGAAATTTCTCTGCTTTTGATAAATCAACATGATTTGACAGCACCTTTCCTTTCCAGACTATGGGGAAAATACTCATGTTCTCTTTTAAACGATATAGGCCAGGTGATTTTTTCCCCCAGTATTCAGAATAAAAAAGTAGCAACCACTGCATTAAAATCAGTTAACATGTTTGTTTTGAGTAAGGAGAACAGCAGTGGTAAATATTGCCAGGATAACTGATGACAGGCAGCAGGATCAGCTTTCAAACTCTTTTGCTGTTGCCATTAGAGTTTCACAGTCATCCATCCACAGCTGCCTTTTCCCAGCAGGCCTATTTATCTGCTCTCGGGTGCTAGGAGTGCTCTGAGTAATGATGATTCCCTTGACTTTGCATGCGAAACTGCGCCTTGTTAGATAACACTAGGGGCTCCATCTTGGCACAATTATGTCCAAAGAGAACACATGGTTTGGGAGTTTGGGTGAGCCCTCTGAATAGCAATAGGACTCTATTTAGAAAGCTAAAAGATATGGTGAGGCTGGGTTTGATGGTTGAACTAGATGATCTTAGTGGTCTTTCAACCTTGATGATACTATGATTCTATGAATATTGAGGCTGATGATTTTTGCTTTAGGTTAGCAAGGGCTCGGAAAGTGCATGTCCTTGGCGATAGGAAAGACCATGTGATAGTGTCCCCATGGAAGGAAAAGGCACTCACATTTTCCATTGATTAGCTTGATTTTGATCAAGACTTTTGTGAGGAAAAAGGTGCATTTTCAAGGGTCTTCTCAAAGGTCATTCTGCCCCTTGAATCAATGATGACATTTTGCTGCTCTTCAGAAGCTTCAAAAAAAGCAATGCCTGGCTCTGCCAAGAAAGTCAGTGTGAGCCACAGTGAGCCAACATTAAAATTCTTTTGAAAGTCACACCTGCTTGATAAACAGGAACTTCTGTAGATATGACATATTTTATTACCATATTGTTGCTATGGTTGGCAGAAAAAAATTAATTGTGCCAACATGACAATAGTGTTGACACACACAATGGCAGCAAACAACTGTAACTCGGTATTAACATCAGTATTGATTTTCTGTTCCTGGGAGAGCTTTTGTAAACTTTCATAGAACAGTTTTTCCAAATAAAAAGTGCCCAACTAAATGTCACAGATTGTAACTGTCATTTGAATAGAAGTCAGAGATATAATTTATGATGTGAAAAGCCTGATTCTGATCTCCCACGCATGGATGTGAAATTGGAATGACCAGCATGCAGCCCAAAAAGATTCTTTCAAGGTGATTCCAAGGGGATCCCATGACTGAGCAGCGTGATCTACCCTGACAAGCTGACCTATAGGTCAACCTGAAGACCTATTTACATTTAGGGGACTTCAGCAGGAAGGATGCTGCAGCCACACATGTTCCATCATCAACATCTGACTCATAGTGCTTCAAAGTGTGCTTTTGTGCATAGAGATCCACATAGCTCAAAGCAGAGCACATGGTATTAGATAATGGTGCAGCCATGGCAGGTATATCTTAAAATGCACAATACTTTTTGCAACTCTGTCAGTATCTAGGCAGTTTTCACTTCCATCATCAATGCCCAGGAAACAATAAATCTCATAAAAGATGTAAGCTAAAGCAAAACGTTAGTAATGACTTATTCTTCTGTCTGTCAGTTATTGCAATTAGATGAGAGCATCTAACTGTCACATGCGTCATATATTTGAGAGGTTATCTCATCCTATCACTGCTGTAGTCACCATGCAGGTTTGCTGCAGTTTGGATGAGTCACAGAGCACTTATCCAGCGCAGTCAGCCCAGTTATGTTTAATTTCTGAAAACAACTTCTGAAGCCTCTCAGGTAGTGCTCAAAAATAAACTCTTTGCCTACCTTGCTGAGTTTCCAGACCTCCTCTTCTGAAACTTCCACACTTTTTCATTCATTAACTCCATTCTCTCTACATTCACTACTGATCTACATGGAAGAAGGGAGACCTGGAACCAACCCAGCAGATGAGTACTCCCCCATTTGTGGGCTTCATGGGTTCTTTCATCTCTTTGAGGAGAAGGATGTATGGTTCTGGACCTGGGCTTTCTGCAGGAGGAGAGAGCAGATGTAGATGTACCACTGTGACACTGTTCTCACCTCCAGGAGATGCCTCAGAGTCCATCTCAGATGCTCTACACATGGTTTATGGACAAACCAATGAATCCTACAGTTTAATGCATATTTTGGCCACTGTGGGAGAATAAAGTTCTTTAACTCCAAGGGAATATGGCAGTATTTGGACAGGGAACATGCCTTTGACTGTGTCTGTTTACCCTTTCCACCTTCCTGAGACACAAATCTCAGCTTGATTTGCTCCACAAAATATCAATTGCCCTGTCTGCTCCTTCTGAGTCTGGTAACTCATTGCAGTATATACTTCATAATACACACATGCAAATCTGCAGTGTAAGGGGTGAAGTGACTTACTGCAGGATAAGTAACCTACACCAGTAACATATTAGCACTAGGCCAAGTATAGTACTTGAATGCTTCAAGATTCCATGTTATTAATTTTTGAGTTGTTTCCTTATGCATTTGCTTTTCTCTTCGCTACTTTTCTTGGTGTCAGATAAACCCCTTCCTTAAACTGCAGCTTAGTTTACTGCTTTACCTAAAGATTTACTTTCCCAGTCCCCTCTTTGCCTACAAATTTACTTGAAACAAAATGCTTGGAATGAAAAGTCTGGTCCTCTGGTTCAATCTTAACTCCTGATTCCATGGCCAAGCTGCTCCCAAGGAGTTTAGGAGTGTTTCTCAAGGAGACAGAAGGGTTGTTCTGCCAGGTGACTGTGGCCAAAAAAGCACAATACCTTGTAAGTGAAGCTGGAGTACAAGTCTCCTCAATTAGTCTCTATACAACCACAGAATCTCATGCTGGAGACCACGGGTGCTCGCCCTTGGCACTTGTATACTCATTCCAGTTTAGACCTGCCCAAGGAGAGATCTAGGACAACCTACCAGAAGCCTGGTGAAAGCTTCCCAGACCTCAGGCCCTTGAGAAGGACAAAGTATTTCAGTATGTCGGATGAAGACAGTCAGTGTGTAGTCACCCCCAACAGAAAAGATGGCAGATTTATGCGTCTGTTTTACTTCTATTTTATTACTTGCTGAGGGCTTGAAAGGATTTTTAATCCCTCTGAGAGGCCACGTATTAACTCATCCCTAGATATTACAGAGAAATGGTGAAGATGAGGGCAAGGTGAATCTGTGGTACCTCTGGCTTTAATAAATACAAATATTAGCATCATTTGAAACCCACCAGACCTGAAAGAGATCAGCCTGAGTGAATATGAAACTAACCTTGCAATGTGAATTGTGCGTTTGGATTAATCTCTAAAAAATGTGCTTTACCACTCAGGTAGAGTAAAATGTCAGCCTGAAGTTAAAAGCTTTGTTGAAGCAATCTCTGTTTTAAGACTCAAAGTGACTCGATATTTATCAAAGTAATGAGAATACTACAGGCATTTTCAAAAGCTGATAGGAGGTTGTGCTCAGCTCACACACAGTAATCACTGGATGTTATTGCAGGGCTGGACAGTTCACTTATCTTTCACTGTGCAAAACTCAGGGACAAATCCTGAACACTGATGGTTCTTTCTAAGCATATCTCAGCTAAATGTCAGCATTAATTAACTACACATGTATATTTTATATTTACTTTTAATTATCATGTATATGTACTATACATCACGTACCTGTATATACGTGGTTTGGTCTGATTTTTAACAAATATGCAGAAAAGCAATCAGCCTGAGGGATGTGAGATTTCTTTGGGTACATGCTTTTAACAGGAACTCCATAAAAATCACCCTCCATTTTCCTGGTGACTGAACTGGCTGAAGAAATAGAAGTGGCCCACCTGACCCCCAGATGCTCCAGACAACCTGCCAGCCACAGCTCATAGAGTCAGCAAGGTCGGAAAAGCCTACTAAGATTGTCTAGTCCACCTGTTAACCCACCCCCACCATACCCAATAACCATGATGTCCATAAATGCCAGTCCTTCTGAGAAGAAATGTTGCCTAATATCCAGCCTTCAAGTATTGGTGACAGCAGAGATGGCTCAGTCCTCACCAAGCAGCTTAGCTGATAAAGACAACACCTCCAGATGGCACGGGGTTGAGTTGACTGTGCTATTGTGTGAGGAATCAGCTGGAGGCTGATGACAATGGGTCTTTGATGTGCTGAGCATGATGGAAGCACAGGAGACAAAAATGTGTGAAGCCAGACCACAAAGCCTGATGTCAGAAATATCAGATGAGGAAAGCTTGATTTATTTCCAAACTCAACGCTTACCATCTAGTTAATGCAGCTGGCTTTCCCTGTCTTCCACTCAAAAAGCCTCAGAGAAATATTCAACTCCCATTGGAAAAAAAAAAAAAGAAAAAAAAAGAAAAAAAAAAAAACACAAGGAAAACAAGCCCCATGCCATTGAGACCCTGTCAGAAAGACAATACAAAGATTTTGTTGGCACTTATTGTAGAGGAACTGTATCCTTCATCCTACTCCAGTTATAGCTGGGCAAATTTAAGCTCTCCTCTCTACCTGGACATCTACTCAAGGACCCAGATTTCCAAAAGACAGCTCTCTGTGGGTGTCCCTTTAAGTGTCTCCAGCAAACTCCATCAAACACAGGTGAGACATCAATAAAGTAAAACCAAACCCAGGTATCTGGAGGCAGTGGAAACACAACAGGCTCAAAAATCCCCCAAATGTTTAATGTATCACAGACAGAGCTCACAGCCACCATGAAGTCTGATGCTGCATTTCGCAGCCCTGCAAGCATGGGGTTTTATGCTAATAGACTGTAAGCTCTGGATCAGGCCAGCTGGACAGGAGTTTCTCTGCCTCTAAGCTCTGCAACCTAGTACTCAGGCATCCCATTGCTAGCACATAGGTAACTACGAGGTATATGACTAAATCTAATAACAGATTTCTTATTTTGCATTTTAGTGCTGCTCATTTCACTCTTACCTTAAATCTTCCTTAATCATTTCAGAAAGATCTGAAAAATTCTTGGCAGAGCATCACCCAAGGAAGAGCAATATTAAATAAAGCCAGCTTTCCATGCCAAAAATCCCAAAGCAGTGTCAGGAGTCCCCCAAGCTGGCAATGGCAGAGCTGCTGCAAAGCTGGCAGCTGAGCTGATGGAGGAAGGGCTCTCGTCAGCAGTGTTAACCAAAGCTGCTGTAATATTCAACAAGGCTGCAGGGGGAGAGACTGTGGGGTCTGCAAGCAACTGTAACATTGAGATTACAACAGATATTTACTATGCAAGACAAGTGTTTTGCGTGAACCACAGTTTTGATTGAAAAAGAGTGTGGGATGATGATTATGCATTGAATTTCCTAAGGATTTTGTCCCATTACACTGATTTACTAAAAATAGACTAAAGCTGTCTATGATTGTTAAGGTGGAACAGCCTGAATATCAAACATTTCAGAGCCATATGCTGCACATTCCGATTCACACGGCTTACTTGAGACATCTGGACTAAAATGGGATGAACGATGTCCAGAAAATACCTCTCTCTCCTCACTGGAAGAGCCTGGCAGCTAGCTGGAACGCAGGTGTCTGTGCTGTAGATACATGCTTCCTGAGGCAAATCCCAAACTAGTGCTATTTTCAGAGGATAACTAAAAATCACTGACGTTGCTAAACCTATTTCTATGGTTTTTTTTTTCCATAGACATTAACCCTACATATTCCTACAAAGTCTTTGGATGACT
Organism: Callipepla californica brunnescens; assembly: GCA_023055505.1. Taxonomy (NCBI): domain Eukaryota; kingdom Metazoa; phylum Chordata; class Aves; order Galliformes; family Odontophoridae; genus Callipepla; species Callipepla californica. The sequence continues at coordinate 3,030,762 of JALIRH010000056.1, read as the reverse complement.
GAGTCCACGTGAATACTGTGGTTTTCACCAAGAAAGTCCAAACGTGAGTTTGCTTCTGTGAGTCAGGGTCCAGCAAGCAGAGCAGGACATTGCAGAAGCGGCTGAAAAACATCTGCTTCAGCTGAGGGTGATGCCAAGTGCAAAACCTGCACCTTTCCCCACCATAAACTGAATTTTAAACACTTTTTAATTTTTAACAGCACTTTGATTTTTGGCCAGAAACTGCCCATTTTGTATTTAACAGAAATTCAAAACTATCATGTACAATTATATTAAAGTAACACACCCCATTGACATGATGCCATTTTGCGGGATAGCCAAAAGCAGAACCCTTGCTCATCTCAAAGAGGCAGGTGTGGAAGCAATCTCCAGAGCATAGGGTCCTCATCCACATTCCAGGCACTGATGCACAGCCTAATGCAATGGTTCTGGGAGCTGTTTTTACTAAGATCGTTATCTTTCTTAACCTCTACACAAAATGCATAGAAACAGAGAGCACCAAGAGCCAGGATTCACTTTACATCTATCATGGTAATAATCTGTCACTCCTGAAATCTGAATTACTCTGTACAGCAAAAAGAAAAATTTTCCATTTTCATTCAGATTTAGAGCAGGTGGGACAAATCCTGGCTTACAGAACAAGTCCTGCCTGCTTAACTCATAAATTCTTCCCCTGACATTCCACTTGTCACCCACTGAAGTTCTGTCTTAAATTACACTGCTACATGAGTCAGCTCACAGATCTGAGGTAACATGGAGTTGCCCTACAGTGCCTTAGAGAGAAATGTTGGACAGAAAACGGCATAAATTGCTCTTAGTCTGCATTGTAATCCCAGAGCGTATGTTCCTTCATAAAACAGGGAAACAAACCTGCAGACCTGCAAAGTTAAGAAGTAGTTATTCAGTGAACCACAATGGTAAGGAATAAATAAAGCAGAAGCAGAGCTGGTGGTGAGGGAGCAATGTTGTTTCTGTGTTTGTAATTTCCATGGAATTCAGTTTACACGTGATTTGGGGGTTAATTTCAGGTGATGATTAAAATGATAAGAGAAAGGACTTCAGCATGACCCTGGTAACTGGGATTTGCTTCCTACCTACTTTCTCTCTGCAGTGATACTTAAGAACAGCCATGATTTCTTGCTCAAATTTTATTAAGAAGAATGTTGCTGGACTAAAAGACAGAAATTGTATGAAATCTTTATAAGTGCTAATGTTTTAATCATGAGGATTCAGGGGCTTCCTAGTTCTGTTCTGGAAGGTGCAACAAAGAGTAATATAGAGATGAACATGTTACCATAGTAAGAAGAGACCTGTGAAGCAAGGGTGGGTTTGGGGGGTTGTTGCTTTGTGCTTTTTTTTTCTTGTTTGTCTGTTTAGGAATTACATAAGAACTCAAACGCATAGTATTTCCCCTAGATAAAACCAGAATTGCAAGCAATCTCAATGCTTTCACACAGTAAAATGCCATCTGTTTCTATTTAAGAAATCCATGATAATGGACCACAAAACACTTTGATCAGATGTTTAATGTGACTTTAAGAGTTTTGAATTGGGAATCCAGATCAACTTCACAAAAAGCTGTCAGCTTCAGAATTGCTTCTCAGCTCTTTCCCACAACTGAGAAGAAAAAAGCCCACAGTATTTCATTCTTCAAGAGCAATAAAAAGAGACCTCCCCACAAATGGGATGAGTTTGTTACCAGCACAGAAGGAAAACCCAAAGTGTACTCAGAGTGTACTCAGATATAAAGAGCAGATTTGGATCAGATGCAGAGAAATGGCTCTTACTCTGAACTATCTACTTGAGGAACGTTGAAGAGTCTTGTCCCATAGACTGTAAATTGGAAGTTAATAACCCAAATAGTAAGACTGCAAAATGAATATCCTACAAAATGAAGACTGAGTACAAAGTTAAAACAACAGAAAGATTATAAAAAAAGAAAGAAAGAAAGAAAGAAAAAAAAAAAAGATTAGGAATCTCAGATACAATTTGAAGCATTTCAAAATAAAGGATGATACTTGACTGCTTAAGCACTGCTGTGACAGCAAGAATTTCTCCAGCCTTGATAGGATTTAGTCATAGGAATGGAGAACAAACAAGGTGTAGCTTGAGGCTGGGCCATGACAATAGACATGCTCGGGGTCAACTCAGAAAGCTGAGACAACACTTGAGCAGGGGCAGGAAGGTGGGGCAGACCAACACAGAACCATAGAATATCTCAAATTGGAATGGAGCTACAAGAATTGATTCAATTGATTCCAATTGATTCCATTGATTCCAGCTCTGGCTTCACACACAACCACTCAAAAATCAAACCATATTTCTAAGAGCAAGGCACTTCTGAAATGGATCTGTGTCCTTATTGCAGGTGTCTAAGCTTCTCCAGCTCATCAAGAAGTACCAAAAGGTATTCTAACAAAGATCATGGCACGCATTTCCTTGTAATCTTATCTCAAATCTACTGGCACAATACATGTGAGCTCTGTTAAAAGTATGCACTAAAATGACAAGATTTGTATGTGTTCAAATTTTCCTGTGTGCATAAAAATATATTAAAGCAGTTGTGTACCATAGAAACTGGCAGCGTCTCTGTCTCTTTTTGTAAAAACAATAAATTCTTCTCTCTGTTACTGTTGAAAGCAGCTTTCTTTCTTCAGTAAGTCCTGTAAATTCTGGTTATATGCCTTATTTGAAATTTAAAAGGGCTCCAGAAAACACATTCTGAATTAACAAAATCCCAGGTTCCCACAACTTTAGTATTCCATTTTCATGTACTTCTCTGTAGTTGTCTGAAAAAAGAAAAAAAAAAAAAAAAAAGAAGAGTTGAAACCAAACATTTGTTTCCGAATAAACTCTGGGACAAATAAAGCTTTTAAAAGAAAAAGAAAAGATAATGCAGTTTATTACCCTTACCCAGCCAAAGCAAGTTAAGAAAAAGCTAAATTAAATTCATTTTTCAGATGAGTTACAGTGAAAAGCAATGCCGTACGGTTTTACTTAGGATTTGTTAACCTATATTTAGTGATAATTGAAATCAGATGACTTTTAGATAATTCCAGCTACGTTATTTTAAAACCATATGGATATGAGCATGTTTTAAATTCTCAAATGTAATAGCAGACCTGTCCTTTCACCCTACAAACCCCTGTGTGTGACAAGGAAGAAATGGAAACCCCTTTAGGTTACAATGGAGATAAGGCATCCAGTTCCTGCCTTCAGATCTCATCTCCACCCCGTACTCTTTCACAGAATCATAGAATCATTACGTTTGGAAAAGACCTCTAAGATAATCTAGTCCAATCATCCACTTACCAATACTGCCCAGTAAGCTGTGTCCTTCAGTGCCACATCTACACGTTTCTTGAGCACCTCCAGGGATGGTGACTCTACCATCTCCCTGGGCAGCCTGTGTCAATGCATCACAACTCATTTTTTTCTTCAGAAAAGAAATTCTTCCAAACAACCAACCTAGTATTTCCAGTGTTCCATCCCAGATACAGTTATTTTCTGTCATAATCATTAATACAATGCTCATACGCTATCAAAGGCTAACAAAAACCTCTCTGAAGCATACACCTACTTAAGGCAGTTGATGCTAACATACCAAATATAGCAGATCAGACCAGACAAGGTTTACTCTGATTCTTTGTGTTTGTCCTCCTGAATTTGAACACTGGGAACTCTTAGTGTTGCCCTCTTTGCAGGTAGTTTGTTCAGAAATAACAGTTATGCCAGCTCCTGGACTTACCTGTACATCCTCAAAAGCAAATACACTGATCAGATGAAATCATGATGAAATCTGAAAGAATGCCATCTTCAATTCCTGTGAAACATACCTTTGGGTTTTCTGATACACCGAACGCCTTCCCCAAAAGGCCTCAGGGAACAGATGGAAAACTCTGAAGTTATTTCAGTCTGGAAATGATTGTAGCCTCATGAAGACAAATGCTCCTTTCATTTGTGCCGGCTAAAGAATTAATTTGGAATCTGCCTAATAAATCATTCCCATCAGCTTGTTTTGTTGTTGCTTTTTTCTTTTTACAAATGAGTTTGTAATTACAATCTGAAAGATGCAATATTTCTAGCAAAGTTTTCACTGAAATAACCAATTCCCTGTGAAAAAAAAAATCCAGGAGAGCGTTGTAAAGTAGTGAAACTCAAAGGATACATAACATATTGCTATAAAGGCACAGGTGAATGCTTCAATTAGAGAGAAAGGAAAGGTGAAATTCCTCTTCAGTTATTCATTTTGTTTCCATTTAGGGTGCCCATAGAAACAATTGCAAGCGAAGTCAGAAAGCAGACAGTGCTGCACTGTTCTCATTGGCCTCTGTGTGTCATCCTGGAGCTCCCAATTGCACCAGCCTCCCCACTTGGCAATATAAAGCCGAAGCCATTTGCTTCTCTGGGAATAAGGCACAAAGCTGAGCACCAGGCTTGCAATAGCAGCAGGCCAGGCATGAAATGTATGTTTGGTATGAAAGCTAATTTGTGTAGAGGGAGCATCTGTTCAAAAAGCTCTTCTGCACAGCTCTGCTCCTTGTAGCATTGCTGATGGGAGCTGGGTGATTTGGTCCTTTGATGACGCATTCTACAGCACTGTGATGGCTCCGTGGACAGCCCACAGCTCTTTGCATTTCTCCAATTTCTTCTTTCAAGCATGTCAGAGGTCTTGCACGATCCAGATGGCGCCCACTCAAAGGTCAGATCTGAACACAAACTTGCATTTCTCTTCCTCCTTCTTTCCCTACTGATCCTTCCTCCCTCCAATTTTCATCTAAATTGCTAATACTCAAAATGGAATACAAGCACCTGGAATATAAATTGAGCCCTCTGGTTTGCCAGAGAATCAAGCTATTTGATCTCCTAGCAATCGAGTGAGAATACATCCTTTTTTTAATTTTATTTTTGCAAAAATCTGTACTGCTGCTGAGGGCTTACCCCATCTCCCTCTCTCCCAGTCAGATCTGCTGAGAAAAAGATCTGAAGATGGTTGACAATTGGCTGAACATGAACTAGCAGTGTGCACATGTGGCCAAGAAGGCCAATGCTATCCTGGCTTGTATCAGAATTAGTGTAGTCAGAAGGTCCAGGGGGGTGGCAGTCCCTCTGTACTCAGCACTGGTGAGGCTGCACCTTCAGTGTTGTGTTCGGTTTTGGACCCCTCTCTACAAGAAAGAGACTGAGACAGAGAAGGGCAGCTAAGATGTGAGGATTCTGGAGCACAATTCTTATGGGAGCGGCTGAGGGAACTGGGATTGTTCAGTTTGGAGAAGAGAAGGGTCAGGGGTGACCTTATCGCTCTCTACAACTGCCTGAAGGGAGGCTGTAGTGATGCGGGGGTCAGCCTCTTCTCACAGGTAACAGTGATTGGACAAGAAATAATGGTCTTAAGTTGCTGCAGGGGAAGTTCAGGGTGGAAATTAGGAAAAAGTTCTCAAAAAGAGTGGAACAGGCTGCACAGGGAGGTCGTGGAGTCACTGTCTATGGAGGTGTTCATGAAATACCTCTGAGGGACATAGTTAGTGGGCATGGTGAAGATGGACTGATGGTTCAAATAGATAATCTTTGCAGTCTTTTCCAACCTTAATGACTCTGTGATTCTCCTTCAGCCCTGCTTGCTCACTCACATTAAGCCTGAGCCACATCACACGGATTCATCAGGGATGATTCCCCGGACTATAAACAGGGTCACACTGTGCTGGGTGACAAACTGGACAATCATCACCAGAATGAAATTCAGCAAAGTTAAATGCTGGGTGCTGCACCTGGGATGGAGTACCAGTGGACACAGGCACAGACTGAGACAAGCAGCCGAGAGTAGCTCAGCACAAAGGGAGCTGGCGGTGCTGGTGTCAGCATCTCAAAGTGAGCCAACAGTGTGTCCCGGCAGCTGGAAGGGCAAATTGCATTTTGGGGTGCACTGAATACAGCATGGACAGCTGGTCAGAAAGGCCCCACCTGCAGCACTAGGTCCAGGTCTGGGCCCCCAGTACAGGAAGGATGTGAAATGGTTAAAGCAGACCCAGAGGAGGGCCACAAAGGTGCTCGGAGGGCTGGAGCATCTTTCATGCGAAGAAAGCTTGAGGGAGATGGACTTATTCAGCTTGGAGAGGAGAAGGCTCTGGGGAGACCTTATTGCAGTCTTCCAGTACTTGAAAGGAACTTATAAGCAGGATGGGATCCAACTTTTCACACTGTCTTATAGAAGTAAGAGAAGGGAAAAATTAGGTTAGATGTTAGGAAGAAATTCTTTACCCCTGAGGGTGGTGAGGCACTGGCACAGCTGCCCAGAGAAGCTGTGGATGCCCCATTCCTGGAGGTGCTCAAGGACAGGTTGGATGGGGCCCTGGGCAGCCTAAGCTGGTAGGGGGCAGCATGGTATATATCAGAGGGTTGGAACTGGATGATCTTTAAGGTCCTTTTCAACCCAAGCCAATTGATCAGTCACTTCTCCTACTAAATACAGTGTTGGTGTGGCCTTGCTTTGAATACTGTGTGCAGTTCTGGGCTCCACAGTATAGAAAGGATCTTAAGGTCATTGAAAGCACCCAGGAGATGGCAACAAAGGGCTGGAAAGCACATTCTATGAGGAGAAACTGAGGACACTTGTGTTGTTTCATCTGGAAAAGAGGAGGCTCAGGGGTAGATTCATGGCTTCCTATAACTGCCTGAGGAGGAAATATATGTATATGCTACAATTTCTGCATTTCACAGAATATTCATAGGGTGAGGCTGTCAGCTCAGCCACAGGCAGACATTTTCTGAGGTTGCAAAATAGCAGAAACAAGATGCAGGCACCTCAGACCCCAGTCATATCTATTGAAAAACATTAGACATTCCATTAATCTAAATTAGTCTGGAAAGCACATCTCGCAGCAAGAGGAAAAAGGGAGCCAATTTTTTCCCTGTTTATTCAAATAAAGGGAAAAGGTGTTTTGTTCACTGCCTGAGTAACAAAAATATTTTGAAGTCAAGATGCTTTTCAACCCCCCAGAAAAAAAAGCCATCATGAGCATCAGTTCCAGCTGTGGAAGCTGATGCTAAATAATTTCACACCAAAAATAAGATAAGGCACAGAAAGGTGACAGGAAAGGTGAGTCACGGAACAGCACATGGAGAGCTGTGTGGATTGTATATTACCCTGAAATCTTTAAATCACAGCCGGATATCATTCTGACAGGCTCGCTACAGACGAAACAGAATTTCCTGCTCTGTGCAGAAATTACTGGGTGTCATTTGGGGGTTTGTATTATACAAAAGTGGAGTTGGAGGCAACAGCAGACTCTCTGAGCTAAAATCTAATTTTGCGAATCTGCTGAAAGTAGGCATAGGCGCAAAATGATGCCACTGCCAACATGAACAAGGGGTCTCCAAGTCTAATTCATCAACTCTCTTCAAGCAGAAGATGAAACTTTGAGCACCATTTTCCCCTCTGGAAATGGAAGACATGGTAGGAGAACAAGAAACCTACCAACGAGGGCTGATTTCAGCACAGTGGGTGCTGTGTGTTATGGTGAATATCTGCCTTCATCCACATCATAAAGCGAGTTTTTCTCTCTGCCTCTCCCTCTGAGCAAAGGGAAAGGGAAGCCCATAAAACCTGCACTGCCAACGTTGTTAGCAGAAAAAGGGCAAACGAGAGCCAAAGCAAACAGGATCTGGCTCAGCATTGAATTTCAGGTGCTGGTCAAAAGCAATAGGCAGAAACTATGGATGCTAACAGAGAGGGAGCAGAGATCAAATCTTGCTTTTTAGCAACGTACTGTGTTTTCTTTGTTGTACAGATTGCAAATTGTTTGGCACAAATGGTGCCTTTTGATTTTTTCTTCATGCACTGGGTCACACATGAGGTTATGGTATTGACTTTGACACTTTGAATCAATGCAAAGATTTGTAAATAATGAATATTTCCCCCTTAATCTCTAACATGTGCAGAGCCCCTGATAATAAATAGAAAAATGTGCGCTGCTATCTCACCACTGATGTTTAGAGAAGAGCTTCAACAGTTAAACAGATGGGATATTCATTTACCACAGGTCAACACCCAGAAAAGGTGAGGTCACTGCTGTAGTTGATTTCTTCCACATCTGCTCATGTGAGATTTTGGATGCAGCTGTGCATCCCTGGGCAACGTGGATGTCAGTTCTGCTCCTGACTTTCAGGTCTTAGGAGAAGCAATAGCCCTCAGAGAGCTGGAATCAATAATTGCCAGGTTTCCTGCTTATCACGAGAAAAATACCATGGTTGTCCTAGTATTCTATAAGCAATTTATTCCATTATTTACTTCATTGTTTGACAGTTCAGTATTCAGTATCCTGAATACTGACAGTATACTGAATACTGGAAATATTTATTTCCATCATGTGACATTTGGAGTCTGTTGTCAGCCTGCTTTCCACCCAACTAGCCAAGAACTTCATATTAGATGTGTTTGTTTGGGTTGGCAGAATGCACCTTTGCATCCAAACATCCTTGAAACTGTCTGCTTCCAAGGGAGAGCAATCCCTGACTGCCCCAGGGATTATTTAATTGCTTAGACAAAGCAGAAAAGATCTCACCAAGAATTATTCCATGAGCCAGCGCTCATGGTGCCTGAGGTGTGCAGGAGGCAGAAGTCACTGCCCTGGGTCAGGGCCAACTGTGGTGCATACCTTCTCCTACATCTATTATCTCTCCTCTGTGTGTACCACTGGGAATTTCTGCTTCTGAAACCGAGCAGCATATCCAGCTTCCCACGCCCAAATAAGGTTTGCAATTCCCAAATTGCAATGGACAAGGGGCTGAATCTCCACACAGCAATGCCAGTCAGCCCTACAGATGATACTGAACTGGCAATGGCTATTTAAGTGACCATGATAGAAAGCAAAATTGAAGAAACAATTTCAAATACAGGAAACAAATTAATACCATTGTTTGCCAGTTATGTAGTTTTGGGCTATTACATCAATGTTAATCAGACTTCACAGCATGTTGAGACAATAGATAATGTCACCAGAAATGAAAAACTTGCCAAGCTCACAATATGGAAATATATTTTTATGGTTAAGATTGTTTTCCTGTCAATAAAACTGAAAATGTTTCATTTCAGAACTTCTTTTGTGTGATCAAATTCAAATATTGTCACTAATAATGGCTTCATCACCACATATTTAAGAAAACCCTAATTTTTGGAAAAGTGTGAACTGACAACTGAGTAGCACTAATTTTTGACCAGGATGAGTGGCCCTACCACTGCACAATTCTTCACATCTATTTACAACAATAACCACGGGTTTCTCACATCCAGCTGCTTGTTGCAATGAGTTTGCATAGAGCTGTTCAAATTGAAAAGCAATAATTATCTGTCACGAACAAATGGGAAACAGAAATTCCTAAAGTCATCTGTCTATCATATATGCTGCTGGCTGTTTCAGTCTTTTTAAAATATTTTTTCTTTCTTTGTGACAGATACGTAAACTCGACACATTTCTTTCATGATCAGAGCACAAAACTGACTTTTTTTTTTGTTTTTTTTTTTTCGGTTAATTTACCAAGAAGTTAATTCTCTGCCATTTCTTGAGAGCAAGCAACGTAATAGTTGTATAGGAAATTTCTGGGAAAGCACATTATATTTTTGTCACTCCTTCAGTGTTCTATTCACGTGTCTCTCAGCTCTTCATGCACATAATTGAGCTATTACACACTGCAAGGATAAAGAATAGCTGTATGAAAAACACTGGATCTGACTGGTTGACTCCAGACAGGTTGCAGAGCTGGGGACTTCACACAGTGTCACAGAGCACTCAGGTACACATCTCTCTTTTAGTTTGAAACCATTTCTGCTTTTTTTTATCACAACAGACTCTGCTAAAGAGTCCGTCCCCTTCTTTCTTACAGCCCCTCTTTAGATACTGAAAGGCCACTCTCAGGTCTACGTGGAGCCTTCTCCAGGCTGAACAGCCCCAGCTCTCTCAGCCTGTTTTCATAGAAGAGGTTTTCCATCCTTTGGATCATTTTTATGGCTCTCTGGATGCACTCCAGCAGGTCCATGTCTATCCTGTACTGAGGACTCCACATTTGGATGCAGAACTACAGGTGAGGCCTTACCAGTGCAGAACAGAGGGGCAGGATCACCATGCTGACCATGGCTCTTTTGATGAAGCCCAGGATATAGTTGGCTTTCTGGGCTGTAAGGGCACATGGAACAGTTTGTTCTGGATGCTGTCTCCAGGCAGTTGGAAAAGAGTTATCAGGAGTAGTCAGCATGGGTTCACCAGGGGGAGGTCATGCTCAACAAACCTGGTGGCTTTCTATGCTGTTGTTAATGTCTGGGTGGATGGGGGAGAGCAGTGGATGTAGTCTACCTTGATTTCAGCAAGGCACTTGACACTGTCTCCCACAGCATCCCTAAAACAAAGTTGAGGAAGTGTGGAATAGATGAGCAGATGGCAAGGTGGAGTGAGAACTGTCTGACTGGCAGAGCTCAGAGGGCTGTGATTGGTGGCACAGAATCCAGTTGGAGGCCTGTACCTAGCAGTGATCCTCAGGGGTCAGTGCTGGGTCCGGTCTTATTCAACATCTTCATCAATGACCTTGATGAGGGGATAGAGTCCACTCTCAGCAAGTTTGCTGAGGGTACAAAGCTGGGAGGAATGGCTGACATGCCTGAAGGCCATGCTGCCATTCAGCAAGACCTGGACAGGCTGGAGAGCTGGGGAGAAATGAACTGGATGAGGCTTAACAAGAGCAAGTGTAGAGTCTCGCTCCTAGGGAGGAATAACCATGTGCACTGGTACACGTTGGGGGATGACCTGATGGAGAGGAGCTCTGAGGAGTGGGACCTGGGTGTCCTGGTGGATGACAGGCTGGCCATGAGCCAGCAGTGTGCTCTGGTGGTCAAGAAGGCCAATGGGATCCTGGGGTGTATTAAGAAGAGCGCGGCCAGCAGGTCGAGGGAGGTGATCCTCCCCCTCTGCTCTGCCCTGATGAGCCCTCACCTGCAGTACTGCGTCCAGTCTGGGCTCCCCAGTACAAAAAAAGGCAGGGATCTCTTTGAAAGAGTCCAGCAGAGGGCTACAAAAATGATGAGGGGCCTTGAACACCTCCCTTGTGAGGAGAGGCTGAGAGAGCTGGGTCTGTTCAGCTTTGAAAAAAGAAGACTCAGAGAGGATCTGAACCATGTCCATAAATATCTAAGGAGAGGGAGGCAAAAGAATGAGGCTGGACTCTCCTCTGCAGCATGTGGTCATAGGACAAGGGGAAATTATCACAAACCGAAGCATAGGAAGTTCCACACAAATGCATGTGGGAACTTCATCACAGCGAGGGTGAAGGAGCACTGGAACAGGTTTCCCAGAGAGGTTTTGGAGTCCCTTTCTCTGGAGACGTTCAAGACCCACCTGGACACGTACCTGCACAACCTGGGCTAGGGAGCCTGCCTTGGCAGGGGGTTGGACTCAGTGATCTCTAGAGAACCCTTCCAACCCAGTGTCTGTGATTGCTGGCTCATGTTCAGCTTCCCATCTGCCAGTACCCCAAGGTCTTTTTTGGAAGGGCTTGCTCTATCCTTTCATCCCCCAGCTTGCTTTGATAGTTACACTGCTGTGATCCAGGTTGTTAACGCACAAGGTCTTCCATAGCATCACTTAGGACTTCTATCGAGAATAACTACTAGCAAGGGAAGGACAGAGGAAAAAGGCAGCACCTGGTGTGCATTAGACCTAGAAAACAGACTTGCCTGGATCACAGCTGCTACCACAGTGGCTGCAAACACCTCCGGGATTAAAGACACAATACAGAAAAGCAAAAAAGCACAAGATAAAAAAATTACACCACCAATTACAGCCACATCTCTGTGTACACACAAGCAAAATTTATTCGTTCTTCTGTTGAATGGGAAACTTCAGTATTTACCATCACTGAAATGTACTTCTCTTGGCTTTGTGTCATGTTTTTCCATCTACTCCTCACAGCTGAGTGCGATGTCTAACATACAACGATTATTGAAAGCTCTCTACTCAAGAGGGCTGAGGTGCTGCAAGATACTTGAAAGGGCTGAAGTTACACCCAGCATTCATTTAACCCTGCAATCAGTTTGGATATTTTTCACGTAAGTAACAGAACTGATTTTTCTGCTAGAAGCACAAGCTGCTTGCCACAGCTGTCCGAGATATAATGAGCAATATTCCTCAGTGAGATGAAAAAAAAAAAAAAAAAAAAAAGTCTAAAAGGGATTTGCAGTAATTATGTAAGGGCCTTAACTTCCTGGATGTAAGTGGTTCTGAATAGGGCCCTAAGTGCTTAAATATTACCTAAAAAAGCATATGGCTCTGGCTCCCAAAGTGTTAGGCTCCTCATGTAAATACACCAAACGTGCCATGATACATAGTTAACAATGTACTTCAGTACCTACACACTGATAGCTGATACCCTTACTTTCTCATTTGGACTGCGCTGAAATAAGTAAAGATTCTGCAGGTGCTGAATGTACACGCTTGACTGCTTATATAGATGAGTACACTGCAGTATAAGTAAGAATAGGAAAGAAGATGATCTTGAGATTTCAGTCTTAATATTGACTACTTTCTATTTTCTTTCCAAATTAATTGATGGTAGAATATTTTAATTGGCCTGCTGCTCATTTGAGGGAGAAAAAAGACCCATGCTATTCTTAATTCCTTTTTCTCCCTGTCAGTCATGTTGCACAGACACCTTTCTTTCCTGAACACAGATTTTTTTTTATCCCTGCTTCCATGCCTTATCAGCTGCAGATATAAAAGGATTTCTTCCTCAGATAAGAAAACAACCTGTTAAGAGATAGGCCAGACGCCCTTTCACTGTTTGTTAGACTGATTGCTAATTTAATGATATAACAACTCATTTTCTGCTGGTAGCTTTACCTTGCTATCAGTGTTTGACAAGACTGCGTTTCCAAGGTGTAGAAATATTTTTGATTTAATGAAAGGAGATGGAAATATAGAGGAAGATTTTGCTCCTGACTTGAATGTCCCATCTGAACTCCATGTTGCTGCTGAATGACAATTGCCATCACCCTCTGCATCCTTCGCCTTCTAGAGCTGCATTGAAAGGTGCAGACATACTCCATCCACAGGATATACTCTTCCCTTTGACCCACAACATTTTTCTTTAGAGTGCAGATATAATTTGGGGAAAAAAAAAATCCATAAAACAAGTGAGCAGATGAAAAGAGAAATCATAACAGGACCCAGGTCCCAGTACAGCACTCATTCCTACAATATGGAAAAGCAAACATAAGTTCATGAGAGTAAAGTTTTGTACTTTAACTGTCATTTGGTGGTTAGAAAGATTTTACAAGACAGTTATATGAATTAGTACAATATCTGAAGTGTAAATCCTGCTCACTTCACTACTAAGAGTAATTCTCTTGGCCAACTCCCATCAATTTTGACTGTCTGATGAGAGTCTGCCACATGGTCTACACCCAGCTCCACAGAGTATAAGTAGGGAGGATATGACACACCTGGCATGGCAAAAAATAAGCACATAATGAAAAGGTCTTCCGGATGCATTAAAAATCTCTGAAGATCACTCCTTCCTGCACATAATAATGAGGGAATCATATTTTAGTCCTATAAAGAGAAACCGTCACTATCAAAATTATCATAATGAAGAAACTCATACGAAAACAGTTTGTATTATTACTCGAAGCAACGTTTTCTGCTTGGACATGATCCAGTTTCCACTGCAGACAGCACGCTGACAGTACTAACAGATTAGCACATCATTCTGCCTCGCATCAAATTTACCACAGAAGCATAACCTCTGGCCTTATGCATATGGTTGCTATTTGATGTCAATGTGACTTGCATAAATGCTGCAGCAGTGTCAGCCCCAGGTTAGCTGCCGGGTTTGTCAATGTCTGTCAGAGGGGAAGGCCGTCCTGTAGCTCAGAGCAGGCAGGGGAAATCTGAGCCAATGGGAAGATCTTGATAATGAAGCCGAAGCAAAGCCCAAAAGCTCTAAAATCATAAATGACTGAAATAAAATAACAAACCAAATCCTACAAGGCCAGAGTGCTCCGCAGGAAATCAGCTCTGTACCTCTCTACAGGTACAGACTGGACTGGGAACCTATGAGGACAGTGCCACTGAGCAGGCAGAAATAAATGTGTAGTTGGAATACACACCAGACCTTGGTGAACAGATCCTTAAAGCTGCTAAAGCAGCCCACAGGTCACTATCAGCAACCAAGCTGGATAAACCAGAGGCTCAGGAATGAGGAATTTCTCCCATAGCCTGAAGTCATTTGCAAAGCCCTTTACCTTGGCTGAGGGATCACTGCAGGAGCACAGCTAAGGGCAGGACCAAGAGTTACTAAAAAGCTGAAAGGCTTTTTATTGCTGAGAGCTTTATTCACGGTCCAGTTTCTCACTTGAGAAATCCATAGCTATCAGCTAGAGACACTGCAGGGCAGAGTTGTTGTGTAAGAGTACAACATGCCACACCCCCAACTCTGCTCTGGGCAGATACAGAAGTAAAAAAAATAAAAGAATCAATTTCTCACCCTCTTGATTGAAAGGCAGCTATCTGTAAATACTAATTTTAAACTCATTGTCTGAGAGATCCACGTTCTCACTTGCAACAAAAAGGAACACTGGTTACACATCAATGACTGATGATGGCACAAGCAGTTACTGCTCTACCACAGAATGATCCAAGCAATTCAAAACTGAGGTTTGAAGAAGAAAGTGTGCAGACAGCCAGACAGCCTGCAGTGTGAAAGGATAGTTTTCACATTTGCTACCCCAGGAATCCCATACTTTCTTAGCGTAAATTTGTACAGCTCAACTGACTGCACAGAAGTGTGGTGGGTTTGCATCAGCCCAGAAAGGAAAAGGTTGCTGGGAACATGGAGGAGCAAGTCCATTTGCAGCTTGAAGAACTGGATTTATCCGAGTTTTGTAGCAACTGCTACAGTGAATGGTTGAATGAAAACATTTAAAATACAAACAGGAAGCATTAAAGTAAGAGTTAGGACAGTCTGTTGCATCACATGGCCCTCCAGCAAGGCAGGGGCAGATACCACGAGCAATCAGCTGTCCACAAAAATAATTTTAGCTTTATTACAGTGGGAAAGTGGACTAAGGGGCTGAGCAGCCTACAAACATCAGCAAAAGCTTTAGATCTAGTGGTCTTTGAATGATCCTTTAAATGCCCTGGAAAAAAATACTTCAGACTGCTACAAACACAAGAGAGGCTCCTGGGAGATGCAGGTGCCCCATCTCCATTTCCCTGCTGGGCTTCCCCATTGGTGCCTGACTCTACTGACAACAGTTTCACCAGTGGAAGAAATTCAGGAATCATCCCCCCAGTGCGCAGCTTTAAATTAACCCAATTATTTCATCCCCACTCTTTGACAAATGAGTCTGATTTATTTAGCTCATTTAAAACAAGTTCATTTTAATGAAGTTATTTATACTGCTACTTGATGCCATTAGCCAGATTACATGCTGTCCAAAGGGCATGATGCATGATCTCATTTCCAACTTAAACCCCTTCTATTTCTTTCATCCTCTACCATAAGTAGCAGGAGTTCAGAACATATGTTCTTCCATTTTCTCCCTTGACAAAAAGTCATTTGACAGCTGCCAGGTAGTATTACCAGCCCATTTAGTCACTTTCCTCTAGCCCAGGAAATCAGATTAGAATGTGAAGCATATTTTACTGAATCCCATGGAAATGCAGACTTGTTTAAGGTTCAGAAACATATCACTCTGACACGTCTGGAAATGGATCGTGTTATCCCAGCCGCTGCCCTATAAATTGCCAAATGTGATTTACTGCTTTGATTGCTTCTGAAGACTATTCTCATCAGTTTTTTCCACATCTCTGGTAGGAAAAGACAGATTTGATTATGGCTCAGGTTTTGAACCCTAACTTTCAATGAATTTTCAAAGAGATGAACTTCTTGCACCCACGTACAATCTCTCTAACATCAGCGAATCAACACATGGGCACAGAAGCCTATTCTGCAGAGCATTGATTCTTGCTCTGAACGTATCAGAAAGACCAAGAAAAGTGACATAAGCACTTCATTGAAACTAGGCTCTAGCACTGGGGACACTGAGGATCCTCAGTAGTTTCTTACTTCATTCAGTATCAAAACTGGCAAAAGAAATGTATTTGGAGAACTCAGAGCCATGCAGGATTGGACTGATGTTTTTGATGTTATTTAAGAAGCATTTGAAAATAACTCAGAAGGCTCTTGTTTGTCTTTTGGTGGTAAATGCAGATGTCTCCTGGAATATCTGAGCAGAGAGAAGTGTGTCCCTGGAGACGCATGGAGTTCTGGAGAAGTTAGCTTCTGTCTTTTCTTCTGAAGTGTGAAGCATCCAGAGTGTTACATACCAACATCCTAAAAGAATTCATCTGCCTGACCATCACCTCAGAATAGTACTCCAATAGTTTGGTTTCTTGGAAAGAAAGTGAGAAGAACAATTTGTGCACACGTCCTTTTGAATAAGAGCTGGTAGCAAAGTCCCTCTCCCTTGAAAAAGAGCTGGTAGCAGGGATCTATCCAGTCTCTTACTCAGCATAGGGCACGTATCTGTGGGTGTGTTCTTCTCAGTAGCAAAAACATCTGAGGAGGTTCTTGAAGCACTCCATCTGCAATCAGTTCTGATCATATATCCTGCGGCCTTCTCTTGGAGCTTTTCTATAGCCTCACAGGTTTGTACTGAAAACATCCAGAGCAAAGTACGCGCAATAGTACAGTGGCAATAGGATCAACACAATCAAGGAGATGTTATAAAAGAAGTGAAAAGAGTACTTACCAGGCTTAGAGGATCAAGGCTTGCAAGGGAAAACTTCAGAGTGGCAGTCAGCCCTTAAATGGGGTCTAAGAGGGGTTGAGTCTGGCTCCATTCCTTCTGGTCACACAGGTGAATTGCCTTAACCTGTGCTCCCAGGGCTGACCTGGTCTTTCCTTCAGGTGCTCAATCAGAGGTTCAGGCTGTGACTCAGCAGTTGCCATACAACACAAAAACAACAAAAATGTTATTCTGGACAATTCTGGTTCTGCTGCATTCTAGAAGGGACAGTAAAGACAGGGGGAGCTGCTCCCTATCCTGACCCAGAGTTGTATGGCTAGACCAGGGTAGAAAGCCTGATGTTTAGCTGGGCAGGAAAAAACAGAGCTCTAACATACAGCACACAGGGATACCTAGGGTTTTTACATTAAACTCTTATCAGGTATGCTTGTAATGAGTGACAGAAGTTAATTTGCCTTCAGGTTCGCTGGTTATTAGAATAGAATCTTACTTTTTACTTACTTTTTACTTATTCCTACTCTTCAACTCGAGTTTTCAGTCACTCTTCAAGAATATGGGATTAGGGTTGCTGGAGACACCTCAAACAAAACAAGGAGATGCGAAGAGTTTAAACACCTCCTCATGGGGGCTGTGGAAAGCAGATGAGGTCTAACATTGCTTTTTCAGCAGCTTTTTAGGCTTTTCAATTTAGAGATTAAACAAACTGATCCCACTTTTCATTAATCCCCCCCAAACACACTTTTTTTTTTCAGCAAAAAGTCAGTTTTTCTTGTTGTTTCCCAAAAAGAAAGCATTGAGAGAAGTCTTTAATCACACTGAACTTTGCAAGACAGCCCGTCAGCAATGTGCCACAGCATCAAGAGAGATAAAAGGAAACAAAAACTGGGGCAGAACTGCCCTGAGAGATTGCTTAGGTTGTGTATCTGGTATATCTGCTGACAGAAGCTCCAAACTACTATTAAACAGAAACTATAAGATCTGCTTGGGCCCAAAATGCAGGTTTAAAAAATAAAAACCCACAAGAAAATCCTGCATCACGGGGAATAATGCCATGGATAGCTTTTCTTCCAATGGAAAGATTTGAGTGTGAAGCTGAGCTCTGCCAGCCAGCTCTGTGATAATTCAACAAAGCTAAGATAAAATTGTCCGATCTGCCTATATACACAAAATTGGAAGAACAACAAATAGGCAAAGAATTCAATTTTGTAGAGAGTAAAGCAAATTTAGGAACAAACTAGAACGAAAATATAAAGTCGACTCTGCTTGTTTGCATCCCTTCGATGAGCCGAAAAAGCCGATTCCCAGTTCTAGGATATGTTGCAGCACCATCTGTCCGCAGAGAGTAGAATTACATGGTACGAAGGAAAACACCTTGTCCCCTTCAAAGGATCGGGAGCTTTGTCAATATTTTGATGGTAACCAGCATGTGGCAGATCCTGCCAAAATGCTGACCCTACTTGAAAGCTAAATCAACCTTCAGTTCCAAAACAGGCCACGTTTCTCCATTATGCAATACATCACTTTCTTCCTCACAGCTCCTCAGATAGTTCAGGATCGTGGTCATACCAGCCTCAGTTACTGGCATTTCATAGGTGACACAAGCTGAGGAGCCAGCTCTTGACCTCATGTCCCTCTCCTCCCTAAACAGCTGCAATTTCCCTGTCCGCCCATAGCCCTTGCACACCTTCTCTGTAAGATACCATGCAGAAAGGGCCTGTCCACTTTTGACTGTTCTTCCTACAGCAAGAACTAAATTTTGCCACCCTCTCCTCAAGCAGTTTCTTGCCTCCTCCTGCAATCAGCACCTTGATGTTGGTGTCATACAGTAAGCCGCTTCCCAACTGGGATCCATCTGCTCCTCCCATCTGCTCTCTCCTCTTCCCTACTGTCTATTTTTCCAGTGATTCTGTGAAGCCTCATTCTTTCTCCTCTTCTCCTCATGAACTCATCCTACAGAAATACATTCACTCTGTAGTGGAGAAGCCATGCAAGTTCATGTGATGCAGCATTACTCTTTCTCCAGGATCTCTCTCTTTCATAGCATCTCATCAGAGCCTGAGCAGTCCTCAATAGCCAGCTCCTAATGAATTCTGAGCATACAAGTGACCAAGTGTTTCAGAAATGGTAGATTGTTTATGTACATAAATACATTTTTTTCTATCAATAACTAATGAATATATTTGCAATATCCACATGTAATTATGTACATACATACACAGAGATGAATCCATGTAAATAAGAAATCTCATAAACAAACAGGAGGCAGACTGTGTGATGGTACAGTGAGGAGAGGCGTCTTTCTCACTGGGCATTTAGCCTCCAGCCTGTGCCAGCTTCCACCTCCACTCAAAAATTCCCTGCCCTCAGGAGTTACATCTCCACGTCTGCGACAGCAAGATGCAGTTCCTCAGGGAAGGATGGAATAACTCACATACAAAAGCTTAGACAGGGGATAATCTGTGGGAAATAATCTACTGGAAAGCAGCCCTGCAGAGAAGGACCTGGGAGACATCAGGCTGAGTGTGAGACAGCACTGTGCCCTTGGGGTCAAGAAGGCTAATGGTGTCCTGGGCTGCATTAGGAAGAGTATTACCAGTAGGCTGAGGGAAGTGGTCCTCCCCTCTACCCTGATGTGTCATAGCCACAATTAGAGTACACTATGCAGTTCCGAGCTCCCCATTACAAGAAAGACACAGAGCTCCTTGAGCAAGTCCAACAAAGGGCTAAAAAGATGACTGAGGGGTTGGGGCAACGATCCTAGAAGGAAAAGCTGAGAGAGCTGGGCCTGTTTAGCCTGGAAAAGATTGAGAGGGGATCTTATAAATGCATACATATATCTTAAGAGAATTGACAGGATGAGTCCAGGCTGTTTTCTGCCTGGGCAGTGTGGTGTAGGTAATGATGCTTGAAACAGGAGAATTGGACTGGACGATCCCAAGTGAACCCTTCCATCCTCAGCCACTCTTGTGACTGATTCTATGACTCTGTGAAATAGCCTAGCTCTTCGCTGGGGACTTGCCTTTTTCCCAGAGCAAAATTTTTATGACTGACACAAAGATGCATTCTTAGAATATGAATCCCAAGCCACAGCTCAGCACTCCTGATGCCTGTCATAGCCACTGGGAACAGAGTTATAGTGGTGGATGTTTGGTGGGTTAAATTTGTGATTCTGCTCTACAGGTTCAAAGTGGCAGTGGGAAGAACATCTTGCAGTAAGCAGACATGACAAACTAAAAACACACGCAGCCTAATGAGGCTCATAAAGAACTGTGGATTGCAACAAGCTGAGGAAAAAATACATGATTTTTGTCAGCATCACAAAATCACAGACAGAAATAGTAATCTGAAATGGGCCCAGCACAACAGACTACAGGGCATATGTAATGTGCCAGTTATTGTGGAGCAGAATGATCATTACTCTGAGTACTGAAGTTCCGTCAGTGCAGAGGTGTGCAACTGAAGACCTCCTTGGCGATAACCAGTCCACTGAAATGAACAGTTCGTTATGCATTTAATTACTGAACATGCAATGGGAACTTTTACAAGTCAAAACACTTGAGATCCCCATTCCTTCTGCAGCATAGAGAATGGAAAACCTTCTTGCTTCAGAAGTAGGAGGTACAACTGGCAGGGCTTGGGCAGCCAGGGTCTGCCTCTGGCACTGTCACCTTACCAAAGGAATTAGGACAACCTCAATGTAACCCACAGGGTGGCTAAGGTAAACTGAGCCTGCAGAAGAAGGACAAAATGTGTTAAAGTGCTTTTTTGACTGATGATGTTATCCAAATCAGTTATCAGAAGTTGGTCTTAAATGGCAATAAATTAAATTAAGCAAAAATTTCCCAAAATTTGAGATCGTTTTTCCCACAACACTGAAGGCCTTTGAAGCTCCAGGGGACTGTCCTGTATCTGTCTACTGTAGCTGAGTTCTGCAGCAGTAATCTACTGGGATGTTGGTGCT
The DNA here is from genome assembly GCA_023055505.1 of Callipepla californica brunnescens. Taxonomy (NCBI): domain Eukaryota; kingdom Metazoa; phylum Chordata; class Aves; order Galliformes; family Odontophoridae; genus Callipepla; species Callipepla californica. The sequence goes on along the minus strand of JALIRH010000056.1, from coordinate 3,010,009 downwards.
CTCAAAACCAAAGAGAAGGAGCAAAAGCTCCGTATGAAAGTGGAGCTGAGCAGGAGGTGGCCACTCATCTCAGAATAAATATACTCCGGGTATCCCTGGGAAACCGAAGTTAAGAGATAAAATTTCCCAGACAAGGGAACCTAAGTAATAAGTATAAGCTGGTTTGCTCAATTGCATATGTGGGACTTGTTTAAATCAATTTACACAGGTTTTTAGGCATGCTGATCCCAGCCAGCTAACATGAGAAAGGAAGAAAGTAAGAGCTGCACAGAATACCTTCATCACCCCTGCTAAGTGTTCTGACTTGGCATTAGGGTGAATCTTATGTCAGCTCATCTCTGCTACCCTATCTGCAACTGTCCCAGGAGCCTTTACTCCTCCCGAGCTCTTAGCCTGTGTTGTGATGCTGCTCTCCCTAAACCATGAGGCAGAAGACATTAAGCAATGTATGCATATCATAGCCAACATAATAATATCCTAACACTGCCACAGCCTCACTTCTGTGACAGTGCACAGTAATGCTAATTTAGTTTTAACTTCAGCACTGCAAAGAGTTGTGTCTCTAGAATGCAACCGGTGGGCCCAGAGCACCTTGCAGTAGGGACACCTGGTGGCTATCAGGAAAATAGGCCGTATGGAAGTAAAAATCAGTATGGGTGGACTTAAAAAACAACTTCTTCTTAAAAAAGGAATTGTGAGGTCCACAGCAAACTCCGTGTTTAATTCTTTCATCAACTTAAGTAATTATGAGCACATATAATTGTTTAATACAAGACAAATCAGGATATGCATGAATCCCATTTGTTCCGTAGAATAAGAGCCTATTTCAGAGATTTCATCCTGTTCGTGAAACACCAGAGAACTGAAGCCATTCCTTCTTCCTCATATGTCTGGATAGAACTCAATATAAAGTAAATGTTGTGGTTTACACTGTTCCTCAGCCCACAAAGCGTTTCAGTGCAACCTAACAGCAATGGTCTATCATCATCACATCTCACAACAACATATCCCAGAACATTGCTGGGATACATAAAAGCAGCCAAAGATTGTTCAGTTAAAATATTGTTTTCTACAAGGTACATTTGGATAAATAAGATAAAAGGAGAATAAGGATAAAGACTATTTTATACAGGGGATAACATAAGGAAAAAATAAGCCTCATATAAAAAGACCTCTTTGCTTGCTGCTCACTGTATGAGATCTTTCTAGAACTTCTCACTTGATGAAGATTGAGTTATAAGAAATGTCAACATTACTGCTTTCTGTACAATCTGAACTGCTTTCAGCAACTTACTCCAGGTACCTTCCTGTCCCAGCCATACATTTCTTCTCTGTCATTCACCACCATAATTTTATGGGCAACATCTCCTCCCAGCTGAATCATGAGAACAGCTTCTCTACAGTAAAGACAACTGTAAATCATCCAGATACAAAGGTGCTACTCCCTCTTGATTTATCTGTTGGGCCAGATGTGTTGGGTGGGCATAAATCAAACTAATAAGCTTGTCAATAAGAAAGCAGGATGGACATCCTGTTGTCCCAACAAGATAATCAAACAGATGTCTTTCTTCAGGAATAATGAGGAGCTCTCCCCCTTCAAGGTTTGAAAATTTACAGCAAAACTGACCCTTGGGTTTAATTCCCTCGATAACCTGAGTTTGGAATGTGATGAATATGCATGTGCTATACCTTTAAATATGTATTCGTTTCTCTCTTTGGTGTGCATGTTTGGTGGACAGATCCCCCATGCACCCAGCGCTGTAATTAAGGGAAATACCTGCTTGACATATCGCATTGTTGTGTCAAGTTACTTTGACAGATTTCCCAGCATCACTACCCTTTCATGAGTCCCCATTAAAATTCAGTCTTCACCCCTCTGCTTCCGTGTCCCAAATAGAAAACTTGGTTTTACAGATGCAAATCTCCAACTTTTCTTGATGCTTTAATGTGTCCTCTTCTACAGAAGAGCAATGCAGGGAAGACCCTATTTACTCCTGGATCATGAAGCTGTAGCATGCTCAGGGCAGAGTGATTTGAAACTTCATGGACAAGATGCAGTTGCAGATGGACATTGAGATATGTGAGACTAGATGGGGTCTCTCTCATGCCTAGCCTCCCTCCTACTGCTTGTCCAGAAGCATATAGTTCTCCTGGTCATGCTCAGCATTTCCAGATATACACCTTCATGGCTTTGAGGTTTCAAAGTATTAAAGGCCTCCAGATGTTACAGAAAACTGCATCTCTCCTGACAGCACAAGTCGTGATTTTTAGAGGCTCCCAATGTGGTTAAATCTGGATGGAATTTCCAGGGATGTCTCCTCACTATTTTGTCTCCAAAGAGCTACAAAGGTGAAGGGCCTAGAGGGGAAGACATAAGAGAGGTAGCTGTTAAATTCCTTGGTTTGTTCAACCTGGAGGAGACTGAGGGGAGACCTCATCACAGCTCATGACTTTCTCACATGGGAAAGTGAGGGGTTTAGATGAGGTGCTAAGGGATTTGATTTAGTAGCTTGGTGGGTAGGGATGGTGGTGTGAGGATGGTTGGACTAGATGATCCTGTAGGTCCTTTCCAACCTAATGTATCTATGAGTCTATGAATCAAAGAGAGGTGAAATGCAATGAGCTGACTTCAATATAGGCAGGGGACGCTTTTCACTCCCTTGCAACCGCAGAACCGCTAAGGTCGGAAAATACAACTGAAGCATCCATTCCAACCATCGCCAGTATTCGGAGCCGAGCCACGGAGCCCTTCCCGCCTCGAAGCGCCGTGCGCTTTTTGGCGCCTCCACAGCGCTTAGCCCCGCGCTGTGCGCTTTGTGGCGCCGCGGTGAGGCGGAAGCGGCGCCGTGCGGGCGGCGGGCCCTTCCGGCGGGCTCGCTGGCTGCCTGCGCTTTGCCCCGCCACCGCCTCCTCCTCCTCCTCCTCCTCCCCCACCGCAGCTCGCTGCCGCTCGGCGCCTCCATCCTGGTACTTCGGAGTCTCCATCCTGGTTTCTCAAGTGCCCGGACCCAAAACAGGAAGTAAGCTCGCGGGGGCCTGAGGGCTGCCGAGGGCCGGGAGCGGCCGGGCCGCGGGGACGCGGCGGTGCGCGGGGCGGACCGAGGGCTGCGGGAGGAGGGAGGCGGCCATGGCCGACCCCGCGCTTCAGCAGGGCCCGAGTGAGCGGGGCCGGGCCGGACTGCGCTCGGCCGGAGCCGCTGCCCGCTGAGAGGGCGGGAAAATGGCGGCGGCGGCTGCGGGCCGGGTACAAATGGCGGCCGGGGGCAGCGGGGCTGAGGGATTGGGGTTAAACTTCCTTCCCTTTATGGCGGTGTCTGTAATAAAGGGCCAGCACGGCGTTGAAATCCGACCGTTTTTTCCTCTCTCTCTCGGGGCGTGGTTGGGGTATCCTGAGCTTGGGGGTTTGGTGCGGTTCGTTTCGTTGCTTCGTCTGTATCGGAGGTGGTGATTTGAGGGTGCTTGGGGCTTTTGAGTGGGTTCTGGAGCGTGTTACTCTGCCTGGAGCGGGGAAATCCGACAAAGTAAGTTGACACATTGCAACACGTCAATCCCCCCCTGCTGGGGGATCTCTCCACCGAACGTGCACGATGAATTGAGAAACGACTACACTTTTAAAGGCATAACGCATTCATCACGTTCCAAAGCTATGGACAGAAATTCCAAAGTGAGTGACATCTCCGGTGGTCGTAGGATTAGAGCTAGAAGTAAATTTCCAGATGTTAAGGGGATTACATTATCTCGCCAGGAAATCTGCCTCCTTATCTTCACGGTCTCCCCTACTGAGATGCAAACAGCAATTCTACTTATCTTCTCTGGACCCTCCGTTGTGTTGTAAAGAACCACCATTGTGTTGTCCTTATCTTCATGTATTGAGTTGCAAACAGCAGTTCTCTTCAGCAGTATGTGCATTTCTATGGTCCCTGAGTTTCTTCCTGAAGTTACCTGTTTGCTCAAGCTATGATGCCTAGTTTAGTTTCAGTCCAATTCAATTCCTTGATTCAAGGGTTTGCGTCCAAGAGCAGGACCAGGCTTCCCAGCATCTCCATTACAATGTGTTTGCCCGTTCAGGAGAAGCTTTTCCTTTTTCCCTTTTTTTGAGATCTCTTTATTCCCGAGTGTGTACTCAGGCACAGTGTAGCGTGGCACACTTCAGGTCTTCAGCTCACGCTGTTGGTATGCCTTTATTCACTATTGTTTAGATCCATCTGGCTATTGTAAGTCATACATCAAAGTAATCTAGAAAATCCTTTTTGTTTGCCAGCACTGCTCTGGCAATAGATGTAACGAATTCCTTGACAGCACGATTGAAGTCCTGTTGCAAAAACAGAAGACATCTTAGTAAGAAAGTGGCCACTTCAGCAGTGGCAGCAACTTCGTGATTGCTTTCTGGACATTTAGTACAACTGTCCGTGTAGGATTGGATGGCTTACCCAAAAGATTGAAGTGTGAGTTGAACACCTGAAATAGAGGAGATGGACTCAATCTTTTCCAGCTTCGGATATTGTGTGGGAATAGTTTTAAACTAGAAGATGGAAAATGTAAGTTAGATGTTAGATCCTTTATTAATGGGGGTGGTGAAGCTTTGTATGCCCTGTCCCTGGAGGCATTGGTCCCTGGGCTGCCTGATGTGGGGGCATCCAGCCCACAGCAGGGAGTTGGAACTGGGTGGGGTTTAAGGTCCCTTCCTTCTTTGGTTCTATGAAATGTGCCTGTACTGTTTCTTACCATTTCTGACAGCCCCTTATGTGTGAGAACTAGCACTGTGCTCGTCTGCCTAACAGAAAGCAGCAGAGCTATGGTTTTATCTTACACCTTCCACGATTAGCATCTGAAATGTGATTGTTATCCTAAATTTCTGCTTCTTTATAATGGTGAAAAGGTCGACCGATTAATGCTTCAAATGAAACCGGATTTACATGAAAGAAAACACTTCAGTACACCTCAGTCTTAGCAAGATTCTTATCCATACCCGTACTTGTGCCTGAGGGGTGATTTCTGTTACTGGGAAGGGGAGGCACTTTCTTGTTTTGTTTTCGCTTTTGAAGCAGTGCTAACTTCACTGTGTGTCTGTGTGACACAGACACTTCCTTAAATACCCCCAGCTTGTAAAATGTAATCGTTCTTACAGGACTGCAGTCTCATATTGATACAGTTTAACAAATCCTCGTGTATATTGATCTCAGGTCTCTGGGTCCTTGATATCCATCCAGTTTGGTCCCATTAGCTTCTTGCTGCAGCTGTTGAAGTCGGTTCCTCTGTGAGTTTGATTTAGGTTGGAGTGTAACCCATGCAGTGTGGGAAGAAAGTTTTGTGGGTTTTATGTTATGTGCGTTTTATGTTATTTTTTTCCATCAAATAATGGCGGGAAAGAATTGTCTCTAGTCAGATAGTGACATCTGATTGTGCATCAGGAGTGTTGAGCTTACAAAAGCTGTGCTGTGGAATGCCGTAAATATTCAGGTTTTATTTAATAGGAGGTGTGTGGTGTTCTGGAATGACATTGTTTCCATTGTGTCACTTTTAAATGAGCACATAAAGATCCCAGAGCATCCTATGTGAGCGTTCCCTCTGATACTTCAGTAGCTGGAAGCCTCCTTCCGAGTGCTTTAATTTTTGCTTCCTTCAGAGTTCAGTGAAATACACCTTTTGCCCAGTGTGAAGTGCACAGCCTTTTATACAAGGATTTACTTCACAGAAGAATAGAGATAAGATGGAGTTGATAACAAGGCATAATGACAGAACCTTGTCTGCAGAGGAAAAAGGTGTTTTTTTTAGAAGCACTTAATTTTCACTGCCCACAGAACAATTGAGCCCATCTGCCTGATGAAGGTGATGAAGAATTACAGGAGTTTTGTATTCAGATGTTCTTTTTGTGACTCAGTATGAAATAAACTTAGTTATTTTCTGCCTAGATTTGCTGTATGTTTGTTAAAACAGATAAGAAGTGCTGTATTATGTGGTGGAAAATGTACGTTGGCATTCTGTATTAAAGGATTCTTGTGGGCACATTATTCTTGTATGTGGTTGTACATTGAAACCTATTTTGAGGTTGTCAGGAACTGTTAAAAGTGTTAGCTTTGGTATACACACCCAACGATCTGTCAAGGCTCTATGAAGTGCTTATTAAATTGGGATTTATTTCTCAACTGTTAGCTTAGAAATAGAAAAATCTTCAATCTTCACTGCATTTCATTATGCACAACCACGCTGTTAATGCATGTGCAAGGCAGCACTGTTCCCTTTCCCCACAAGCTGACACCCTCCTCCAGAACATAGAATTCCTGATAGATTTGTATCTCTGAAGAAAGAATTGGAGTCCAGGATGAAGAAGTGTCCCGGCTCACGCGTTTGCAGTCAGCAGGCTTCTTTTAAATAGAAAGCAGTGCATTTCCAAAAGCAGAAATTCACATGTTCTCCACGGTGGTATGAAAATAAGGTGGTTGTTGTGGAAGTGAGGAGGCCCCTTGGTACAGTCTCACTTATTAAAAGCTATTGTCTGTCTCTGACTTCGTTGTCTTTTTCATTAATGGGTGTATAGTTGATGGGCAAATGTGGATATTAAATGGAACTTGCATGGCCCATCCCAGAAGCTCTGTGTGATGGCACAGCGTTGTCTCAGCACGGCTTCAGCTGTCAACCTGTGAGAAGTGAAGTGCCATGGGCAGGTGGAGTATCAGTGCAGCTGTATGAGGGTGTTCTCACCAGCAGTGGTTGTGCTTTCTCTGCTGCACACCCCACAATCTTCAGGTGGTCCTATGTTGCATTTGATGGATCTCCAGCGTACGTGCTACTTCTGTTGGTGCTCATCTGGAAATTTTTGTAAAGCCTGGGGATTTGCGGGCTGTTTTTAATTTGCATGTCTCCTAGGTTAGTGCTGGTGTCCTGTTGTAATGCATCTTGAGAGAGCACGTTTCTGTGTTTCCTTTAGTTTGCCTTGTATCTGAGCATTTTAGCTAATAAAAAGGTAAAGTCCAAAAGAGCCACTTGGTTTTAACTTCATGTTCTTTACAGTGAGTTTTCTTGTGAGGTTCCAGCTGATCCATTAAAGCTGACTGGAATTTTTCTCTTCAAGTGAACAATTCGTCTCTTCCTCATTTTTCACCAAGTCCTGATTGCAATTATTAGCTGGGGAACTTGAGATACACTAAATGTAGGGTGTCCAACACAGGACGTGATTCTCTGTTTCTTGGAGAGCCTGCACCTCCTGTTGGGATGAACCAATCTTGGGAGGATGGCAGGAGGTTATAAAAGCCCTGCTCGGGCCAGAGGTTATGCTACCTCTGTAATCTTTTATGCTGGTGACTGCCTGCATCTACCTTTTCTGGTGCTTATGTTCTTTCTTTGGTGGAGGAGCACAAGCAGTTATTGGTATGTGTGGAAGGAGAATAAAACTTTGCAACTTAGCACTCCAAAAATAGCTCCGCCAAGAGCAGTATGAATGCAAAAATATTTCTCAGCGTTGATTGGCTTTACGAGGTTATGTAAGAGTGAAGATAATAAATGAGGAATGTAACAAATATCAAAGGGGCAAATATTAAAAGATGCTGAAAAAGCAACAGCTTAGGTTTGTATTCCAAAAAAAAAAAAAAAAAGAACAAAGTAGATGTAAATGCTCCTGAGTGTTGGGTGTTGTTTTAACTGGAATAGTAGCTTTGAAGCTGCCAGATGTTACTCTGTGCAATGTGTAAGGATGCAGAAGTAGCAGTGGCAGGTCAGTCTCTTTTAACTCTGGAATCATTCTTGTAAAAGAACAGATGGAGATTTGTTCTTCTCTGTTGAGCTTTCATGGGATGTTTGAGAAAAGGAAGCCAGCATTATGGGCAAGGTGGCAGCCTGAAGGAAACTGACCTGTGCATTGCTCTTTCAGGTTTGAGTATGAGCACAGTTGAAGAAGATTCTGACACAGTGACAGTAGAAACAGTGAACTCCGTGACTCTTACTCAGGACACTGAAGGGAACCTCATACTTCATTGCCCTCAAAATGGTATAGTATTCCATTGCACACTCTGCTCTGCTCTGCTCTACTCTTTTTTTTTTTAGTTGATCTTACTGTCATTCTTGGCTGCCTCCAAATTAGACAGGCTATTGGGATTTTGTTTATTATGCTAAGATTCATTCTGTTTAGTTTAAAGAAGGATGTGTAAGTCCCAACATCTTGTAGGTATGTGCCTAACAAGGCTGTTCTCGTTTAATTCAGTGAAAATGTGTTCTTAGAACTGAGTAAGTACACAAATTTCTGTGGGCTTAAGGGTTTTGTTATGCAGCAGAGAGATGATTTAGGAAGGACAATGGTCTGTGGGTTGAATTAATGAAGAAAACTTTACAGAAATGTGTGTGAACTGTTACTGCCCAGAGCTAATGCTAATGTCCTGGGCAGTAAGAAAGTTCTCAACCACTCTGTGACATATGCTTCTGCTTTCAATTTGGTCATTGCCCAGTTTTTCTCAAGAGCTCCACTTTGCAAACAGAAAGGGATCTGTGTATGTTTTTGTTGCTAGATACTGATGAAGTAAACTCTGAAGACAGCGCTGAACCTCCACACAAAAGGCTTTGCTTATCAGAGGATGACCAGAGCCTTGATGATCCCACTCCCTGCATTTCTGTTGTTGCAGTTCCAAGTAAGTTGTTTTAAGTTGATGCAAATGTTTCTGTTGGTAAGGGTTAAAAGTGAACTTTCTGGGTAATAAGCAAAATTTATTGAGTTCTGTTTACAGATTTTATTAATACACTTATTTATCATTTTTACCTGTTGGAGTCTTGGATGATTTGCAACAGTTTGTATTTCCAGTACTGGCAAAATAAATCGGTCTTATGGATAGAGGACATCAGGTACAAGTGTACTGTGCAAGTGCAAGAATAAGAATGCTACCAGAAGGCTTGAAAGGTGTCTCTGAGGAAAAATCCTGAAGATAGGGCAGGAAAGGAAGCATCATTACAGTGCCTGATGTTTGCCCAAAGCAGATGTGTTTTATTTACGTGTCTCAAATCAGTTTACGATTGTAGTCATGTGAAAAACTGAATGTTTCCATACACAAATTTTGTGAACAGGAGTTGATAGTCATTACGATGATTTTACTGTGTCTACAATTAAATAACCAAATAAGGCCTCTTTAAAATTGTTCAGAGCTAAGGTGACAATTTATAAAACCATATAGCATGCGTAGGTATGTTACAGAAGTAAGGTATACAGCTGACTTTCCTATTCTGAAGTTTCAGAAAATGATCAGAGCTTTGAGGTGACCATGACTGCTACCACTGAGGTAGCTGAAGATGAGATTAACGAAGGAACTGTTACTCAGATTCAGGTACAGTTTTGTTTATATTGTTATGTAAATTGAAGTGAAAATGGAAACAAAGAGCAGAAAGGTCTTGTTAGATGAATAAGGTTACTTTTAGTATGAAACTGGTGTATTTGAGCACAGACCTTGTTTGTAATGTTCTGTAAAGGTGCAGCTGAATCATTTTAAGTATGAGGTTGTTTGAATCTAACTTCCCTCCTGAAGAGGAGTGCAGTAAACAGTGATAGATGTAAACCTCCAGTTCTGTTTGCTCTGTAGTAATCATAGAAGTAAGACAAGGTGCTTTTTCATTCTATTTTATTTTATTATAAATGTAACTTCATAACAGAGTTAAGCAGGCTTGTCACCAGTCCTAATGATTGCACTCTGTTTTCTTTGTGTGTGTACCATATTTGAAAGTTCTGTACTGAAGGTGTATTCTTCCTACTCACTATAATTTAAACAGTATAAAGAATGGTGTCTTGTTTAATTCATACAGCATCTGTTATTAAGATGCTAAATCTGAAGTCTTTTGAGAAAAGTGAATTAACTTTTAACACCACATCTGAAAGTGGCACTTTCTGAGCTTTCAGCAAGGTAACTAGGTGTGCTGGTTTCCTTTTACTTCAAGCTTTGCCTCCGTGTTAGATAGGAAGAACTGAAGATTTCATGTGGTTTCATTCTTGTCTTTTCAAGATTCTTCAGAATGAACAGCTGGATGAAATCTCTCC